>CM035595.1:21349426-21849426 GCA_020423425.1 Chrysopa pallens | reverse complement strand
CATTGCTTTGGCTAAGCTTTAAAAAAAATTAAGAAATTTCGATATTTTTTTCCATTAAATATTACCCTAAATTTCCTGATGAGGAAAATTTCTTAAATGAAAAATAATATACATATCACTTGCTCGCTGTTATCTCAAACGAAACTGCTTTTAAAACACATAAACTATTATTACCCCCACTTAACAGTATATTCAAGAGGCAACATCGATCTCTCTAGGTGAAGCTAATGGAGGGGAAACCAGTGGCACTAAAGCAGTTGTTACAGAATTTGTGGTAGACGTGGCGTGTTGATGTTGTTCACTTCTTGCTTCGTTTGTGGCCTGGCGAATAGCCTCTTTATACGGACCTCTTTTCTTTTTATTGTAACGACTCTGTAAAGAAATTTTTGAAAAAACATAAAAAAATCAAACAAGATTTTCGAAAAATTATTTTTCGAAATGAATTTAAGAAAAATGCGATAAAAAATAATTAACTTTTACATAAAAATATTAGAATCGTTTCAAGATAACTTTCAAAAAATTATCTAATATAATTATTGTTTGACCGACGGAAAGATTACTCAGATGGTATAATGTGTTTCATAGAAGCTGCACCCATCTCACACTAATCGTGATAACTGCACATTCCATTTTATAAAAAATATAAAAAAACAACTAAGGATTTTAAAATAAATATCTTAAGGCTATGTATGAAACAAGTAACTCTAAAAACATTTTAAGTATTCGATTTGGATTTTTTACAATTCATTAAATTTGTAAATAAAATTAGTCATATAATATCTAAAAATAGCAATTTTATTTAATCAAATCATTTCGGTATAATAGACATGTATTTTTCCAAAATATTGAAATCGGTTTCAGAAAATGAATTTTTGATAAAGAGAAATGTGATTAAGTAAATCTTTTATAAAGTGAATATAAAAGTAAATCTTTTATATAATTCCCTGATATTACTAAATTTTTCAAGTTCATTTACTTTGTGTGAAGGATGCCATTTTGAAAAACTCTATCTTTTCATTAATTCGGAAATTGCTGGGCTTTTTAACAAAATTAGCAAGCTAACAGATAATAAAATTTACTAGTAATTGTACGAAAAATATTTTTTCCTTCGTCTAAGAAAATAAGAAAAATTTTTGAAATGATTGCAAAAATTTAATTACGCACAATTTTAGAAAATTAAAAACTGTATAGTATCACCAAATCTAGTACGTCACGTCTTTCAATAAAAACTAAATATAAAAATTTTCAATAAATAATACAAACATAAAAAATGTAATTTGGGTAAAAAATTGATATTTACACGAAAAATCAATTTTTCATTAAAAAGACGAAAAATAGAAAATGTTTTTATTCATAAAAATATTTGAAGTGCCTGAACGGTTTTAATATTATAAGTATTATTTATAAACTTAATGCAATTTGGAAAAATGTTTTATAATACAATTTGGAAAATTTTATTATAAATAAACAATAATTTTCAAAATTTAAAGACAAGATACAAAAACACATTTTTAAGCAAAAATTCTTTAATAAATCTAATAGATTTATTTTATTGTCTATAAAAAAATTTTGTATGAATTATATGTTAAATAAAATATGTATTTCAAAATGGCGGCTAAATCAATCGGTCGAGATATTAGAAAAAAAATTGGTATTTTTTATTGTCACATAATGTCACTAAATATTTAAAAAAAAAAAAGTAGTTCTAGAAAATTTAGTTATGAAAATCAATTTAAAAACTATTTGATAAATTTATTGTTCAAATATATGAATTTTATAATATTGAAATAAATTATAGCAACTTGAAATAATTTCATTATATTCAAATTATAGACAAAAATATTTTCGACATTTACGACTTAATGTCTCACATTGTAGCACTAATGAATTAAATTATTGCTTTTATGAAAAAAAATTCGAAGAAGACATACCAGTTTAAATGCAACTTTCCATAGATTTATGATGAATTCATAAAAATATTAAATAAAAAACCGTATATTAGATTTTTCCGTAGTAATAATCTTATAAAAAACGTTTTTTCATTTAAACCGATTATGGTAAATTATTTTTAAATTTTTAAGAACCATTTTAGATCACGGAAAAATGGAACAACGTTTTTAATAAAAAATCTTATTTACTATGCAGATACAATAAAAGTAAATATGCAATTAATACAGGGTGATGTTCCTACCAACTTTATTAACGAACGTGAAGAATCTATTGATATTAGATTAACCTAGAAAAAACGTTTAGAAATGAATAAATAAGAAAAATTTGTAATATCACTAACCTTAAAATTTTCTAAAAATGGACTTAATTGATCACATGGCATAAGCGAAGAGGTTGATGAGCCATACCAAGCGACATGAGCTTGTGGTCGATTTGTATGTTCATCATAATCTGCATTTGAAGAAGTGTTACAATTCGAGGCAGTTATACTTAAAACTTTACCAGGCCACCATGGAAATCCATGTATTTTACCCCATACCACATCACCTACTTCCAATCTATTACCATCAGCATCAATTCCAATCGTAGCTCGCTCAGTAGATATGTGCATCATTAATGGTTGTGGAACGGGCGGAAAATTTGGCGGAGAATCTTCGAAACCATCTGAACTCCCCGCTGGGCTAGTTGTTTTATTTGAACATTTACTGCTATATGAATTTTCAGTTAATCGTTTCAGACTTATTGACAGTTTTTGTTTCAGGCAGCGTTCTTTTATGGCAGTATCAGTTTCTGGAATAAAAAGAGGATCTTCTTGTACCGTTTTATGTTTGCGTTCATCGCGATGTTTTTTCTTATGTTTCACCTTATGTTTGTGTCTTCTAGGAATTAATGCTTCTGTTGTTGATATTGTATACCGGGGTGACGTACTTCCAATTGTGTATCGTGGTGAAGCCAATGTATACCTGGGTGATGCTCCACTTAGTGTATAAACAGGACTTTGTCCTGCACCAATTAATATTTTTCTACGAGCTTCTTTTTTTGCTTTTTTTAAAGCTCGTTTTGCAGCTTTTGCTGTTGCGTCTCTATTACTACTTGTGACAGTATTCTCACTTTGATGGCTCGCCGATTCGAATGTATCAATTTTTGGTATTTTTAAAACCGTGCCTTCACCTTCACGACCAAACGATATTTTCAGTGTCCGTGTTCCACCGTCTAATGTTGCCACGCCTCCATTATTACCAGCTTCTTCAAAAACGGTTTCGTCCCATAAATCTTCCATGGAACCAACACTTTTCTTTTTACGAAGCACCATACTACGTTTTTGTTTCGCACTACTACTACTATCCTGCATATCACCTTGATCGCTAGTTTCATAATATTGGTCACTACTATTGTCACTGATTTGCTGTGTCTCAATCACATCGTTGTTATTAAACGCAAGGGGATCTTTAGCCATTGATAAGGGGTCGTCATTTTCACATGAAGGAGATGGTGAGGGTTTTACTACATAATTTCCAATTATTTTAATTTTATTCCCATTCATTGCACTATTAATATCATTGGGTTGCAAACGCGGAATTTTCGGTATAAGCGTTGGACACATTGCTGGATCAGCATGTTGTCGTTTATTATTTGCATTGATTTGATTATCGGAGAATACCGAACGTGGAGGGCCACTTGACTCACTTTGTTTTTTTTCCTTAGCCTGTAGTCGTGTGTTAAATTCATGGTGTGGCACATTTGATGGTGTATTTGTATTGTTATTGTCCGTATTGTTTCGACTACTACGCTTGTTCCGTGAATGATCAACATTTTCTGAATTTTCATTACATATACCGCGGCATTTAGAACATAGAACCTGTCTAGGTCGAAGTCGTACTGTCATACGTGTATTGCGTACACGACTTTGTGCTTTTGTGGGTCGTTTTGGTATCGATGATTGATTGGGTTTTTCTTGGTAATTGAAACGTTGAGACACTGAATATAATTTATCATCATTATCGCCAGTTTTTGGTTCCGCTGGTGTGAATGCTGGATGTATTTTGTTGACACCAAAAGGTAGATTGCTAATGTTGAGGAGATAATTGTTTTTTAATAGCTTTTTAGAAGCTTTTCAACGAAAATATTGTCATATTTATTCTATTCTTAAGTACTTTTTGAAGAAGATTGCTCGGTAAATAGATATCGAAAAGATACTCACAAAAAAAGTTACCGTTTTATAACAATATCACGGTAAAATTATTCTTGTTTGGATTTATAAGGTCTAAAAAAATACCATTTATTTTAAAAGTGATCCAATACTATTTGAGATATCGCTTGAAACAAATCCGATTTTTGTAATTATAGGATTGAAATTACCTTATAAACGGAGTTAAAATCCACTTATACTAAGATTACATTTAAAAAACTATAAACAGGTGAATAGGTACTTCCATATGTATAGCCAATTAAAATTAGGCACTTACTGATGTGATACCTAAATATTATATTCACATGAATCTAGATTTTGATCTAACGATCAAAAATGGTTCTCAATTTGTCCTGTGTTAGACATTTTTTAAAATTATAATTGTCATTTTTAATTTTAGAATTAAAAAAAAAATAATTTTCCTGAAATTATGCATTTACTTAACTTCATAAATGGGAGCAATTCGATTAATATCTCGCAAGTTCAAGCTAACATTTTAACTTCAATGCGATTTTTATTTTCACCGATTTAATACGGAAATATATTTAAAAAAATTACAATGAGATCAATTGACTTAGTTCACTTATCGTTTATAAATTTATTTTAAATATTAATTTTGTAAATTTCGTATGTCGATACCTATATACATGAAACACCCTGTACAAAAAGTACGTTTTGAATGTTTAAAAATAAATATTACAAAACATCATTCGACTACCATAATTTTTAATTAGAAAAACATTTTTCGTAAAAATGCATAAATTCACTGTAAAAAATATAATTTCAAAGCCTAATTTCTGTTTAAGAGATGGAATAGATTATTTAATACACGGATTTCGTAGAAATATATTTAGATATACAAATCATTGATAAATATTGAGTTTTACCCATTAAGTTCTAAATTTTGTGCTTAACTTTTTCAGTCCTAGCATAAAATTAATGGCTCCCCAAATTAATAAACGCATTTAATGTAATATTGAAATTATTAGCAAGTAAAATACTCATATAATTTTAGAAAATTTTTAGAATATATTTATATAATAATATAAGATTTATATAAAAATGTAAGATTGACTAATTAAAAAAGTAAGTTTACAATATAAATCCGAAATTAAGGAGCTCGAAAATAAACGTCACAATGAATATACATTACCAAGACCCATGATACAAAAACTGAAATTTTATCAAAAAGTCTATTTTCCACAATTTTAATCCGATTTTCGTGAAACAAAGACTAATAACTAGAGAAAATTCATACAATTTTTTTGAGACATGAATGACAATTATTGAGTTTGTAGAACCCAAATAACTGGGTGCAACAGTTGTGGAACGGACGTTGAGATTAAATACAAATTTTCTACAATTGATTTAAAACTCACCGTTTTGTTGAATCAAGCAAAACACCTTGAAATAATTTACTATCATATGTATATGTCACAACTATAATGTCTGGTAAGGCCTCTTCAACATTTACTAATATTTTTGAATTTTTTTGTAAATTAATATCAGTTATTGTATCGTGGAACGCCATTTTGACTTATTCCTCGTCTATGCGAGGAAAGTACATACGACACTTCCCCTCACTATATCACAATGCATGTTACAATACCCCACTTTATTATAACCATGGCGCATCAAAAATATTTCTATCCTTCTCTTACCTATTTTTTTAAATATCTTCATTCAAATTTAAATTTGTTTTTAATGTATAATTAAAGTATATCTAAAAATTAAAAAATATACTTTTCAAAGTATTCTATATTCAAAAGCATTTTTTAGAAAAGGTTCATCAATTGTATGTTTGAACAAAATTTGTTATCAGTCGGTCTAGAGTGAACGGACAAAAATTAATTGTCGAAATTGCCATAATATTGTGCGCATGGCCGCATGCTAAACGAAAACCAGACAATCTCAAAATATTTTTCAAGTAAATATACAAAAAAATATTTATGCATTGGGTTAGTATTCATAAAATAAATTTATTAATTGCAATAAAATGAAAAAAATTAAAATGTTTGAATGGTTTATTTTTATGAAATAATATGTTACTTTTTTTCATTAAACATACTTAAATTTTTAAACTGCTAAATGTGCTTTAAACATTTTTACGATATATGACTCATTTTTTAAAAATAAACATTGAATAAAAAATTATTTCCTTATGTCAATATTTTTACGTAATAATTTTAGTAGCTTTACTGTTGACGTGTATATTTAAATAATTATAGCCCTCTTGGAAAATAATTACTTTCTGAATACTTTTGAAATACTATATCCTATAAAAAATTCCGATCCATAGTTTTTGTTCTAAATTTTCGTCTTCTAGGGTAAAGGATCGGTCAAAACCTCAAATACTACAGAGTGCGAATAAAGTACTTGAAATTAATAAAATGGGTCTAAATAAATGCGTATTTGAAGATACAAGGATTTAAATTTGCAAAAAGTTCTAGATATATTTAGACGTTTGTCAAAAAACTTAAAATACCTATTTGAAATTTTAAAGACTATTTTCTACTTTTTTTTTTTATGTAAAGAACTGATTAAAATCCTATTTAAAAATTAAAATTTGAAGTTTTTCTTAGCTTACCACGGTATTAATAATATAAATTTAAATGTTCGTATCAGACTTATTCTATTCTATTTTACAGTATACAAATAAAATTATGATAAAAATTTAATAAACGTTTGGATGGCTCATAGAAAAATTTGGTACAAATGACGTGTGATTTATGATACGATCAAATTTAGGATATTTAGGCAGTGTTAAGGTACTCTGACACTGACCCTTAAAAAAGTTTGTATTTAAATTTACATCGTAGGTTGCATATTTACATGATGTATATTAATTTCAAAAATATAAACAAAAAATCATAAAATTCTAGGAAAAATTTGACTGAAAGAAATCCAATTTTTGAGCTCGAACAATGAACCTATTTTAATTCGTTTTAAATATAAAAAAATTAATGTTGAAAATTAGTGAAAACTAAGTTTTTATATACAAATAGGGTATGGAGAAGGTTTTTTGAAATTAAATTAATATTAATTCGTATGAAAAATCGGGGAAAACAAATACGTTTCTTAATGCTTGCAAAAAATTTTGGTATAATTAATTTAAAATACTTTTTTTTAGGATTAGAAATATTTGTAAACCATATAGAATGCATTTTTTTGTATAATTTCGTAATGCAAGTATTTTATTCACAAAGAAAAATACAAAACAATGTATTTATTATACAAGTACAATATAAATAAAATTAATAATGAAGTATTAAAATACCCAAGTTGAAATACTGCTTGCTAGTGAATATAATGAAGGATCAGCTGTTACAATTTATTACCTTATACAAACTACCTCGATCCTACCTAGACAGTCTGTATACTGTGTATGTCTGTCTACTGGCAACTATGTGGATCTGACAAACTTCGTGACATTGTGTATGTGTATTATTCGCGGCGAGCTGGGATAGCTGGATTTAATATACTCACGAATTTACAGACGTCCAAAAATTAACAAAACTATTTAATAATTTACAAAAAATAATAATTAATCCGGTGAGATTTATTGCTAACTTTTAAAATTGTAAGTTTCATTTAAGCTTCAAAAAGTTATGTATAGGAAATTATCTAATTTTAATTTATAATTATTATTTGTCTAAAAAAAATTTTTTTTTGTGAAAAATTTGTGATTAAAAAAAATATTAGTGAGGTTGAATTTTTCACGGTGAAAATTTTGGGAGTGGATGCTATGAACTCTTTAAAAAAATAAGTACACAATAGGCTGATATTATTGATTTTGTTTCTTAAAATGTTAATAATTTAAAAGAATGTTTTTTTTTTTTTTTTATATTTGTTATATAAATGGTGATAAAATGTCTATTTCTGTTACTAGTATGAAAATATTACAAAAACATTATGTTTTATTAAGCCAAATGTTCGCGCGAGAAATTGATAGTGTGAATTTGTTTCTCCTTCAGAAAAATATGTATTTTATATTTTATATGTATTTAATTCATATAGAGTGTGACAAATAAAATATATGTTGTTTAAGGTTTTTATGTGGTTTAGTTTGTGGTATATGATAAGCGGAATTAATTCCTCTGACAGATCATACCTGTTGACAATAGCCGGAATTCTTAATTCTATGTTACCAAGGACTAATTTTTCCCAACATTATTATGAAAAGAACGACAAAATCCTGTATTGCTAAAATGTCAGGTTGGGATGGGCCTCGTGATCCATATTGAGTTTTGACGATAAAACAAACTTTGAAAATTTTTTGGTGATTGAAAGATCTTAATAATTAAAAACAATTTAAAAATTGAGTTTTTTTATTTTGGTTCTTTCTAGGTTACTCAAGGTCTAATATACACAAAAATAACATATTTTGCAATCTATCGATTAGTTTCTGAGATATTGCATGAAATGGCAATGATAAATTACCCACATTTAAGGATTTCGGCGGATATCTCTAAAACTACGCATTGAACCGTTATATAGATGTTATTTTCAAAATCGGCAGGTTAAATTAAAAAAACAAGTTAGGTATTCTGAACATAAATAGTCCAGGGTAAATAATGAAAGGGAAAAAATATAGTAGAATAAAACCAATTGGAAACGGAATATAATATGATAAAAAAGAAAGGAAAAATAAATTACGGGCGATCTGAGTTCGGGAAGTAGGAAAGGATGAGTGTTTAAGGGCAAAATACGTTTTTTCTGAATTTCCATCAAAAACACAAGTCCTATGGAAAAAATTTAAATAGCAAAGTTGTAGGTAATAAATAATAAAATACATTATAGATATGAATGTCTATTGGACTATTCATTATACAACACAATTTTATTATTTACACTCAGTACTAATTATCTCATCAATTATAAAATTAATAAAAACCAGTTTTGACTTTTGATAATAATACTCATAATAAATTCTATTTTGTAAATAAATAATAAACAAAATTATAATATTATCAAGGATTCAAAAATATTAACTGCTTCCAGTTTATTTCAGAAAAGTCGTAATGAAAAAAAATTTATCCATTGTCGTCGCCTAATTTTATATGCAAATCAGTCGTAATAAAATATTATAAGTAAAATAGAGCTTTTGAGGCACAAATTTTCCCGAATTTTCGGAAATAAATGTATATTTAAGAAATTTTTAACTACAAGAAGGTCAATAAGATATGTAACGAAAGAATATAATTTTTCGTAAGAAATAATCTAAGACTAAAAAAATTGGATAATTATTTATTAAAACGCCCTGAAGAAATTTTCCATTCAGAAGACCTAAATTGTATTTATTTCATAAAGTGTCATTGTTAAAGACATTTATCAAAAGAGAAATTTTTATTTACAAAATTTAATCCTCTTATATATTTTAAACCTTAAAGAAACATTCTGATTAAAATACATGTTGCTTATCTTCACTTAGCTACCCAGTACATTTTTCGATTTCATTTTAATATGCCAATCGTTTTTTAGTTCAACAATGTCTTCAACTGCTCGAATTGATATTGATAAACCATTATGGGATCTGAAAACATTTACTGGACGTGTACGACATTTTGCTTGGGTTACAGATCCCAGGACATGTATAGCATCAGATAAAGAATTAGATGAAGCTAAAGAATTAGTAGAAAAGTATAGAAGAGGGCAAGAGCCAAAAGAAATAACACGTGAACAAATAATCTATGCAAAAAAATTATATGAATCGGCATTTCATCCAGATACACATGAAAAACAGAATATATTTGGACGAATGTCCTTTCAAGTACCTGGTGGTATGGCAATTACTGGAGCCATGTTGCAATTTTATAGGTAATTATTTTCTACCAGCAAGTTTCTTAGTTAAATTTAAAAACAGCATTAAAGGTTAAGGATTGGAATAAATTTTAATCGGAATTAGTTTTAATAGGTTAGTAAAATTTTTTCCGATTTATTCCTATTCATTCTGCACATGTTTGTTTGCATTCAATGAACAATAATCTTTTGCCATTGCATCGTACACTACTATCGCATTTAAAAATGTAGGTGTTAAAAATAATTTTGCTCTCGTTAGTAATTGATTCACAGTATACTAATTTTTCGATTTATTCCTATTAATTTGGAATTAAAATTATAAATTAACTTGAATAAAATTGATTCAGAAACTGAACAACCGATTTATTTGTATTGGGTTCCAATTGTTTTCAAAAGAAAGGCCATTTAGCGTTTTTTAACCAAAAACAGTTTCTCTATAAGTGTATATAATTATCTTGTAAATTTTTAGGACAGTACCACAGGTTGTGTTTTGGCAATGGGTTAATCAATCATTTAATGCTTTAGTGAATTATACGAATCGAAATGCAAATTCGCCATTAACGACAACACAATTAGGTGTTGCGTATGGTTCTGCAACGGCTTCAGCAATGGTTACAGCTTTTGGTTTTAATAAATTGTTAGCGAATGCTCCACCAATTTTACAGGTAATTGAAATTTAACTTACAAGTTAAAAGTAATGGGTGCTTGCTAATACAAATTTATATATCTCCCCTATTACAGTCAAACCTGGGTGAGAGTGAACTGTATAGACCAAATTCTTTATAAGCGAGAGATGCAAAAAAGCAATTTTTCTTCGTGGACCTCTATAACTGAGACTGCAACTTGACGGTGGTCCATATTTATAAACCATTCTTAAATTTCGTGGAATGAATCCTTTGTTTTTGTATCCTTAAGTTTTTTTGAACGAACTCATATTGTTTTTATATATCTATAAGTGTGAAAACCTACTATTATTCATGATGAAACGCAAAATCTGGTTAGGAAAAACCTCCATTATCAAAAAAGAACTATAATTTGTAAAGAAATAAAATTTATCTAATATAAAATCTATTTTTACAGCGATACGTACCATTTGCTGCAGTCGCTGCCGCTAATTGTGTCAATATTCCATTAATGCGACAAACTGAAATTCTTTATGGTGTTGATTTAACTGATGAAAATGGAAATTTAGTGGTTGCTAAAAGTAAATTTGCTGCCGTTAAAGGTATATCACAAGTGGTACTATCTAGAATAATAATGTGCGCACCGGGTATGTTAGTTTTACCTGTAATTATGGAAAGATTGGAGAAATTTGCATGGATGCAAAAAATTAAAGTTCTACATATGCCAATTCAAGTTTTGGGTGTTGGATGCTTGTAAGTTAAATTAAAATATTCTATTAAATTTTTATTTATTACACATAATTATTTCTTTCAGCTTAACGTTTATGGTGCCGATTGCATGCGCGTTATTCCCTCAAAGTTGGTAAGTAGAAATTCAAAAGATTAATGAAAAAAAATTTTTTTTAACAAAGAACGCTAGTTGGAATATAAGTACCATTTTGAACAAACTCATCAAAAGAACTAGGTTAAACTTCTGCCAAATGATTATGAAGAGACGTAGGATGAGTAAGGACAGCAGTAACTATATAAATACCGGATTCATAATTATGTCATGAATCAAATTCGTGCCAAATTAGGAATTGGTATAAAAGACCCTACTTGCTCTAATAATAATTTATTTTCCATACAACTGTCTTCCTTCCATAATAACTACTATTTCCATGGCAGAACTGATTTTATCTGCTGATTAAATAAAATCAATCATATTGATTTCAAGACATATGCAACTGGAAGCTAATTTGGTGACAGTTTTCGTTGCTAATTTTATTAAGAGCTAATTTAGTTTTTCCCTTGATTAATATCATATTTCTTTGGGGAAAAACAAAAGCCCGATAGTCAAAATATCAATTAAAAATCATAATGCCGAAATGATGATCGGTTAGAAATCATTATAATGGCACTAGGATTTAATATGGTAACTTTCTCACTAAAATTTATCGGGTTTATCTCACTAACAGATCGGGTTGAAGGGTCTCATCTCGACTCGTATTTTAAATTTTGTCTAAAAAACAAACTTTTGTATAATTTTTTTTGTGATTTTGTAAAACATAAAAAATCACGGAAATATACCAAAAAAAATTATACCTTGATTTTTACTTTTCTAGAGTAATTATGGTCTAAAAACACAATAAATAAAATAGTTTAAAAAAACTAAAAAAACACGCTCTATCTTTATTACTCTCATGCAAAGGATCCGTTCAGATGCGTTCTGCAGCCAACTTCAGAGAGTTACCTACAGACAAACAAACAAACATACGAGTGAAGCTAATAAAAGCGTGTTAAAAATAACATTTATTTTGCGATTGATTTCAAATAAATCATCATAGTTTTATCGAAATTTGGGATAAACATTTTTCCCGATTTTTCGCAATTTTTTAGGGGTTGAAAAACTGGAGAAAATTGGGAAAATAATTGGAAAAATAATTGGAAAAATAATTGGAGAAAATTGGAAAAATAATTTTGTTTCAAAATTCGATATTCAAACACAAAAATTACAATAAACGGATATATTTAACGATTAGATGCGTAGTTTTTTTGAAATTGTTCTAAATTAAAGCCAGGCATCCATATTCTAGAGATGTTTCAAGCAACATTTTAGAAATTAGTCATCCAATTGTAAAATTATTGTTATTTTTGTAATTTGTAGACCATTATTACTCTAGAAAACCCAAAAAGAGGAATTTTTTTGCTTTTTCGGACATTTTTTAAATTACAAATTACTTTTCGATGAGATTTATTATAACGTTAGTAACCTAATACGAGTTTTTGGATTCCCATCGTATAGCCCAAACGAAGCAATGTTGGAATAATGTAATTTTACCTTAATTCACTTTTTTGTACTATACGTGGCAGATGGATGTATAAAGCGTGAAGGACAAGCCTGCATATTAAAAAACAAAAATTGAGAAGTTTCAAATAAAAAATTATAATTTTTTTACAGTTGTATTAGCACATCGACATTAGAACGTTTCGAGCCCGAAGAATATGCAAAATTGAAAAAACAATTCGATGGCAAAGATTTACCTCAATTTTTATACTTCAATAAAGGATTGTAAAAAAAGAAAATGATATAAAATTACGAGGAGAAAATCTACACAGTATATAAATTTAGAGCAAAAAATTTTAGAAAATGTTATTTTAAATGTGATATACAAGACATGATTGGAAATTCAAAAACATAGTCGATTTCTCCCAGTAAATAAGATGCTTACATGGTACATAAATATGTTTATTTTTCAATATATGTTATCTGGGAGATTAGATTTAAAATGGAAGAATAATATTAGACAATAATTTTATGCTTAGTGAACAACTATATATTGATTTAAGTAATTTATTATTACTTTGGAACTTGGATAATGGGGTTCTTCTCTCTACTACTGATAATTATACAATTAGGTCACGACAATTTTGGTTTGAAATGTTTCTGTTACTTCGAATAATAAACTTTATAACAGGGTTATCATTTTTTCAATTTTGTCGATATTTACGTCTATAATTCGGACATTTTATGTTTATTTAATGACCTTTCTAAGTAAGACAATTCATATATAATTTACCATTTTAAATATTTGTCTAGATACATTGCGATATGTTTGTACGTGCTAAATGGGACCTCTCTGTTTGAGATCTACGTTCTTGTCGACCTAGCTCTTTTGAGATCTGGCTTATCCAGGTTCCATTGTATTTTAATTTGCATTTTTTTTTAAATCAAGAAGCAATTTTTTATTTTAATAAATATCTTTAGCAATAATTTTTATTGGGACTACCTTGGACCCAAATAACACGCTTACTTTTTTGAATAAATTATTTTTAATTTATTTTAAGACATTATTACTTGTTCTTTTAGCTTGTTAATGTTGTTTTGAAAGTTTTTTTTTTTTACAAAAGTTTGTTATTAGATGGAAAAAAAATGAAAAGAATAAAAAAAATTGAATTAACATAAATTTATTTTATTTCCAATTTTTTTAATCCCCAGCTTTTCTCGTCGTGTTATACTTTGATATAAAACTTCCATTCGTTTTTATCATTGTGCCGAGATTTTGAAATTCTATTCACAGATATTACCGTAAAAATTTTCTTTTATCAATGGAAAAATATTAGTATCTTTTATGACAACTTACTGCTGGATACAAGAGAAATTCCATCGAATATTTCGTCGAGATTTTAATATGAATCTATCAATGTTAAGCAATATTTCAAATGAAGTTTCAACTACTTGTGAATATTTGAATGATCATTCAATTATGGAGACGTGATAAAAACCGAAGACAATATACGGTACTAACTATCTGACGTCGTTACGAAATTCGAAAATGCGGTGTAATACAAGTTAATGATAGGGGTGGATGCTACAGGAATATAATTTATTAGTAAGAGATATGGATTTTAGTATCGCATACAGGGAATTTACTGTATCTAAAAATCCAACTTGTTTCTATATGTTAGATACCAGAAAGAGGCAGTTTATTTTAAATCGATGTGAAAACTTAAACGCTTTTTTAACTCCTCCCCTCCCATTTTGGAAAATCTTTAAAACTAACTTACTAACTTTTTCCTCGTGTTCACAACAGTAAGTTGTATTGTTGTGGAGGTTCTTTTATTTTAGCGCCATATTTTAGAACTAGCTAATTATTCCTTGTTTTTCGAGCGCACAAAAGTGAAAACAAATTGCCTATGCCGTGAAAAAAGCCTTCTACTATACATCGAAAGACCGTGGTTTTTCTTATAAATTTTTATTCTACTAATCTAAACCGCTATCAAACAAAATGTTTAATGTTTTACAATTTACATGTTTGATAAAATGTTTCATTATGAAAAAGAAATGAATTTTGTTTAAAATTGAAAATAGTTATACAAGGTTAAGTTTTAATTAATTATATATAAAATTGAGAAATTCCTTTTCTCTGCATTGATAAGATAAGATTTAATACAAAAATATAATAGGCGCTAATAACACAGATTTCAAAGATTGAACTTTGGCCTCGATTTATTATAACCCGCTTTCAAAAAGGGTGTCTGTCTCATTTAAATATGTGATTAATAAATATATTTCATATAGAATAATAGTTCGTAATGTTTGATAGTTGTTAAGTGGAATAATTCTTTTTTGAATATTTATTATTTTATTAAATGTACATATTTATAATTCTATTGTTTTGAAATTTTTATTTTAATTAAAAAATACTTAAGCAGTTTAGTAGCATTAGTTTTATCTTGTTTACAAATTTACAAAGCAGTATTTAATTCTGAGTAATAAAATTAAGTTGTGTTGTTCCCTGTGTTAGTGGCATTAAAATTAGGTACCATCACAAATTAGGTAAGTATTGATATATAAAAAAATTATTAAAATGAAATTTTGCTATTCTTCCAGACTTATTTTATAAATAATAATTATAAATACTTATAAAAATGTTCTTATCAAGTTTCAATTTTCTTTTTTTACAATAAAACGATTATAATAGCTATTGTAATTGAGTTAGGAACAAAAATTCGTTACTTTTTCATACTTTGAGATTTTTCGTTTCAAAGCAATTGCAAAATTTTTAAAATTTACTATTTTGCATTTATCATAATTTTAGTTTCTATAGCTTAGTTTCCGAAACTATAAAGAGCAGAAAGTTATAAATTTGCAAGTAATGTCAAGGGCATTAAAACTAGGGTCAAAATTTATTAATTATAAAAAATACATAAATATTGCAGTTCTATAAAATTTTACGATACAAAATTTTGCTTATATTTTTGGCAATCTACATATTTTGAATGTATTTTTATATTGAATATTTTTATTCCAAAATGATATAAAATAAGAATTGGAAATTATTGTAAAATAAAATTATGTTCTTGTCAACTGATTAAAGAAGTTATGTAAACAAATTTTTTATTACAATTAATTTTAAGTGACAGACAGTTTATATACTAAAAAGTAATAACGCTTGCCTACAACATAAAATAAATGAATTATTTTAAGCTCGACATATTATGATGGTATTTTGACTATTGTAGAAAGAATGTTAATTTAGGGGTATTGGACTTGGATGATAGTTCAAAACGTTTCATTTCTAAAAAGAAATGATCTAGATACTATTTTCTAATTGCCATTAAGAAATGGACAATTACCGAATAACCGAATGAATTAGACTTAAGTCCTTCTAACAGTTTATCGATTTCCCATCACAATAATCTATAATGTTTAATTAACAAATTTTCAAAACTATGGTTGTTTTTGAAACATAGTTCTCAAAATTAAATGAATACTTTTCAAAAATTATGCGGTAATTGTTATGAAATTTTGTTAGCTTTTTATAGGCAAACTGTATTACTTTTATGTAATAATATTGTATAGCTACTTTTTTTTATTACGTTTTGTCAGAATTATATTATATTTTTAAAACAGACAAATTCACATGAATATTTTATTTCAGATAAAATATGTCCGATCGAATTGATATAGATAAACCATTATGGGATTTAAGTACATTTAATGGCCGTTTAAAACATTATTTATGGATAACAGATCCACGTACATGTTTAGTAACCGAATCACAATTAGACGAAGCAAAAATATTAGTTGAAAAATACAAACGAAATGAGACACCAACAGACATTCCAATTGAAAAAGTTTTATATGCAAAACAGCTATATGAATCTGCATTTCATCCAGATACACGAGAAAAGCAAAATTTATTTGGCAGAATGTCATTTCAAGTACCGGGAAATATGTTAATTACTGGTGCAATGCTGCAATTTTATAAGTAATAAAATTTTTTTGTTAAGGATATTCGATTATTAATAATACACATCTATTGAAGTAGTAATAGGTATTAGGACAATTTTCAGTATAATTATAATGCTTATTTTTGATGATCTTGAAACCAAGTTTAAAATTATTATTATTATTATTCACGTTAACATTTGTATTCTTACAATTTGATTGGTTGTTTGAAGGTTATTTAACAACCGAGTTATACTAAATAACGGGAAATAGTTTTCAGCTTTTCTTTTTATATTATATTAGTAATCGAATAACCATGAAAATATATTATTTTAATACTATTTGTGCGTAGGAAAATTCATAAATACTTATTTGTTTTCAGATCAGCACCGGCAGTTCTTTTCTGGCAATGGTTTAATCAATCGTTTAACGCATTAGTGAATTACACAAATCGTAATGCAAATATTCCAGTATCGAAGACACAATTAAGCGTGGCATATGTATCAGCTACATCGTCAGCATTAATTTCAGCTTTTGCATTAAAAAAATATTTAGCTAATACCAAACCCATTTTTCAGGTATAACGACTAACTAACCCAATAATTTTAAATATTACTTCACTTCAGTTACTTGATCGGCAAATTATTTTTTATGTAGATCGTGTATTCGTGTATAGTAAAATCGTTTTCGTTAGTCCATTGTTTTGTAAACAAAAGTTTCACGTGAACATTTGTATTCTACAATTTGATTGGTAGTTTGAAGGCTATTATATACATATATAAATCATATATGTATAATTATGGATTATAAATCATTTTGATAGCAACGTGATACATTATTACTAGCCTACAGTCGAGTTTTTTTACCGGAAAACTGTGAAGTGAAATCGGAAGATCCATTAATTTTATGCAAAACCTCAAAGTGAAGGTTCACGGATTTTATTCAAATTAAAGTAGGTTAATCACCATCATAAAAAGTGACGACTGACAAATTTGGAGAGCAAAATCTTCAAAACTTTTCTTTTGCGAGACATTTTACCTTACCATATTGTCGAGACAAGTCGTACCATAGCTTAATTTTCAAAGCCAAAATATCTAGCATTTATCCAAACTTTAAAAAAATCTCGATACATGAAAGATTTCCTATTAGATTTCATTAATTTAGAAGATATTCTGAAAAAATTAGTAATTTCAAAGCTCACTCCTCATGTTGCTTTGATGTTGAAATTGATTTTACTTTTCTCAAATTTGTTTTAAAATAAATCTTATGCTTAAAGAAACTAAACCAATTATATAAGAATCGATTAGAAAATAAGTTCAAGCGTTGAATTTATAAAGTTAAAATTCGTCCAAACCTGGTTTTTTGCAAACTTTGGTTTTTCAGGTGATATTTCAAAAACAACGCATTCAATCGTTAAATAGATGCTATTTTTCAAATCTGAAGGTCGAAATACCCTAATATACACATGTTATCGACATTAGAGACAACAAAATGTTATCGATTTTTCGTAATTTTCATAGGAAAAATGGCTTAGCTACTTGCCCCTTGGACAAAATTGAGAAAATTTTTTTAAGTATTCATTTTCAGTTCGCTTGAAATTAAGTTTGGAGACAAATTTGAAGAATTAGTCACCAAGATTTTTAGGACCGATAATAATTGAGTTATATTGTTTTCTTGTAGAGATTTGTACCGCTTGCTGCGGTAGCAGCCGCTAATTGCGTGAATATCCCACTAATGCGGCAGAATGAGATACTTTATGGTGTTGATTTAACTGATGAAAATGGAAATGCAGTAAATGCTAAAAGTAAAATTGCATCGGTGAAAGGTATATCGCAAGTAATATTCTCTCGAATTGTAATGTGCTCACCGGGTATGGTAGTTTTACCAGTAATCATGGAACGTTTAGAACGACAAGCCTGGATGAAAAAGATTACTATTCTTCATATGCCAATGCAAATTGTACTTTTAGGTTGTATGTAAGTACAGAAATTTCTCAATTTTTTTTTTTTTTGGGTTTGTAAATTTAAAATGTATTTCATTTTTTAGTTTAGCATTTACTACACCATTTGGTTGTGCCTTATTCCCACAAAATTGGTAAATATGAATTCTAAATACATCCTCAAAATTTAAATAGAAATTGTTTCCATAAATGGGTATATATGCAACCTGGTATCAAAAATCAATTTGACAACATTTTTTTTTGGATCCTCTAAAATGATCGTCTAGATGATAACAAAATTAATCTCAAAGAAAACAATTTTAAATTTCTGTTAATTGACATTTTCTTTTTTCTCCTATGATGTACAAATAAACCAACCCTCTCCCCTTCTCCTGGACTGTTATCATATGCACTTAACAATCTAATTTCTATTTAATTTTTAAGGGGATTTTTATACCAAAACTTTGTAATTTTAACTTATTATTGAACTAATTATTTCAGCTCTGTACACATTTCAACACTTGAGCGATTTGAGCCAGATGAATATGAAAAATTAAAGAAACAATTTGGAGACAATTTACCACAGTTATTATATTTCAATAAAGGACTTTAATTGAGATTGAAAGCAGTGTTGTAGATATTATTAATAATTTATGCAAAGTAAATAAACTATATGTATTGTATGTTGCCTAACACAACAAGTGAAGTAAAAAATTTCTTAAAATAAAATGATTAAATTTGTATATTTGTATTTTTTTTATTCAATAGTATTGTTAAGCCATTTTTTTCAAACATTGATTGCAGAAATATGAGTAAAAATTATGTAAAAGTGATATTACAATTATTATACATTTTTATAATATCTTATGAAAATTTCCTCCAAATTTGCTGATTATAATTATTTTGTGTAATTCTTTGCGAAAATTTTGTCTTATTATAGATAATGCAGTTCCAATAAGTTTCCCTGTAGGAGATAAATTCATATATTGTCGATCCGAATTACTACGTTAAACAGAATTTTACCGAATTTACCAGAATTTTAAAATTGAGCAGAAACCCTAGCAACGTTTATCGTTAAAATAAATAAAATTTGTAATTTTCTTCACAAGTCTTATCCTTTTAAAACGTTACAACTTAAAATCAATTAATTTTTTCAAAATATGCCTATTTAAAATTTCGATTATTTGATTTCAAAATTTATTGTGCGAATAAAATACAAGTAAATTGTAAGTACGGTGTATTTGAATTTTTGCATCGCATTTTAATTGAGATTATATAGATTTTAGACTCATTTTCATGGCAGAAAAACCTCCACCTTCAGAAAATCAGCCACCAGAAGAAGATAAAAAACCTGAAAAAAATGTTGTGGAGCCAACTGAACCAAGACTTGATATTGAAAAACCACTATGGGATCTAAACACATTTTGTGGTAGATTTCACCATTTTTTATGGATAACTGATTGTAGAACAGTCATTGAATCAGATGAAACAATAGATAAAGCGAAGGAATTGTACTATCAATATAAAGATGGGCAAGAACCAGCAGGTACAACGCGTGAACAAGTATTGTATGCCAAAAAGTTATTCGAATCCGCATTTCATCCAGACACACATAAAAAACAAAATGTCTTTGGTCGAATGTCATTTCAAGTACCTGGAAATATGTGCATTTCTGGTATAATGTTGACATTTTATAAGTAAGAATATACACCGATTATGAAAATGTTTGTTTTTAGACTTATTTAGAGCTAGGTCAACATTTTGCCAGGGGAGATCACGATAGCCGTGGCGACACGATTTTTGTATGAATTTTGGTAAAAGAATTCAAAACAAGACGAAAATGAAGATTAACAATTTTCGAGTTTATTGACACTTTTTTGGCCCCTACGTTGAATATGTTATTGTACTACCCATGTGATTTGTGGGGTGAATTTTCCACGGGTTGGGTTTGGTTTTGGTCGTTACGTTCAACCTGTGATTAAACTACTTATTTTGGCTTGTTTTGCCAAAATTCATCAAAAAATCGAGGGGCCCTTGATATCGTAATCGCCCCCTCATGTGATTTATCGTATTTATGTATTTAAAAACTGATGAAATGTTAAAAAAAGTGCCGATAACTAAAGATTAAGATTCAATAGGAATTTGTTTTGCTTTTCAATTCCATTTCTTTCATATTCCACGGCAAAATCGTTCTCTCTGGGAAAATATGAACCAATTAAAAAAGTCCTGTATTCATTTAGATTTATTTTCAATAGGAATGCATAGGTCTTTTTTTTTATAACGGACCACATTTTCCCAGAGAGAACGATTCTGTTGTATACGAACAGCAATGAATTAATATCTGTCAGTGTCAGGGTACTATATACACCACAATAGCTCTTGAACATTTCTTCTGTGGGCTTGCCAGTTTCCAAGTCTTCTGCGACTGACTAAAAGGACAAAACGGACTGAATGTCATAATCTTCTATAAGAACTGCGAGAACTACCTTCTGGCTACTTAGTAAAAATGGTTGCTCTCATTATCAGTTGTCTTTTCAAGTCATATACTCGCCACTGTATAACTTCTTATACTTTACGATCACAGAAAATTTCGTATATTAATAAAAAGCTGAGCTTTCAATTGTATTTAACAATATATCATTCTCAGTATCACTAATAAACATATTTTGAACTAGGAAACCATTCTATTTCCTCCGTCACCATTTAGAACAAGGAGTTTTAATTCTACAATTTGTTTTTTTATCAGGTCAGTTCCAGCTGTAGTTTTTTGGCAATGGTTTAATCAATCATTTAATGCATTAGTAAATTATACAAATCGTAATGCTAATGCACCTCAAACTGAAATACAACTTGGTGTGGCGTATTTTTCAGCAACAACAATGGCGGTTACAACTGCATTGCTCTTCAAAAAAGCATTTAGTAGATCTAAACCTGTATTCCAGGTAATATAATGCAAAATATTAAAACTTAAACAGGTCTTATTTTTTATGTCAATTCTTCTTAAAAGTATACGTCTACAAAAGAAAAAATCACTTTGATAGACAAATTTTGGGCATGTCAAAAGAATTATTTCCGAAAAACGATAATAAAAGTCAAAAGTTTATTCTATATTTAGAAAATTTTTCGCGAGAATCTTTCGACATGCGCTCCGTATTTATGTCAAGATTGGACATTTCAAATATCAAAACTTTTAGATGACTATTTTTTATAAGTTGCCTGATATTTGAAATTTTGAAGAAATGTTTCTTAAAAATGGCTTTCTTGTGCCAATGATCCCTGTAGAAAAAATTTTTTCAAATAACTTTCTAATTAATTTGAGTGTCAAGAAATTATTGTAATTGGAGGCTCGAAAAAATTAACAAGGAGAAATTTAATATAATTTTACAGAGATTTGTACCACTTATTGCGGTGGCTGCCGCTAATTGCGTAAATGTTCCATTGATGAGACAAAATGAAATTATCAATGGGATTGATTTAAATGACGAACAAGGGAATCCAGTAAATATTAAAAGTCAAGTTGCACCTATAAAAGGTATATCACAAGTGGTTGTATCCAGAATTGCAATGGCCGTACCAGGTATGGTACTTATACCTATGTTAATGGAGAAATGTTGGATGAAAAAACTTCGATTAATTCATATGCCAATTCAAGTACTTCTTATGGGATGTTTGTAAGTTATTAGTAAGCAAATTTGATTTTTGCCTCGTGAAATAACCGGGCAAGATTTGAATCTGTTTTTGGGTATCCCAACTTAGACTTAAAAAAGTTTTTATATTCTCGTAAATGAGCAAAATTAGTTTCTAGATTAATGATACTAATTGTTTACGTAAGACGTAAAAATGATCATCTGAACAATCGAGAATAATTTGGGCCGTTAAAATGTTAAGCTTCAAATGGACGATTTTTTCATTATTTATTTATCAAAAAAATTTGACGATTGATTAGCGTGTCAAGAAATTTTGCGTTTTTTGACTCAAATATAAAAATCTAGAATATAACCCTTAAAAGTCCCAAGATTCAAGTGAATTCTACATTGATCTAGATTTTATTTCAGAAGACACTGCGTGTTTGGGATTATTAATTTTAGAAAAATTACTATTATTTAAATAATATAAATATTTTTTTCTTTATAGTCTTGTGTTTACTACACCCATGGGTTGTGCTTTGTTTCCACAAAACTGGTAAATATGTTTATTGCATTTAATTATTGCATTTAATCAAAATATTCTAATTTTTTTGCAGTTCTATTGATTCTTCAATTATTGAAAAATATGAACCGAATGAATTTGAAAAATTGAAGAAAGAGTTCGGAAAGGAAATACCGGAAAAATTATATTTCAATAAAGGTCTTTGAATTGGAATATGACATGAATTGTTATGTATACGACACATCAGTTATGTCTTGAAAGTTGTCTAATATACGCATTAATAGCGTACATTTCAGTAAAAATAGCATTGAAGAATATGTGAAATATTATTATTATTATTAATATTATTTTTAAATAACTAAAATTAAGTTGTAACTAAAAAAAAAAACACTGTAAAATATCTTTGTAAAATAATATAATTGATTTTGGTGTAATATTTATTTCGGTATTTTAATATTACTATTCACAATAAACATATTGACAGATACGTATTTTGATATTGTGAAATAAATAGTCAAAAATTAATATTATCAGACAAAAATCTTAAGCAAGAGCTTTTATCGGGTATCATCGGATACGTACAACGAACCACAATGAACCAATGAACTTTCAAATATTTTAAATTTATTAATTACTTTTTTAACTAACAGATGGCCTACATAAGACAACATCCAAAGATTTTGTGATCAGAAATTCTGAAGCTACTTCAGACATTATTATATGTACGCGCACACCATCAGATTTTCTGATCAGACAATATTATGTCTTATGTAGAAATCATACCTTGTGCAGAGTTTAACATAAAATACTTATCAGAAATCAGAATTTGATCAGAAAATCTGATGGTGTGCGCTGGGCCTTAACCTGTAAGATTTAATTACATAAACACAGCTTAAAATAATTTCATTCTTTCCTACAGGATTTGTTCAGGAATTAAAAAAAAAAATGACAGAAATTAAAAATAAATATTATTTATTTACGAGTATAGTAATTTCTTTTTAATTTTCTGTTTTTCCTTTAATAATTTAGTTTTATTGACATGAATATATTAGAAAAAAATTACAAAATATTGAATATTTATACAATTTTATTAATATAAATAGTTTAAAAAAAAAAAAAACTTAAATAAAAAGAAATTTTTATACAAAAGCATATAATTTACAAATATTTTATAATGACTAGAATATACAACAAGTTTTTCTTACATCCATTTTCGTCCATTAAATAATTTTCTATAGTATTTACAAATTTTTTTTTACAAAATTTTATTACAAACACTCGTTTTCTCATGCATACAATTAATTACATTAATTACAAATTGAGTACATAAATAATTTATATCACATAATTTTTATATAGTTTTTCAATTCATCCAGGTAGACACATGTAAATCATATTTACATCACGCTACTTTATAGTCCTTACTCTGCCATAAGGAAGAAATTCCTTGATTTTTTTTAGATTTATTAAGAAGGATAAAGTAAAAAAGCTACAAAATTAGCCCCTAGAAAAAAAATATTTATAAGTATCTAAATCATACATACTAAAGAGAGTACTTTCTTTTGCATCTTTCTGACGAAAAGAAGCGTAAGGTTCAGGTTGAAACGCCAGAACCCGACCCAATAATGAATTTTATCCGAAAAGCAAACCTACAAGTTTTTTTTTATATTAAGATTAACCTTAAAAATCACTCGAAACAAAACCCAATCATTAAATAGACCCAGTTTTTGTATTTTCGACTCCTATAAATTACCTTTTAAACGGAGTTTTTTTGTGTTTCGGATATTGCAAAAAATAGAAAAAAATAAATTGTCTCTAATTCAGAAAAAATTAGGTTTGTAGGATAATTATAACCCATAAATTTGCGTAGTATTTGATATATCACCAGAAATCTTATACAGAGATCAAAATCTCAGAACCATTTCATCTCCGTTTACAAGTCAATATTGTGCATACCAAATTTCATAACATTTTGAAGTATTTTTTGAGTCATTTATGCACGACAATTGAAAGAAATAAATGTATATTATATCTAATTTAAGTCAACAGCTTGTTAGAAGCACAATTCTTGCATAAGAGGTTGTGCTTTATATAAGGAATCCATTCCTCTTTAATCAAAGAAAATCCCAATTAGCTCCTAATAAAATTAGTAACAAAAACTGCCACCAAATTAGACGTTACGTAATTTTTACTAAATTAGTTATACAAATCAGTATAAAAATTAATATCTGAGGGGTCTTAAAAAAAATTGTAACTTTTGTAACAACGATACCACAATTTCTAGCATAAAAAATTCGAAAACTTTTAAGTACTATACTTTGTCTAATATCGATTTTAAAATTGAAAACATATTTAAATAATTTTTTTTATATACTCTTTGAAAGATCACAGAATGAAAATTCATTGCTAGTCTATCTGTGTATTATTTTTGACTGTGAATTTTTGGATAATCTTCTTCGGATATTTTGATTGTATTATATGCTGGAGGTGGTATATCGTAACAATTTACAACCAAATCATAACTTGGTGGATCTTCACTGTACAATTGTGTTGAACAACCGGCGTTTGACTGAAACAAAAACAAAACTCTATTAGAATAAATTTGTTTATAAATTTTATTAGAATCTATATACTACAGGTTGTTCAGAAACTAAGTGACCTAACTACAAAAATATATTACTAAGTTGGTCACTTAGTACTTTCTCCCTCACAGAAGTTTTATTTATGGTGACTATTTGTCAAACTTAAAACGCTTATTGCGTAAAAACGGAGTATGTTTTGAATAAATGATTTTTACAAAACAAACACTTTTGAATCATTTTGATAATTTCGTCGAAAAATCTTCGTTTTCGAACTATATATCAAAGAGTTTTCGGTGAAAATTGTTTATTTTATGTATATTGGACAAAAATAAACACTTTTGAAATTTTTTTTATTTGAATAAATTGCTGCGTTAAATATTAAATTTAAAATTATTTTATAGATGTTTCTAGAATAAAATTGTATGTCATAATTTATAGATTTGTTAATTAATTACACAAACAACTTTTATTTAAAAAACTATATATTTAGGGCAAATATATAATAAAACAGATACATATATAATATTTATTATATAATTAAGATTTAAAAAAAAAACGTATAAAGAAGCATTGTTTCAATTTAAAAATTAGAAAGTGGACAATAAATTGTTTTGTAATTATGTATTTATTAATTCAGAGTGGATAAATAAAACTGAATTAGGTACATGCATCAAAATATAATATTGGTTTTGTATCTTTTGAACATATTTTATATGTGATGGATTTTACTTTTTTGAAAATCCACCAAAAAAATTCCAAATTCCCTAAATATTTGCATAATTAGCGATTTTTCCTGACTGTTTCAGCAAAGTCGAAATTTTCTGACTATTCCAGGTTTGGCGTGTCGATATTTTAGTACCTTTTAGTTTATTTACATACAATTAATAATTTTCATATTTCAAAGGTTATTGAAAAACATTGAATTTCATAAACTAGTATACAATAAATTATTTGTAATATTCATTAATAAAGGAAAAATCTATTATATAAAATTACAAGCGATTGAACAATATTAGTTTTTATTTTATTTATTTTTTTTTAAATATAAACTTGAAACAAGTTTTTGAAATTTATTTGTATTGTTAATATATTTTAATTAATTTTATTAGTATTTTTAAACGTCTTAATATAAGATAAAAATAGTTTTTCGTAAGTATTAGACCACTGAATTTCTCAATAATCGATAATAGTATACTTGTCAAGCTAGCAGAGCAAATTATTCACAATTTAATTTAAATATCTTCGAAATTAGGTGCTTTTTAGGTGCTGCGAAATTAAATGAGGTGCTCAAATTTTTAATTAAAAAACTGCCGTACAAAATTTAATTTTTTACGCCTCTTAGCTTGCATAGAAAACATTTTTTGAGATTAACCCAAAGAGGGGAGATATTAGGGTCATGCTTATAAAATTACATTGTCATCAGAACAGAACTAACATGTAAAATTTCAATTAATTTCAATAAGAGGAAATGGTTCGAATTTAGCAAGCAAGATTTGACCCACACTTACAAGGCAAATAGAATAGTTTTGAACAAAAAACAACATGATTTTTTTTTTTTTTGAAATCGACATATTTTGCAATTTCTATAATGTCATAATAGTGTAAGTTAAAGGTTACACATTTTATCTTTAATTAATTTGAAGTAATAAATTTTGCAATTTATTAATTTAATACTACACACAGAATAACAAAAATCAATTAATGAATAAAATAATAATGTGATTATTTAAAAAGAAAAAAAAAATGTACTAGAAGATGCCGTAAATTAGCTTTTATTCATATGACATAATAAGCAATAATATTATGACTTTCAAAACTAATGGATGAAATATGTATAGGTAATATTTATTGGGAACTGTCTCCGTAACCGGCGCCAGCCACGAATATTTTCAACTAATAAGGCCGGCGGCGGTCATTTTATTTATAGCCGGTAGTTATTTTTTCAATGACGTGATGGCGATAATAACCGATGATTATATTTGATGATTAAAAATATTAATCAGTTTGGAAATTTAAATTTACCCTGGAATAGACGACAAATTTAACAGCTATGGAAAGTTTATAGAAAAGTTGGAAATTTATTAAAAAAATACTTATAAAATATTAGATAACAAGACTTCGGAAAATCAAAAAAGATCTATTGATAGTTAATAACGATCGCCGACCAGAACGTGAAAATCGATTGATTGGTTCGAAATATTTGGGTACGAGTGTTTTTTTAACATCACCGGCATTTTTTTCGGATCGGTTTTGATGAAATAGAATAATTATTAAAGCTCTAAAAACCGCGTCGATCGCCGCTAAGTACGTGAAAATTGATTGATTGGTTCGAGAGATATCGTTAACGAAATTTTCGGGAATAAGTGTTTTTTTAATATCAAAGCTTAAAAGCAAAATTTTAAGCTCAAAAACATGGTAATATGTTAAATTTTAAGTGCTTAGGTATGAAGTTATCGGGAAGTTGCAGGGATGGCCTTTAGGGTCAACCGTTTTCCAAATTTGTTGTTACAATGAAATAATGGTGCCAACAAATTTGAAATTGATCAAAATATGACTAAGTCTATGATACAAAGTTTAATATAATTGTAAGAAAAGCATATTTATGGAACTCATTAAACAAGAATATTTTTTTATTAATTTTTTTTTTTGGGGGACAATAATTTGATAGATAATATATTTTATGATAATTTAGAAATCCAATATTTATACCTGGAGACCTTACACTTGTTATTTTCAATTATTTTAAGGTCATTTATATTTTGGTAAATAGATAAAAGAATGTTTATTGACCCTGTAAATTTTAATTACATAAAAAAATTGAATTCTATTTTTGAATTTCCGGTTAACATTTTTTCTAGAAAAATAACCGATATTGAGATTTTAATCCAAGGTATATTGTAAAAATATAGTTAAGGTAGCATATGAAAACTGTAGAGATTGATCTGGAACATTTGGTGGGGATCATTATTGATTGATTTGAAAGGCAAAAGAGGAATTTAAATCTTAATTGTACATTTAATGATTTTTAATTCAAAACTTTGAGGATTTCTTAAAATATTGCTTTTGTATTAGTAGTACTACAATCTTACGAGGAATCAACACAAAAAAATGAGACCTCTACAATAAAGACAATCTGTAATGTAATTAACATTGTATTTTTTAACCGACTTTAAAAAAGGAAGAGGTTATCATAAATTCGTCTGTTTCTATTTTTTTTTCTTGTTAAAAAAATAATAATTATCCAAATATTATGAAATTTGGTATGCAAAATCTTGACATGAAAACGGAGAGCGTGTCAAAAATTTTTCCCGAAAAAAAGATTTTAAAGATAAAATCAAAATTTCGACACGCCTGAAAATTGGAAAATACAACAAAACTTTAAATTTTAATTGGCTCCTAAAATAGAGCCGCCCTATACCTGGACTTAAGCAGAAATCCAACACTAACTGTAGTTTCTTTTAGCATGCATTTTTTTAAGCCAAAATTAGGTTTTATTCGCCTATTCGTTATAAAACCATTCTTATTAATCGTAGTGATGCATGATTTACATTTTTTTTTCCAAAGTGGATTAATTGAAGTATAAAAGTATTATTTTATTATTTCAATATAAACTTCCGTATTTATTACAAAAAAAAAAAAAAAAAAAATTTGCAAAATAAGCAAACAAAAAACCATACAGTTAAGTTTGTCTAATTGTGCGACCTTCACACAATTTAATTTTTGTATATGCATGGTTTATTAATTAATAATAAAAAATTTATTAAGAACTCTTTATAAATTCACCTTATTGGATTTTTATTTGTAAATAAACGATGTAACACACTACTTGATTATTGTTTGTAATTGCTTTTGAAGGTTATTTTATGTGATAAGTATTTGTTTTTTTTTCTCTTAAAATGTTTATATTTAATGGTGAAAGTATCACGTATTTTACTTTTATCTTATATGGGTGGAGCATTTACAAATAATTATGTATAGTGATTTGGCAAAATTAGTACAAAATAAAAATTTACTTACATAATCACATGTTGACATAATTTTATGTTAGCCAATTCTAAGGTAGTTCCACTTGTTATTATAGTATAGTCAGACCAATTACTATGTTATAGATGTTATAGTCAGAGCATTTACTATGCTATAAATATTAGACCAAAATGGTAGACCAAAATTTGATAGAGTGCAGGCAAAGCATGAAATAAAAAAATAACCCGGCTTGATTTTCGGAAATAACAAAATGGCGGTCAGTTAAAATTTTAAGAGATTTTTAAGAAAGGTCCCCCAGTATTAATAGAAAAAATTAATTAGTAGATAATATTCCAAATTTTTAGTATGTTGCAGTTAACGAAACATATTATTATATAAAAATTTGGGTACCTTGCCGATCAATTAAGACAGTAATTTTACAATTCGGATCATTATTTACGAAATTATTGTTTTTTTCTATTAGTTTGCAGAGTTAATTGTTTAGATATTCGGTATATGATTGAATGTCATTGTTTGGACAATTTTTAATTAATTAGCATTCAAAAAAATACTATAAATATCCAGTGTATACAGTAATACATGTAAATTTTTTATAATTGAACTTTTTTTCTATTTTTTATAGTTTAAAAGTTGGGACAATGATCCAAGGACCGATTGTGCTCATTCACGAAATTAAACACACTTTTTATATTTAGAATACGTAACCTCAAAATTTTAGCTCGCTACCTCTTTTTGTTTTTAAGTTATCGTGATGACAAACGGACGGACAGTCGGAAAATACACTAATTAGGTGTATCTATGAACACCTATACGAAAATTTAGCTTATGTGGTCGATATTTTCTAGCGTTACAAACTAAACTAAAATTAAAAGACTCTCCACATATTATGTATGTCGAATATAAAAAATAATAATAATAATAAATAAAGTGAATCTTTCATACCTATTTAAATGTGTTAAATATACAATTTGAATAGTGGCATAAGTTGTTTACCTTATTTATTTAAATTTTTTCTTTACTTAAATAAAATATTTTTTTCTATAAACTGAATAAATTACATAATTTATTTCATAATTTCTAAATGAGATGAGAAAGAGATTCCATGTGTGTTCGCATTATTTTGTTGTCGTTGCAAAAAAGTATTTAAAAAAAAAATTGAAAGATTTACTTAAAAATAGAAAAAAAATATTATAAAAATAAATACGATACGAAATTTTCAAGGAAATCCACTTATAGATATTTATTTTATTTTTATTTTTTTTTTTCAGAAATTATTAATCAATATATTTAAATATAAATTCAATATGTATTAATAATATATTTTAATTGCATTGATTGCTAAAAAAACGATATATTATGCAATTTTATCACCGTAAAATTCCATAAATGAAACATTACTTTTTTAATGATTTGAATATGGAAATAGGTGTGTCCTTTATTAAAAATTTAACACATATATTATTAATTATTGATGAACAAATAAATAAAACAAAATAATTTTGTAAATTATAAGCAAAAAAAAAATATATCTAAATATTTTTATTACATAATTGATATGAAAAATTAAAATTAATTTTTTTCTCTCTGAATTTCATCTAATTAATTTATTTTTATTAATATTAAAAAAAAAACTAGTTTATAAAAACAAATAAAATTAAAAAGAAGTATGTTTATTTAATTATTTAAATTAAAAACAAATAAAAATTTGTTTTATTTATTTTTAAAATGTAGGTCATTATCCCTTTCCAAAATAAAATTATAAATTAATGTATACAAAAATTTGGTTTTTGTGGAAATTTTATGCGATGTACCATCAAAAGTTTATTGTCTTAATTTTGTTATAAATAGAATTTCTTTGCTTCCTTGTGTGACGAGTACAAGATTTTTTTATTTATTTTAAACTTTTAGATGAGTTAGAGACTTTTTCACCTACCATTCAATATTGAACAACAACCTAATATTATGACACAAGGATAAATTAAAAATATAATAAGCTCCCGACATATTTTGGATTTGAAATTTGTCATAGTGTATAGTATTCTAGTAGTCAAGCCATTTCTTTTGATACCCATTTTTATATAGTTTATACATAAAAAAGTATGTATTAAACAGATTACAATATATCATCTTTGATACTGTATCAATATTATAATTATATAACTATTTTACAATGTTAACTAGATTTCATACGGTAAAATCATATATAAGATTATATTGAATTAATGTATGACAATCAATTAAATTTGTAAAAAAAAATATTAAATAATTCTCCAAGCTATTCGTAATGTATTCTAAAATAATTTTATATTTTTCATTGAAGTTTAATTCATGCCTATATACTGAGAAAACATTTTTTTTTAATAAAAGACAAGTAGAGAAATAAGGTGATTGCTTCGTACATCTTTGCAGACACTAAACTTTACTTTGCCAACATGATCATATTGTATTAATTTATATTTAAAATAATACATCATAAATATTGTGTTAGATTATCATGACAGTTTAAAAGAAATGAGAAAGTGTATCTCTAGGTAAATAAGAAAACTGTTACAATGTCTTTAAAGTAGGTGAATAAATATTTAGAAAAAAACTATTCTTAAAATGAAAGTAAGTTATCAAGAAATAAATAATTTTTTCCATATAAAGTACTTTCTATTTGAAAAGAATCATAAATTGTACATAAATCAATTTTAAAAAGTAACTTTTTTAAGGGTTTCTTTAAACGTAATCTTTTATGTAATTTGCAGGTTTTTTTTCTATGTATGTTACAAAAGTTTATAAATCGATGTATGGGGTGTCCTGTAAGGATCGTACCGAGCGAGATATTTTACATGAAGAAATATATTTGCATAAAAATTCACATTTGATTTTTTTTTTCTCTTTTTAAGGTAATTAGGGTCTGAAGAATTCAAAAATATCACTTATTTTACGATTGGGTGGCTAGTCTGAGATATCGCTTGTAACAACTACAGAATATTTGGATATGATTTTAAGCGATTTATAGAAAATTATGAACTCAATTGTTTCGTGAAAGTTTCATCGAATTCTAGCATAAAAATTTGTTTTTTTTTAAATTGTTTCAAAGACGTCCAAAGATATCCCTTGAGAAAATTTCGAAAAATTGATAAACAATTTTTTGCTCAAAATTTTGATAAAGCTACGTTTATTTCGTAATTTTGACTTATGAATATTAATAAAACAGATAAATAGAGTATTTTTAAGATTTTTTTTTTGCATAAATTTAAATTAAATTTTTTACGTAATATATCGCCAAATTACCGAGGAAGACAAGTATATATATATATTATTATTATTAATTATCATTGTTTATAAATGTATAAAATAAACTGCATATCTTTTCAAAATTATGCAAACCGCAATTATTTAACTTGCCATGTTGGATGTGATATTTAAATGCAAGATCAATTACTTTTTGATTCAGTAAACTTTGTATTCAAATTTATAGATTATTTTCCATGAGTTAGTTACGTAGGGTTTACTCCATGAACCCCATATTCCAAAATAGCTGCAGAGGAAAAAATTGTTACACTAACCATAATTTATACTGAATATTCATTTTTCTTTTTTTGGATTTGAATTTACATGAAATATTGGTGATATCTACAAAATTTATTTCGAAATTCGATGTGAAAACAATAATTTATCGATTAGAAAGTTAACTAGATACACTTTAAATTAAAATGAGTTTGTAGAATTCGTATTTAAATATAAAATATAAATAAAAAAATAACTTTAAATAAGTAAATAATTGCACAGAATATTCTCGAATAAGTATTTGTAATATATTTGTAAATTACATTTATTTATTGCGTAATAAATTATAATAACGACTTGTGTACATATTTAAATCAGTTTAATACATTTATTTGTATTTAAAAAAAAACAAAAACAAAAATAATAATACTTCATTTTTAATTGGTAATATTATTTAAAATATTAAATAACAGTGAAAAATATATTAGGAAATTTCAATGTAAAAAATAAATTTTTAAGATGTTGCAAATTTAAAATTTCTAGAATTGACAGGTGAGGGATAATTACGAGTTTAGAAGGGGTGATGAGTTTTATCATCTAGGAACACAGCTGACAAAATTTAGTGAACATATTTTTATTATAATCTAAAATATCTTCAAAATATTGAAGTAATAATAAAACATCTTCAAAAAAAAAAGTTCACTCAAATCGGCCAGAGCTTGGCCAAGATATCGAAAAAATGAATTTTGTGAATCTTATGACGTCATCAAAACTACAAAAAAATTATTTTGCTCTATTATCCTTAATTTTTAACGAATTTTGGCAAACAAAGTATGTAATCCAACTAAATTTGGGTCATAGTTTTCAAAAATTCTTTCAAAATAAACATATCTATAATGCATTTCACGATAGTAAGGATCTGGTCATGATTTTTATAGAAGGGTTAAAGTTAGCGAATCGATAGTATAACAATTGAAACCTTTGGCAAACAAAGTATGTAATCCAACTAAATTTGGGTCATAGTTTTCAAAAATTCTGTCAAAACAAACATATCTATAATGCATTTCAAGATAGTAAGGATCAGGTCATGATTTTTATAGAAGGGTTAAAGTTAGCGAATCGATAGTATAAAAATTGAAAAGAATGACCCAAAGTTAGTATTTTTTAAAAAAAAGTTCACTCAAATCGGCCAGAGTTTGGCCAAGATATCGAAAAAATGAATTTTGTGAATCTTATGACGTCACCAAAACTACAAAAAATTAATATTGCTCTATTATCCTTAATTTTTAACCAATTTTGGCAAACAAAGTATGTAATCCAACTAAATTTGGGTCATAGTTTTCAAAAATTCTGTCAAAACAAACATATCTATAATGCATTTCAAGATAGTAAGGGTCTGGTCATGATTTTTATAGAAGGGTTAAAGTTAGCGAATCGATAGTATAAAAATTGAAAAGAATGACCCAAAATTAGTAGGTTTTAAAAAAAAGTTCACTCAAATCGGCCAGAGTTTGGCCAAGATATCGAAAAAATTAATTTTGTGACTCTTATGACGTCATCAAAACTACTAAAAATTAATTTTGCTCTATTATCCTTAATTTTTAACCAATTTTGGCAAACAAAGTATGTAATCCAACTAAATTTGGGTCATAGTTTTCAAAAATTCTGTCAAAACAAACATATCTATAATGCATTTCAAGATAGTAAGGATCAGGTCATGATTTTAATAGAAGGGTTAAAGTTAGCGAATCGATAGTATAAAAACTGAAAAGAATGACCCAAAATTAGTAGGTTTTAAAAAAAAGTTCACTCAAATCGGCCAGAGTTTGGCCAAGATATCGAAAAAATGAATTTTGTGAATCTTATGACGTCATCAAAACTACAAAAAAATTATTTTGCTCTATTATCCTTAATTTTTAACCAATTTTGGCAAACAAAAAATGTAATCCAACTAAATTTGGGTCATAGTTTTCAAAAATTCTGTTAAAATAAACATATCTATAATGCATTTTAAGATAGTAAGGATCTGGTCATGATTTTTATAGAAGGGTTAAAGTTAGCGAATCGATAGTATAACAATTGAAAAGAATGACCCAAAATTAGTAGGTTTTAAAAAAAAGTTCACTCAAATCGGCCAGAGTTTGGCCAAGATATCGAAAAAATGAATTTTGTGAATCTTATGACGTCACCAAAACTACAAAAAATTAATTTCGTTCTATTATCCTCTAAAATTTAGAATGGCGTTTTTTGAAGACATAGATTTATTAATAAATTGTTGCACACATTAAGGACACTTGTTGTTCGAAGTTTTCAATGTATTGTTAGAAAAAAGATTGTCTATGGAATGTTTTTAATCTATGAGTATAATAAAACCAAAGTCCCGACTTGCATATAGAAGACTCAGCCTAAACCACTAATGACAGAAGTTTGAAATTTGAGAGGATATTGATTATAGATTGTAGGTGTAATTTAAGGATTTTTCGAAATCAATGTTTTTAATTTTAAATGAATGTAATATGTGTATTTTAGTCTCTAGATATAGTATAGAAGTTTGTATGAAAAATAAATTGTTTATTATCAAAATTACTTAGAATTACAATCGATAAGAAAGTCTGCTATTATTAAAGTTTTGCAAGCCACAAAAATAAATACGTCAATCACATTATTCGAAAATCATACCAAATTTTCATAAACTATTTAGATTACTTAGTAATACCTGTGCGAGGCCGGAACGGGTATTGCTAGTTAACTATAAAATAAAATCTTTAGAATTACAAAAACGAATTACTTAATCACAATAGAAAAGGAATAAAATAATTTTATTTTTTTATAATTATAAGAGTAATTATTTCATCTAATTAAACAATAAACTAATTATAATGTTGAATAATTTATTTTTTTTTTTTATTAGTTTTTTTTAATTTTATACGTTGTTATAAGCTATTGTTTATAACAATGATATAAAATAATTGTTAAGTATGTATTTTCAAATCGTGTAATAATGATACTTTTTTTAAACGCCTAAAGACTGGGTAAATTTTGTTGTTGTTTGGGCATCGTGCATCAAAATTTTCTCATTTGTTTTCATCACTCTGTGAATGATGTATGATTTAACATAACATTTTTCTCAAAATGTATTAACTAATTTAAATGGATAATTATTTATAAAAGCAATTAAAACTAATTACTAATGCAATTTCTTTAATCGTTCTAACAATTTTCAACCCAATAGCTTCAATTAAATGTCTTTTCTTGTAATTTGTGACTAAGATTTTGCATGTAAACAATTGAACAAAAAATTATGATTCTCTGTAAAAATCTTAAAAATCGACAAAATAACCAAAAAATTTTTTTTTGTTTATTTTTAGTTTTCTGGGGTAATTAAGATTTGAAAAACCCAAAAATAACACTTATTTTACGATTGGGCGGTTAGTTTTTGAGATACAGCTTGAAATTTGCCCGGAATATTGACATTCAGATCGGTGTTTAGACAATATCTCAAAAACTACTCATCCAATCGTTAAATGGATGTTATTTTTGAAATTCACAGGTCAAATTACTCTTATTAACATGATATTATCGAAATCGAAGACAAAAAATGTGTTTCGATTTTTTCGATTTTTTTAAAGGGGTAGAAAATTACCCCCTTAGAAAATTACGAAAAATCGAGAAAAATTTTTTGTCTCCGATTTTGTCAAGAATTATATTTATAAGTGTAGTTTAAAACCTAGATTTCAAAAATAACATCCATTTTACGATTGAATTTGTAGTTTTTGAGATATTGCATGATATCCGATCCGGGGATCAAAATTACGAACAAATTTCAACGGATATCTCGAAAACTGTTCATCCAATCATAATATAAATGTTATTTTTGATTTTTCTAGTCATCATTGACCCCAGGAAACCAAAAAATAGCAATAAAATTTGTTTGGCGATTTTTAACGTTGTACACAAAATCCTAAAAATAGATTTGAGAAAATAAATTATGTATAAAAAATATACCTCTCGATTCTAAATTGGACAAGTAACATTTTATAAAATTCTTATATAAAACATTATTTAAATTCTGATAAAAATGTAAACATATGAAAATTGATGCGATAATATGACTAAAAGAAAATTATGAAACCATGAATAAAATATGGCAATCTGTCTTTACTGTTATCTAACTTACTCCTTTCCTAAATTCCTTATCTCACTAATTTTTCACATATTTTTATACATTGGTTAAAAAAATATTTATCCAAATGAAATGGAAGACTTTATTGCGAAAAAACATAAATATAAAACACAACTTTTGAAATAAATTTCTTGTTAAGGATGCCAGTATGTGCCTACCAAATTTCATTACATTTGGATGAGTATTTTTTTGAGTTATTTGTGTGCGGATATATATAGTATGTTAATTATAGAGGCCTCTATCAAAACGATACCCTACTTCCTTCCCCCTGATTAAAAATGATATACAATGACTCAATATATGCTGTTGCTATCAATTACAACAAATGCGTATATTAAGTAATGTTATTTATTGGAAAAATAACGTTAATTATCATAAAGTATCTTGTAAATGCAAATAAATATAAATTGTAATATATTATTTACAACGAGAATGAAATATTTTACATTAAATCATAAATGAGGTAATTCCGATGAAATGTGTAATATAAATAGATAGTACAGCCGACTCTCGGTAATTTGACACTCGTTAACTTGAATCTCGCCATCAATTGAAATTTTTTTTCCCAGTCCCTTAAAAACTATTCGATAAATTGATATAATAAGAATAATATTAATTTGCCCCTTTGGTAATTTGAAGGAATAGTGTCTTGTCCGTCAATATATAATAATTTGAAGCCTGAACTTCTCTACTCTCTATGATTTCAGTAAGTTTGCAGTTCGCCAGCAGAACCAACCCAAGTGACGATTTCGTCGAAGTTCTCATCATTATTGAAAATTCATTTTTGTTTATTTAAACTTCTGTTACTTTGAATCCTGGTTAATTTAAATTTTTTCTCTGGACTCTTTTGTGTCATATTATTCAGAATCCATTGTATGTTTACAGTAAAGTAATTGCTAAAGGGTATAGAATTTACATTACCTATGGCAAATGCAAATAATAAACATTTTATTTGATTCAATGCACAAACAGTAATTTTAGAGAAATACGATAAAAATAAGGTATTTTCTTCAAAAAAGAAAAAGTTTTTGTTGCTTGAGGCCAATTTAGTGCGATTCAATGTGCGATTATCTTGGAAACAAATATGGAAATCATAGTCGAACAGTTTTCATTCGATGGGAAATTACGTAACTTAAAAACCTGGATGAGTTTTCAGCAAAACCAGTCCTAACGCTTTTTGTTGACGATTAAAAAACTATAAAAAACCACAAATTCGTATTAATAAACAAATTATAGTTTTATTATTCTCCTTATTGGGAAGTTCGTCATGTGGACCTTGCGGATCGCACCCAACCCACTAATTTTTCATTAATAATCATAAGAACACTTACAATAAAACGATGTAATAAATATTTACAAATAAACATTTTTTAACTAAAAAATGTGTGTACGCTTAACGTTAAAGGACTTCTAATAAATTAATCAAATGTGTTTTTTGTTTATACTGCCGGTTCACAAGCTAGCGTGGTGACTACATATTTCAATAAATTTTCAGTATTTTTTCTAAAAGTTACAATTTTAGAAAAGTTTGCGCAGGCTATATCTTGAGAACCTCTTTCACGATAGTAGTATATATATATACTGAGAATTGAACCCGTAAATATTCCTTGAATAACAAAATAAAAGGAGCGGCAGTCAGTCACTAAAAATTAATGACGAGCTGGTAGAAAATCAAGGCTTACTAGCAAGGTTTTGATTTACTTTTTTTCGAAAAGAGGATCGAATAGTCAGAGCCATTGTGATAAATTGTAGATATTTATTACAAATTCTTCATAAAAAATCATTCTTAATTAATGACGAGCTGGTAGAAAACCAAAAATGGTTTACGTTTTTCGAAACGAAGACTGAATAGTCAGAGTCATTGTGATAAATTGTGAATATTTATTTATTTATTACCATAAATAATATTTTTATTATTGTATTGGGGAAAAAACATGTCGGTATATGTTTAATACTTTTTTTACGGTAGATATTTCATTCTTTCTAAATTATGCATTTAATTGTCTAAGGAATAGTAATTAAAAACAAAATTATGTAATTCAATTATAATACTTTTATCCGACAGGCTGGCTACGAATTTACTAATAATTAAAACGGTATTGAAACAACGCGATTATGTGGAATTATGAGTCTGTAAAAACTAAACACAAAAAAACATCTTTTAGGCAATTTGAAATTTTTTTGGATCATTTTTAGCATCTATATAAACAAGAAATAAAACTCCCAGGATATTTTTAAATTTTTATAATTTGTTGAATAATTGATTTTAAAAATACGTTTTAATCGCCAGGCAGGGTTTTTAATAAGTCTCTGATCTTTGGGGTATCTTAATTAAATAAAGATCAGATTATACTTTTCAAAAACTAACATTAGTTTTATTTGAGAATTATTTAAGAAAATTACAAAAGTATTAAATTAATTCTCTGCACACTAGATGACAATAATTATAGAAATGTGGTGAGCTCAATTTGTATTCGCTTTAAATAGTCATAAATTATGTACTTCACGTTACAAGGTGACTTTATTAAACAATAGAAGCTATTTAGTAAGCTATAAATCTGTAAATAATACTTAAATGTGTATATGTTAATTACATGTGAATATTACTAATAAAATAGAATTAAATATTATTATTATTATAGCAAATATTTATTTGGCACATGTTTTGATGCTATGTTTATTTTCTTTGTGTTGAATTTCAATTTGTTTTATAATAGTATTACTTACTTATTGGTTAATAATTCCACTTGCATGGTGAAGATAGTAATAAAAAATATATTTCTTAAGAATATAAATCTTGTGCATTGTAATGTTATCTGCATATGAATAGGTTTGTAATAATTTGAACACTATTGGGTAAATTCACTGATACTGAATATGTACTTTAAAATAAGCGGAAAAAAACTAGAAAATTGACTAAAAAACAAAGATGTTGCACTGACACTCGAGTTTCCAAGCCGTTTTCGATTTTTCGCACGCGTTGCAAACATACCTTGGTTTAAATACTGGCGAGAAATTATTAATAATATTTACAATTATTATGCATAAATTCCGTACGTTATATTGCGTCAACATATTTTATGTTAGAGGATGGAAAAATTTAAAATATATTTATGTTAAATTTACAGTAAACGCGCGTTTTATTCATTGATTGTATACAACGTTTTCTTATCTCTTTCATGAACTTCGTATAATTTTCCATTGCGCATACAAGTTTAAAATTAATGGGAAATGGCTGTTTTTTTAACGACTATATTAAATGTAATCTTCAACGAACATTCCGTTTTGTTACTTGAGGAGCAAAAAATATGTTATTTAGGAAAAGCAGTTATTATTAGAATAGGGAAGATTCACAAATTTTTTTTTATATCAATTGAGGAGTCTTCACTTATCGAACATGAATTTGAAGTAATTTTTCAGAAATCTTAGAAAAAAGCCAAAATATGGACATTCAAAATTCTTAATTACCTAAAGAAGGAGATTTGCATAAATGACGTCATACATGTTTATCTCCATAGTGATTATTAATAAGGATCATTCTACGGTAAGAGGTCCTATCGATGTCCATGGCACTTATATACACTTTTCTTAAAAATTTAAGATAAATAATGTTAGGTATGCAGAAATGAGTTGATTGTGAATAAAAATATTACATAAATTACAATGTATTCAAAAATTTTGTTTTGCTATAGAAAATGATCGCTAATAGTAGAATCCACCCATAAAACTTTTTTTGTATGAAACAGATCCAAATCAATTAAACGCTTATAACTTATTTGTTTTTGAATCAATTTTAATTTAATTTTCAAATTTTGTTTGGTATTAAGCCTAGTTTTACATTTTGATGGGTAAAATAGTAAATTTTATTTGATTGTATCTTCCCTAATTATAATTCCTTAAAATTATTTTTAGATCTATTAAAATATAAATTTTGGAAAATAATTGGCTCCAGTATTATTAAGTATAAGTAAATAATAATTTTTATTTGATTTTCATATTGAAATTACCCAAAAAAATAAAATAAAATAAACATTTCTCCATAATACAAAATTCAGGTGATTACTTTTACATAATTTTTTATGTAATTAAGGCGTGTACAACTACTTATTTATTACTTAAATAAAAAAAAAACTAAATAAAATATATTTAATTCTATTTCAAGGATTATTCCATTGAAATTTCTATTGGTCAATGGCCTCTGGTATATTTTTGCAATAATAAATAATGAAAATACCATTTAGAAAAAAATTATTTTCAATATTTCAAAGAAAAAATTTTAATATAATTTATGGTGGAAATTATTTTTTTTAAGAATGCAGTTTTTATACACTGAACGGCACCGAAAATGAATAAAAAATAGAAGCTTTTAATTAAAACATACTTCGTAAGAGACCAGTTTCGTTGTTCGTTTAATACTATATTGAATCATCCATCATATTTTGATATATTTTATAAAATTTAAATCAAACAGGATTTTTTAGAGGACAAAGCTTTCGATTAATTTAAGTATTTATTAATAAAAATATTTGTCATATTTTCATGGGTTTTAAAATCAAAAGAAATTCTTATCAAATGAGAATTTTCATTTTTAACCGACTAGAAAAAAAGGAGGATGTTCTCTATTAGATTGTATTTTTTTATGTTTATTACATCAGAACTTTCAATTGGGTGAACCGATTTACATGTGTCTTTTTTATTTGAAAGCTGCAGTGCTCTCCGTATGGTCCCATTTCTGTTTGGCCGAAATCTGATGTCTCTGTAGGGAAAGAAGGAGCAAATCCAAATTTCATCGTGCATCTATGAACTACAATGAACTAAAAATTAAACAATAATTTAAAATTTTTCCCTGTGACTAATTACCTTTCGAAGTCGGTTATCATCAAATTGGTTGGTTGGTTCGCATCGAATCAGAATTGGAGGTAATTGGTCACAAAGAAAAATTAAAAGTTTATTTTTTTGACGGCGGTTCAATTTTTTTATTTTTTTAAATTTTTTTTAAATATAATTCTACTTTGTTTTTATGGTTAAAAAATTCAAATTAACTTTTGTAATGCCATGAAAAACTAATAAAAATAACTCGGATTAATCAGAAGGTAATTATTTTTTTCTAAATTATTTTTGTGCGAAAATAATCATAAAAATGTCGTTAATAATAAAAATTATACTTTATTAGTATCATAATTTTAATTTACATAGTTAAGAGAATTATTTATTCAAAAATAAAATGTATATATAGAAAAAAAAAAAAAGATTATAAATACAAACACGTGAATAGAAAAATTACAATTAACTGTGTCCATTGTGCATCATAACTGGTTTATTTATTAAAAAAAAAACAGAAACTGGTTTTGTTATTATTTATAAATTTTGTGTACGTTTTTGGTTGAAAATTTTCATTCAAAGTATCTGATATTTATCTTGATATAATTCTACTGACCTATCAATCTATAAAAGATTGATTTGAGCAGGAAACAAGTGAAGATAACAATTAACAGAGTTAATTGTTTAGATATACGACATAGAATATTATTGTTGGACTATTTTTAATTAGCAATAATAATATGTATTGTATTCTGTCGTTTTTTTTTGTAATATACTTGAAAATAGTAGAAGGCGGCAATAAGTTTTATATCCTATCAAAAAAATGGCCAAACTGAAACTTCGGTATCGAATAGATGACGTCATTCTGAATCCTTAAGCTAAGCAAAATTAAGTAACGCATATAAATTTTTAAATAAATTCTCTTTATCTGATTTTATTTCTTTGAATACTGGTATTATTTCTTTTATAAGAATTCCCAGTGAAATTAAATTTTGTTTGTTCGTTTATAATAACGAACACAAGAAAATTATGTACAAGACGTCATTAGCATCGTATAATACCAATAAATGTATTTACGTAAGTACTTTACTTATTTGAGTATTTCGCGCTCTAAGTTATGAATAAAATTGCAGGTAATATTTGATAAAAATATCAGAATCATATAGATGTATGGAATAATTTCAAAAATAATAAAATTCCCAACTTTTTTCCGGTCGATTATATTTCTATCAATTATAATTACGCTAATAAAATTCTTATGATGACGACTATAACGTCATACGGTTCAATTAACATAACTTCCATACTTATTAAAATAAAATCAAGAAGTATATAAAAAAAAAATGACTCATTGTTTATGAAGGTGTGTATTAAAATATACTGATTTTTAATTTATGTAGATAAAAATAAAACCGGCCAAGTGGTGAGTCAGACTCGTGCACGAAGGATTCCGTACCATTGTCTATTTAAGCGGCCCAAAAAAAACAAAACATGTCTATTGTATGGAGCCCCACAATTATGAATATGTTTTTGTCCGGAATCCTAATTATTTTTTCCTGTTTTAGAATTTGTTGTTATAGCGGCAACAGAAAAACATGATCTGTGAAAATGTCAACTGTCTAACTATCATGGTTCATGAGATACAGCAGACAGACAGGCGGACAAAGTCTTAGTAATAAGGTTATGTTTTATCTTTTGGGTACGGAACCCCTAGTTTTTTAAACATTTATTTAAGTAATGGAACTTTTTACTAAAACGAGACTTTTTTTTTTTATAACCAGGTATTATTATTATCTTTTCCAATAATTTTTTTAACGTATTGTACAAAATTTTTTTGTGGCTGCATACGTATTGATCATGAAATTAAAAATGACAAGTACCCTGGTAACTTTCTGCTCATTAAAAATTTGACGTAAAAATAATTACTGTGCATTTTTAAACTATGCATCATTTTAAAAAAGTTAACCTTCTGAAAAATTTGTAAGGTTTTATTTTTAGTAGTAAGTTTTTAATGGCGGTCAATTCCAATTTACAAAAACAGCCAGTACATCATGTATCAAAATTTCCCTTCTACCAATTGATTCCATTAACAAGCTTCAATGTCTTAGAAATAACTGAAAATCTCAAACATACCTCATTATCAGAATCATCTCCAGGATATCGTTCCTCATATCGATGTATAATTCTCGGTTGTTTCTTCCAAAAACACATTCCTAATCGTTGTGATATATACGCTAATAGTATCAAACATACGGATAACATTGCGATAGCCAAACCAACACGTGTCCATCGTGTACGTAAATTTTCATCCCATTTGGCAAAATTTCTCGTACTAATACGATCACTAATGATTATTTCACCAGCACTTACTATATCATCACTATTGTTATTATTAATCGTATTACTAATATTATTATTGTCATCGATAATTTCTGTATCAAATTCTTCCGATGTTATTGTGGTTGCGGTTGCAATTGTATCTTGTAAACTTGCTTGTAATAATAATCCAAACATTACAAGTAATGGTATTGCAATAAATGCAACAATTAAGTCTATAAATGGTTGAGAAATCTGGAATAAAAAAAACATCACAATAAATTAATAATAATAACAATTTAATATTTTTGTCTGTCAAGAAAGCTGAGAATTGAAAAAACTATTTGTTGATGATTGTGCATTTAAAATCGTTAATTAATTAGAAATTTAAAGAAATTTTTAAGGTAATTATGGTCGAAAAAATATTTATTTTATGATTGGAGATCTGCTGTATCCGTAGAGCATTTCAGACGATATTTTCAGAGATTTATGGGTTTACGTGGGGATTACGGGTTAAAAAATTATCGCCCATAATTTAATCTAACTGCAGCATGACTGCGAATGTTTTGCAAAATTAGAATTAGATAAAAAATTTAAAAATTAATAAAAACGTCTAAATTTCTTAAAAAAATGTCTTATTTGTTTTCACTTTCTTTGTTAACCTAAACAAACTGGTCACTGGGTGGGTCACATTATTTTATTAAGAGTGAATTTTGTTTTGACGCTATTTTTAATAAAATAGTCATTTCTTGAACATTTGTTTGTTATGATAATTTTAACAATAATAATAATAATTTATTGATATTTTCAAATATGATAGATTTAATTGTCATAAATTTTTAAATGTTAAACTGTCGAAAATTTCATAATTTAATTTATCATGATTATTTTTAAAATCCACTCCTTAAAACATGTTAATTCCAATTTTAGCAAATAATAATTTTTATTGTAATACATTCTTAATATTTTAATATGAATTTTTTTGTTTAAATATTAGATGTTATCATAATTTTATTGTAATAAATAAAAATAAAATTTGCAATAATAATATATTTTAATAAAAAAAAAAAAATTGCAACATTTGTAAAAGATAATATTTACCTACAAAATATACTTATGGAATCAAAAAAACGCAACAACCTGAATCTTATTTAAAATTCTAATATACACTAATTTTTTCATGTATTTTATAATTTTTTCACATTAAAATGCATGTTTTAGATACATAAACAAAATTAATTTTGATAAACAACAATCAAGTATTTAATGATTTTAATAAATAGATAAAAAATATGAAAATAGGTAAAAGTGTTGCATTTTTTGATTCCACAAGTATATATCTTATATCAATGGAAACAATTAAAAATTAAATTAGGGACAAATAATGAAATATGAATGAACTTTGTTTCGAATTTCGTAAATTTTGTGAAACGAAGAAGAAAATAAACTTTAAATTAAATTAAACCCATCGATTTATTAATTTAAACAATTTATATGATATAAAAGCTTCTCGTAAGATTTTTATGTCAATATCAATATGATTGGTGTGTTTGATTTAATTTAAAGTTTATTTTCTTCTTTTTGAACTTATTAAATAAAAGCTTATTTTTTGAAATGTTTTTTGTTGAAATTCATTTTCAACATTTGGTCAGAATGATTTCCCTTCATCATTTTTCATCGAGTGCAAAAACTTTTCGTGTGTTTTCCCAACTTCGGCCCGATAGCTTCAGTAGAAGAGTTGGGTTTTATTTAACAAGTGGAGTTAAATAAAAGTTATGAAATGCTTATAATATTGTAAAAAAATTTTTTCACGATTTTTTTGAATTTCGACAACGAAATGCCGTAATTCGATTTTTGAATAAACTTCCTGGTTGCCAAAAAATTTTTATTTTATCATAATTACTTTTCCCACACCTGAAAAAATATTTTTTGAAAATTATTTTCCTCAAAAATGGTGGATAAATCATTAGAATAATTTATGAAATTTTTTTTTACAATAAATAAAAATATTTTTTAAATGCCAAAATAATTTTTATTATGATAAATTAATCATCATTTTTTTATGATTACACGTATTTTTATTAACTCGCCTTCTTGTACGTCTGTCGTCTTGGGAGGCGGATTTTGTAATTGCTTTAAAATTGACACGTCTAGATGAGTTAGATAATTGAAATTTTAAACATAGCTAGAGCTGGAGGTGACGATAAATTATTATATATTCATAAATGAATAAAAATAAAAAGTAAAATTTAATTGTTTTAATTTGCTCAACGGTTTAACCACATTTTGATATAAACACAGAAATAACAGCCCAGCGTAGAAGTCTTTAAAAATGATAAAAATTGCAAAAAAAAAACTTATAGTAGGATGAAATTCATTGGAAACTGAAAAGAACATAACAAAAATGATAGGAAAAATAATTTACAGGCGATTTGAGGTCGGGAAGTGGAAGGGTGTGAGTTTTTAAGGGTAAAACACGGTTTATGTTGATTTTTGACAAAACTAAATTTATTAAAGTTAGTGATTTACTGTAAAAACTGACAAGGGGTAGAACAGGGGAGAGACATTTTGCATGTTTGTGGTACGATTGTGAGAAAAAACTAAATTCATAAATCAATTGAAATTGATCACCCATAACATAGATGTAATATGTTAAGAGATCCGAACCTAATTTTTTTCTAAGAAGTATGGACATCGATTTTATCTCTTAACTTAGAATGGTCCATAAAATGAAGATATATATTTGAATAATTTTTTTAAGACTAAGTTTATTTATTAGCTTTTAAGGTTTAGAGCGTTGTATAGCGCTATCAGATGGACTGGCAAAAACTGGCTAATTCGATGATTTTATGAACCCCATTATCTAAATTTGATTATTACCTTCAATTATTCTTAAGAATCCAAAATTTGACATAGCCTCATATATATTTTACTTATATGACGGATATAAAATCTTGGAATTATTTTAAAAAAATTAATTTAATCTCTAGATCACGAGAGATTACGATATCCGTATCAGATTAATTTTGGTAAAACAAGCAAAATAACACGAAAAAATGAACAATATTAATTTTCGAGTTACCGTAACTTTTATTAATAAGTATCGTATTGTTGAAACTAGCTTGTTTTAACATTATTATTTTATCGTAATCCAGAGCCCAAGATCAAAATTCGAATACATCGGAATCAACAAAATGTATGAAGAATTTTGAAGAAAACAAGCATAACTTTTTAGAATTTTAAATATCGAAAACGTACCTTGATACATTGTTGTAACCGGGATTCATCGTCTAAATTTGTATCGCATAATATACGAACATGTGCCGTATAATGTGGCGGTGAATTAAACGTCCTTGTAGCCGTTGAGGCAGTTGGATCAATCTCTGGAATTATTGCCGTAGTCATTTTCACTTCACTAATTGTTGTTTAAAATAAAATTTTTCGGATACAATTTCACCATACACTACAATTACACTGTATCAAAAAAAAAACAGAACGCACTAAACAAATTTTATTTCACTTTCAGCAATCTTAACTGATTGATTGTTTAACTTTCTCCAATAACATTTAAAAAACAGTTGGTTAAGTCAAATATTACTTCCACCATATACGATGCAGGTATTCATCCACGCTGCCGCAATGATAGTAACAATCTGCACTGCAGTTGAATAAACGGTGTTGATTGTACGGTGTATCACCGACAAATGTGTTGATTTCTTAAATGTATGTTATTCATATATCAACTGTGAAATAAATAAGAGAAAAAAATTAACAGTAATTAATTTATAAAAAAAAAAAAAATAATTAAATGTAGTTTGTACAATGAATTGCTGGTTGTAGAGTGACGTATATTTTGTGTAAACGTGCTTCTTTGATATTGTAACAAATCTAAGAATTAACTTTTATAATTTACAATAAAAATGTAATTTATTCTTTATCTGAAATCGGAGAAGATATTTGTATTTTAATAAAGGAGCTACGTGCAGTTAGACGCGTTGAAACATTAGCGATTTACGGTGATTAATTCATTTAGAATCATAAGTTAGAAAATGTATCGAATTGCAAGATACTCTTTTTCAAAAATTCCGGTCTATAGACGGTCTATGACAGTACTTCAATAGATCGACAACGCTCTGCAAAACGTTTGTTCGATTACCGGGAGTCCGCTGTTCCACATTTTTATTACTAAACCTAACTTTTAGTTTTTTTTTTTAGTTAATTTTTGACAACTATTGATTCTCAGTCAATTCTAATTTCCTTTATTTGCTTTGGAAACCTATAATTATTATGTATTAAAGGCTTTTGATTCGTACATAGACGCCTAATTTTTAGTAGTTTTTATCTTGAAATTTTTAAGAAATTTGTGCAAAATGGGCTGCAACAAAAACATGTTGAGAATTACTGTTTTAGACCATTAGTAGAATAAATAGATTTTTCAGTCTTAATGATTATGTGATGTATATCCGATATATTTATATCAAATATTATTAAAAATTTCCCACTTTTAATAATGAACCGTCATATTTTGTTTCCGTTTCAATTTGTATACTTATTTAATCGTATCATCTCCATAATTAATTAAACATTATGAATTTATTTGATACATTTTTACTGGAAATTAATTAATAAGATTGAACGATAATTTTAGAGTGTTTTTTTTTTATCACCACATAAATTTCCTGTGTGAATTTAAAATTGTGTAAAGATTCTGTAAGAATCTGTTTCGCCATCTTTACACATCCATTATATGTTACGAATTCTTGAAATTTTATCGTATTTGGGGACAATATCATAGATGTGCTTACAAAATTTCATCAAAATCAAATGAATGGTTCAATATATATTATCATTCAATTGAAAATATCCATTACTCATTTTCCAAATTTTATCCCAATTTAAATGACTTATGTAAGTCTATAAATTCAAAATCGCATATACGGTTGACGAGATATCGGAATTTAATTAAAAAAAAAAAAATAATAATAATAATAAAATGCTTCTTTCGAGCGCTGTCCGGAACTTCAATTGATAGATAAAATATGTTTAAAATTAGACCATTCCAAAAAATTTCCACTATTGTTAAATACAAATTTAGAAATAAAGTTGTTTTTACAAAACAGAAACACAATACTACTGAGATATCGATAGGTATAGTATAGGAATTAAAAACCCAATATACTACGTACTGTCTCAAGGTGTATTTAATACGACGGTGACGTAAAACGGTTGGAGATTCCGATCACATCACAAAACAGTATCACAAAAAACAAGTATTTAAATTAGTCAAAAATTATGTTAATTATGTTTTATTCAACCAAAAAACAAAATATTGAAGAAAAATTTATACAGTTGGTTTTTAACTGACTTCAAATAAGAAAGAAGGAATTTAACAAGTGACGATAGCAACTAATAGTACTTAAGGGGAGAACGGGGTAATTGTGATTACTTAAGGGGAAATGTGAATAAAGTGGAAGTTTTAAACGATATGTATTTATTTAAGTCAATTTAACATATTCTCTATGAAATAATCTTTATAATTGGCAACTTTTGGATTTGATATTCAGTTTTGTTTTCAGTATCCATCATTAGCCACACACGCGGTTAAATGGTTTTGAGGGAAATGGCGATCTAAGATCCAATGCATATTTCACATACATAACCCTCGACAGACTTTGGCCTACTACACAAAGTCTTAGAAACCCACACAGAGTGCATGCGTATATATTTTTTCTTCAATCTGGTTTAAACAGTTGAAAATGGTACTTTCATCAGTTTCGAAACTTTTAACATAGATTCACCTTCATCAATAAGTTTCATACATTTTTAAAAAGTTCTTGTATTTCATTTCGCCTTTTCGGTAGACTTATATCTTAATTTTAGAATATTTATAATAAAAATAAATTAATATTCAAATCTGTTATAATAAAAATAAATAAAAATTCAAAAGAGTTTAAGGCAAAAGTTGAAGACAATCACATGACCGTCTTTAGCCGATTTTGTGTCAACATGTACAAAATAATGTAATTTAAAAAAAAGTGCAAATTTATCTACTAATATTGTACCATTATTAAAGTACATAAAATATGTAATCCATATAATTAATTTTTTAACATTTTTTTTTATTAATGTCGGTTCTATTTTTTGTTACAAAATTACCTATAATAGAAGCATCTTTAACCAAATCAATAGGTTTTTGTAAGGTCAGTTGAATTTTAAAAACAACAAGGATTTAGTTTTACTTACAAGGATAACATGTTAATAAATTAGGATATCTATGTGCGTGGACTAAATTTTTAGTAAACAAAAAATTATAATTTAGATCATCATTGATATTTTCATTTAAAGGATTTATTTAACTCAATGAGTTACTTTGAAGTTTAACTAATTATTTAATAATGACAATATGTAATTAATCATTATGCTAATAAATAAATAAAATGTCATTTACATATTAGAGATTATTAAAATTATATACAGGGAAGTAATTAAAAAAATTAAAAATAAAAATTTAATTAAAAAAATTGAATATACATGTTTTGATCGGCTCAGTAAAGCTAGTTAAGTTAGTAATCCTGCTAGTAAAGTCGTTATCACTTCTAAACATTTGACTACTTAGATCCGGATCAAACCGCAGCAATTGGTCACTTTTAGTGACGAGCATAATAGGTCTTGCGCTTTTGCAACACCATTATCTTTTGCTTATCCTTAAAACATTTTCTTGATACTCTTCTACGTTTTTTTCAATTCTGTTCAGAGGTTTTTTTGGTATATTAGAAAATTGTTGAGAGGACAGTAAGTTTTCAAAAACGAGACGTTTTAGATGAATTACCTCGTCATCTAAACGGCCAAAAATTGTGCAATATCAGGATCACATAGATAACGTTATTTTGAGTCTGTGAAAAGTGGTTTCACGCTAGAAAAACCTTAAAATGCCAGATATAAAAATTAAACACTGTACATATTATATTAATTAAGGAAACAATTTATTAAAATTACATAGAAATATAAAATATTTCTGTATTGTATATTATAATTATTATTATTAAAAAAATTTTTAATTAACTATTGTAAATTTATTACATTGTATTTAGAAAAACATTTCTTTTAGCACCTATAAGTTAATATTCGTAAAAACAAATAATGATGATATTAATTGTACAATAATAAAGCGTACGTTTTAGGGCCAGCGCACACCGTAAGATTTTCTGATCAGAAAATCTAATGTAACTCTTAGCATATGTATTTTATATTAGACTTACTGCACACGGTAAGAATTCTACATAAGACGTCGGATTTTCTGATCAGAAAATCTTACGATGTTATCTGAACTAGGTCAGCTGATAGTAAAAAAAGAAATTTTTAAATATAAAATATTTGTAACTTGATTGATTTAATGTGGTTCGTTGTACGTATCCGATGATATCCGATGATATGCGCTTAGGATTTTTATCTTAAGTATGATCTGATTTTCTTTAAAGAATTTCTCATAACACTGGCCGATGGTGTACGTTGATCTTCTGATTTTCTGATCAGTGTCCGTTGGCCCTTAATACGAACGTATACACGTAATAATTAATCATTATTTACAATAAAAACTCTACATCAATTAAGTGAAAATGGAAAATCTATTTACATAACTATAAATTATTTACATTATTTTATTTTTTGAATAATAAAAACATTAATTTGTCCATGTGATAAGTTAATTCGCGCTTTAAGGATGCGTTGCATTCGGAAATATATGAGTTATGGTAGGTGAGACGCGATGCTAAATTGGAATTCACAGGCACCTATTGGATTTGGTCATATTATCTATACCCCCTTTTTCCTTGAGGGGAGCGTCTACAGGCTTCCAAAAATATAAACATGAAAATACAACAAACTATCTCATGATTTTTGGCAAAATTAATTAATTCTGAAAGTTGCGAAAATAATTGTATTCTTATAAATTTTTGAAACATTTTATATGCTCAAATTTATCTTAAAGATATCTCTTCCATTAGCTGTTGAATCTTTTATACAAAATAATTTTTATCAAAAGATAATTCGATTCACAGCATCTTTCAACTAATTTGGTCTTTCAATAATTTTTCTTGACAGATGAATTAGAATTTAATATATCTATAAAAATAAAATAAAATTATATTTATAAAATAGAAATTTTAATTTGAAAAGCATTTCGTTTGAGTTTAAAACTTAGACTGTTTAAAAAAAATACACTGTAATTAAAAGAAAGTTTTACTCTCTAGAATCCTCGTTTATTCAAATGTAAAGCAATTCAAATCAATTTTAAAACAAACCAAATACTCAAATAATTGTCTCATGTCTGTGTGTTTAACGAGTTTTCGATTATAACTAGAATCGCAAATCAAAAAGATATTTATTTCAACGATTTTTTTTTGCATTTATAATTTTCTTATTGTAGACAATTGACTAATTCGAAAGTTGTCGTATAAAGTTCATTATAACAAATTAATTGAACACGTCTATAATTATCAAATCATAATTAATTATAAAAGAAAATAATAGGAAATCATGCGACCTTTGATCTTATAAATAAAATTACATAAAATATTATTTTTTGTAAATATTTACAAAATACCTATATAAAGCCATAAAGTTTTATTATTTCATAAGTTCTATTTGGTCGCACGCGCAAAAAAATGAAAATTAGTAAAGCTTTATGTCAATTTTATTAATAGAAAGAAAATTTATACAGATGCATATAGTTATAGCCACAGAGAGGATTCCCTAGCAGATTAAGTTCTCCGATCGTGTTTAACATGGAATATTCCCCAAATAATGTCTGTTAGACTAACTGATCGTTGTTGATAAGTGTAGGTACGCAATGTTTTTTTGGACAAGCATGAGATTGCAGTAATTGTGGATTTCATTTGATCATTAAAAAGTAATAAAGAAACAATTAGTTTTGACAAATTAACGTAGTTTTGTTTATATTTCAACAAAAACAATATATTTTTTTTGTTCGATAAGAAGTTTACTGTCACATGGAAAAAATATTCCACGCCTTTCTTAAACTCGATATATATACAATATGTCAGAGTCTAAAGTTTGTAACGCTAGAAAATATTGAAGACCCAAACAAAATTTTGGTTTAGGTGTTCATAGAATCAACTAATTATTCAATTTGCCGTTTGCCCACCCATCATCAAATTTTGGTGATGTATTCTAGGTCTAAATAGTATGATCAAGTTTGTGAATGATCAAAATCGGTGCACTGAGTGCATTACCATCATCTAACTTTTTAATCAACAGAGATAAAAGAAATCTTTTCCCTTTTTTAAGATGCGCCGCAATATTTTAGCACAAATTTAACTAATAAACATATTATAATTGGTGTTTATAGTAGTATAAATTGGATATTTACTGTATTTTATGAATTCTAATGATTAAAAATAACAATGATACTCAATCATATGTTGAGTGTCTAAACAATTAACTGTGTTAGTTGTTATCTTCACTTGTTTCATATGCAAATTATTTTTGTTATTTTTTTGTTATTTAAGTTTTTATTTCAGTTTATTATTTTTTAATTTATTTATGTCAATTCACTAACAAACAATGAGTAATATGTTAATGCATGCCTGTAGATTGATTATCGATCGGATAAATAAATCATAAAAAGAAACTTAAAAAAAAAAATTATGCAAGAAAATGCATGCCTAAATAATTTATTTTCCTACAAATAAAAAAAAAAAATGTAAATACTATATATTAATTGTTCAATAAAATTTATAACTTATTGTTTAGAAACTATGTAATATTTTTTTAAAAATAAAATACAAATTTGCATAGTATGTGCAAAGGTCAAAATAGGTTCCTGGAAACCGATGGCGAGCAGAAAAACCGTTAAGTAGAAGAATTATTGATATTTTCTGAAAAAAGGTTAAATTAAATTTTGTTATGATTCATGAATCTCGTAAATGTCTAAAATTAGAATATCGATATCGTTTAAAGTTTATTTAGAAAATTGATCTCCGAATCCAATTTTTAGCTATTAGACCACAAAGTAGCTAAAATGGCATTACATAGTGAGTTAATGAGTCACTTGCCAATGGTGAATTATAGCCTCAATTTATAAGCTAATGGCAGGTCTGAGACAACTTTTTTTTTTGGCAATTTTTAAGAAATAAACATGAATAATAATATTTAAGTTCAGGTCAAAATTCCTTATGGCTTTTTTATAAAATTTATCTCAAGAGAAATTTTTCCTCTTTAGAGAAGACGGTCATTTCGTACGCCAAATAAAAAAAAAAAATTACAAAAAAACCCAATTCGAAATTTTTATTTTGATAAATTATTGGATGTATATCATTTCATATATTATTTTCTCTTGTTGGTATATTGCCCTATTATTGTGTACCAAAAAAATATTTTTTTTTTACTTATTAACATACCAGTTTTAAGGTGGATAAACCAAATTTATAATATTCATGATGAAATTGATATAAATGGCTTAGAGATTTCAACATATAGCTGTGAATTTCGTAAATATATATTTCAGAACGTGCCTACTTGCAAAAGTTTTATTTTTTTTGTAATAAGGTTCCAAGGACATTAAAACTTTCGTATTTAAATGAAAGTAACATATAATTTAATAAGAAATTTATTTTCTATGGTATACAGCTTAAGATTGTTAATCACTATAAAATCATAAAATTAAATTTGTATGTGTTTTTTTTAATTTTTTTTTAATAAAATTATTTTATTTGTTTTTAACCATTATGGAAATCATTTAAATACATATAATACATATTTTATAAATTTGCATAAAATTTTATAATTACTTAATCAGTGTTTTTGTATTTTTTTGTAAAATAAAGATATAATAACTTAAAGCCATACTGAATAAAAATGAAACTATTTTGTTAATAACAAATATTATATAATACAAAAATTACAATTGGTACTTAGAATTGTCATCATACAATAATTCAGTCAAAGGTTTATTTGACTATTACAGATTGACAAAATTGGCTATATTTTGTCTAAAAAACAATTCTGTTATTATTTTTGTTACTTGGTCACGCAAAAACTACTGCATGGAGTTTAATGAAATTTTACAATAATATCTCTTATAGATCAGAATCAATTGAGATAAATTGGTATGGCGTATATGAATGGAGTTTTACCGATACAAAGTCGTATATAATTTAAATAATTGCATTATTATTTGCTTGCGGCGGTTTTCTACAATACAATGTATGGTACATAGATTATTAATCAATTTATTATAGCAAAAAAAAAAAAAAATAATAATACTAATAAATATATTAACCTTTAAAAGATTAATGATTGAAATTAGTGTTTGCACATACGATACGGACATGTGAGTCGATTACTGCTCCCGTATTGACATACCCTGAGTTCTTCGTGCCTGCTAAGACTACCGGTATAGTAAAATAAGTGGTTTTCAAAAAAAAGTTCACTCAAATCGTTTAAAATTTGGCTAAGATATTGAAAAAATTAATTTTTGAACCCTGTGACGTCACTGAAACTAAAAAAATTATATTTGCTCTACTACGCTCAACTTTTATCCAATTTTGGGAAACAAAGTATGTTATCCTACTAAATTTGGGTCATAGTTTTCAAATTTTAGGTTCATAAAAGCATATCTATAATAAATTTCGAGATATTATGAGTCCTGTCGCTTTATTCGATATAAGTGTTATAGTTAGCGATATGTTTATATCAAAAATGAAAACAATGGCACAAAATTAGTGGGTTTCAAAAAAAAGTTCACTCAAATCGGTTAAAATTTGGCTAAGATATTGAAAAAATTAATTTTTGAACCCTGTGACGTCACTGAAACTAAAAAAATTATATTTGCTCTATTACGCTCAATTTTTATCCAATTTTGGGAAACAAAGTATGTTATCCTACTAAATTTGGGTCATAGTTTTCAAATTTTTGGTTCATTAAAGCATATCTATAATAAATTTCGAGATATTATGAGTCCGGCCGCTTTATTCGATATAAGTGTTATAGTTAGCGATATGATTATAGCAAAAATGAAAATTATGGCTCAAAATTAGTGGGTTTCAAAAAAAAGTTCACTCAAATCGGTTAAAATTTGGCAAAGATATCGAAAAAATTAATTTTTGAACCCTGTGACGTCACTGAAACTAAAAAAATTATATTTGCTCTATTACGCTCAATTTTTATCCAATTTTGGGAAACAAAGTATGTTATCCTACTAAATTTGGGTCATAGTTTTCAAATTTATGGTTCATAAAAGCATATCTATAATAAATTTCGAGATATTATGAGTCCTGTCGCTTTATTCGATATAAGTGTTATAGTTAGCGATATGTTTATATCAAAATTGAAAACAATGGCACAAAATTAGTGGATTTCAAAAAAAAGTTCACTCAAATGGGTTAAAATTTGGCTAAGATATTGAAAAAATTAATTTTTGAACCCTGTGACGTCACTGAAACTAAAAAAATTATATTTGCTCTACTACGCTTAATTTTTATCCAATTTTGGGAAACAAAATATGTTGTCCTACTAAATTTGGGTCATAGTTTTCAAATTTTTGGTCCATTAAAGCATACCTATAATAAATTTCGAGATGTTATGAATCAGGTTGCTTTATTCGATATAAGTGTTATATTTAGCGATTTGATTATAGTAAAAATGAAAAGTATGGTCCAAAATTAGTGGGTTTCAAAAAATAGTTCACTCACTGTTCATACGTAAAGGGAGTCACATACGTCACATTCTTAACCAAAAAATCCGCTCAATATCTCTTTTTGTTTGAGTTATCGTGATGACGGACGGACAATCGGAAATGGATTAATTAGGTGTTTCTTGAACATCTGTAATAAAATATTGTTTTTGTAGTCAATTTTAGGTAGCGTTACAAACTTTAGACTAAAATTAATATACTCTGACAATTATGTATGTCGAATATAAAAACACCACTATATTTGTAGACTTAATTATCCTATGTTGATGATCAATGTTGCTATAATTAAATTTAATAAATTTATATAGAGATGTAAAAGAACTTTATTAGATAGTTTTTTTTAAATTTTTTTTTTTAAATGATTTTAAAAACGTGAATTCATGCAACGTGAGAAATTTTGATAAATAAAAAAGTTGATTTAAACTATGATCTATACGTTTATTTTTCTCAAAAAAATTCAACGATATTGAATGACTTCATATTTCATTTAAAAAATGGGATTAATATTGTATTATTTTATGACAGGTAAAAAAATAATTTAATATTAATTCTATCAAATTGTCGGGGAAAATTTTTATTATAAAATTTAATGGTGGGGTGAATGTCCAAATTTATTTTTAATCAATTATGAGAATGTTGAAATAGTTTTTGAAAATCAATTATAAAAAATCACACTTTTTACACGTAATAGGAAACTTTCTTTGGTTTTTCTGTATCTGTATCCAAAATTATCGAAATCTTTTATTTATTCAAAAAACCGCGAAGTCAGAAAATAGACTGCTTAAATAGTTTTTATTTATGACTTCTTAAAAAAGACGTCATAATTGAGACATCTTGAAGAAGTCATATAAAAGACTTTAATTTCATGTTGTTATAATTTCGATGTTTGCTGGGATTTTATTTATTTTTTTTCTACTACAAAAATTTTTTACCTTTATTAGACCAGGGTAGAAGCCTTTAAAAATGGCAAAGTGAAAAAAAATTATAGTAAGATGAAACCTTTTGGAAATGAAAGATAATATAATAAAAATGAAACGAAAAATAATTTGCCGTCGATCTGTCCATTTCGAACCTAAACTGTAAGTTTTCACCAAATTTCGTGAAAAAAAATCTTTTTGTAAAAGATAGAAATATAAAACCAAAAACTTTTAACTTTTTTCAATAGGACTTGTAGTTTTGACGGAAATCGAGATAAACCATATTTTACCCTTAAAAACTTCTACTTCCCGACCTCAGATCGCCCGCAAATTATTTATCCTTTCATTTTTGTTATATTCTCTTTCGTTTTCAATGACTTGTATAAAATTTTTTTGGCTTCGACGTAAATTATCGACCCTGGTCTATGTAGTTTCAATTAATTTATGATAATCTTTAATCAATTAATTAATATCTGCGATTATAGAAAATATTTAATATTTTTAATATTTTCTTTTTAATTAATATAATTTTTGAATAATTTAATTAATCACGACCATTAATTATTAAATATTTCATCACGTTTTTCATTATATTTGTAAAACTGTTTATAGATTTATTTTTCATAGTTTAGGGCAATTTTCATAATAATTAGTATGCATTTATATTTATGGTTAAATAAAACTCTTAATGAGTTTGTATATTAAAAATAATTATAATTAATGATCTGTTATATATACATACAACTTAATTTATATTTTAATTAGCAGTTGTATTTATGAAATGAGTAATGGCGTCTTAAAAAAACATCGAGTCCGTCAAAATTAACAATGTCGGAAGTGAAACGTTCCATAATATGCACAAATTGTCAATGGGCTAATGAAAAACAAAATGTACAGGATTAAAGACAAATTACTTGAGTCGTACTCCTATTAAATCGGCTCACTGCTTAAAGTGAATAAACACACTAATTCCTTCACCTATTTGGCTTCTTAGCGGCAGTTTGGTCAAATATAATTGAAAAATATGGGCGGTTGTTCTTTGACACTGTCGCGCTTGGATAAGAACGAAGTAACTGACCCAAGTACATAATAATAATATAATTAACAGCTCGTGCTAGAAAGCATCTTTGTCTTCAGGTGATGGAGTGTTCTAAAAGAGAGTACAGAGGAGCAAAAGTTCTAGGTAGGTATAAGAGACGTGGTTGCAGTTCTCCTCTTAATATACAAGGTAAAAAAGTAAAAAGTAATTTTTAATTGAAAACTTAAATAATTTCCTTGTAACCAACACTACCTTTCGAAATCGATGCCAACCAATCAACTTTTTAACTCAGGCTATGATTGGTCACAGGGAAACTATTTATAGAAGTTTTTAATTTAAAATTATTTTTGATCTTTTTTACTTAATTTTTGTGGAGGCGGTTCACTTAAAATTGTTTGTGCTCTTCAAAATCGATTCATAAACGATGAAGTTATCCGCGAACACAAATTAAAAAGAAATATTTGTATATACTCTATTGACTCGAGAAACCTCTGTTTTGGAAGTCGGTTAGAAGCAACAAGGAAGGTAGTCTCATTTTTCTACGAAAAATGTGGGAACTTCTAGAAAATTTTTGTCAAAATTAACAATTTTTTTTCATCTTTAAGACAAATTTTTTACAATTTTATAAACGAGCTTCATAAATGTGTAACATTTAAAAATTGTAAGCATTACGTGCGAAAACTTACAAATCATTCCAAATAAAGGAATAACCACATATCTTATTACATTTTAATAACGACATGAATAGTTTATTAATTAAGAGATTACAATTAGTAAGTATTTCATTTGGTGACTTGTTGATATTGAACTATATTCGAATTGCAAATTCTTTTGTGTTTCCAATATTACATTTATTATTATACATTAGTAAAGATATTTATTATTAGCACCAGTTCATTAAGCTTGTACAATGTAGGAAATAAATAAAAAAATATTCTCTAACTTTACTTATTTTTATTATTTACTAGCAGACCCAGTACACTTTACTTGTGTGAATTGTCAAAAATTTGGAAAAACCATTTCACATCTATTTCAAAAATACGTCTCTTCCTAGATTGCATTGTAACAATTTGGTAATTTTACTGCATTTTCCTATAAGAAAAACGGGTAAGGAAAATAACAAATTTCTTATTTCACTTGATCATTCCACGCTGAATGCAAAAAATCGCCATTTCTCTATCATGTCTCGAACATTTAAGTGCCATTGTTATAAAATTTTTTTCCATATAAAATCGCCATAAGAGATTTCCTATGTTTCCTCGGATTTGAGAATAATGTCGAGTATAAAATTTCACGTTTGTTGTATTTCAATTACAGATTTGAAACATTGATGGTGTAAATTCTGTGGAAGCATGCAATTGAGGTAGAACGCCTCAATCAATTAGTTAATTCTATGAACACCTTTAGTAAAATTTTGTTAGTGGAGTCAATAATTTCTAGGTTTTGAGAGAGATTTTAAAAGGTAAATATTCTTGAATGACTCGCCTATAAATAAAAATTAATGCACTTAGGTAATCGATACAAATGAAATAGATAAAGAAATACTTAATAAACTCGTCATGTTATACAATTTATATTAAAATATACACAACTGTATTATGTATGTAAAGTTACTTAATTAGATTATTTCAAGGAATTTTCTTTTTATTTATTAATAATTATTTGAATTAATAAGCAAAAACAATAATTTAGATATTATAGGTATTTTTAGAAACTAAAAATTAACCAAACATTATCAAAAAAACATTTTATTTATTTTTGTGTTTTGTGTATGTCAATTTTTATAAATATATTCATTTTTAGTTTTTTTTAATATTTTGTAAATTAATAACTCAAAGTCTGATTTTATCAAACTGTTTGTATTTTTATGTGAACAACGTAATATATTTCGAAGGATTTCTCCTTCCATCATCAGACATTTTAAAAAATGATATTGATTTATAAAAAATATTTGTTGTCGTTAAGGAAATTTTTGAATTCTATTTTTAATTCCGATATGAAAAACCTCTACTTTTATTGATAACACAGCCATAGTAACAGTTGATAATTAATACATTATAATAATAAAATCTACCACAATGTACTACTGTGTGTGAATTGTTCGTTATAGTTATCATAAGGTTTAAATAAAGCGGATCATTATTCCAGGTTTATAAATATTTTATCTTCATTATTTAGATTTAGTTCGACTAATAAGCCATACCATAAGCTTTATTGTCAATAAAGCACAAAATTAATGAGATAAAACATTCTTTATTAGTTAATTCTGTCTTAGAACTTAATTATAATCAACAATTATCAATTAAATTAAGTTTAAAATCATAACATTAATAAATATTTTTCGTAATCTTAAACAATCTTTAAAATTTAATTATGGTAGGGCATTATGTTTTTGGGCACTAACGGCTATAAATGAAGTAAGCCATATTGCCCACTATAATAAATAAATGGAAAAAATAAAACAACTAATGTTTGCGATGTTTTGTAGAACAAAATTCGTGGAAATAACTCTCCGATTGACTGATTCTCTAGTGCCTCCGGTAATGTAGGTTTTCATTCAAACTTTGTATCAGACACTCTATAATCTGGTAGATTTATTTCAACTGCCAAACGTCTTAAAGTGGATTGGGGAACTTTATTGGGGATTTTCTAATTTCGCCCATCTTCGATTGCTTTTTTCACTAAGCCTAAGCACTAAGCTTATAAGCTATAAGCACTAAGCTTATAGGAAAATTTAAAGGGAAAAATACCAATATACAGAAATGTTATATTATATGTGTTCAGTATGGCATGGTAGACCATATTGGCCGTCTTCCTGATTGTATGGCTAACATGGCGTAATAATGAAAAAAGACACGCTTTTTACAAATAAGAATCTTACCTAAAAACTATTGTAATATATATGTGAATAAAACACATAATAATTTTAAACTTGGTATCAATAAAATTATAAATAATCCCTACATTTATCCTGATATTCTATATTTGTATCCTTATCTTGAAGTTTCACTTTTATGCCGGTGAACTGCACACATTTTTTTTTCTTTTAAAATTAGATTGTATACTTTGAAATGAATTTTTTAAATAAATATTAAAACAAACAAAAAATAAAAAACATTTAACATTAATTATAATGAATAATAATTAGAAAAGTTTATTTAAATTTAAAAAAAAATATAAATAAATTATTATACTTATTATAATATTCTGTAATCAGCATTTTTTGTTGTTTATAAAATAAGGTCGTCATTTAAAAGAGCACTAAAGTCTATTTTACTGGCTTTAGTTTTCATTGCAAATATTATTGCGTAATTATGATATACAAGTCTCGCAATTACATTTTTTATTTCACCTTGTCAGTCTGTTCTCGTCTGTCTTCTAGAGCTTACATCTTATTTAAGTTCGTTAACTAGAAAATTCAATCAATTGTTAATCCCATGAATCCATGACTTACTTTTTATCCATAAGAGATAGGAAAAAAGTTCACGTACCAAAAATGTATGTTTCTTTAAATCAAACAATTTTCTCAGCACATTTTCAGCTTAAATTCAGCTAGATGGGGAAAAGGCAATACAAAAAATTAATATTTTACCCATCAAAATGTGAAACTAGGCTCAATATCAAACAAAATTCGAAAATTAAATTAAAATAGACTATTAAAGATTGTTTACCATCTATTTATTGCAAAAAAATGTTTTATGGGCGATTTTACGATATGTGGTCATTTTCTTTGGAAAAATCGCAACGAAAAATTTTGTTATGACGTTATTTATGCAAATAACAGGTATGGCGTTATTTATGCAAATCTTCTTTGTCTAATTAAGAATTTTGAAGGATCATACCGTGGCTATTTTTTAAGATAATAAAAAAAATAACTTCAAATTCATGTTCATAAAGTCAACACGCTTCAATTGAAGTGATAAAAAAAGCATCTTCCCTATTAACTCAGATAATTATGTAACAAACGCTTACATATTTAATATATATTTTATTCATGCTTATATTGGGTATCTAAACAATTAACACTGTTAGTTGTTACATTCATTTGTTTATTTTCTTACAAATGTCGTGATCAACCTTTTTTTTTATAAATTTAATTTTCACGTGCATCATTTTTTATATCAAGTAATCAAGTGGGTAATAAATAGGTGAATTGACTTGAGGCTATCATTCATTAATACATACAAAATATAAAATAAAACAAGTCAAGATAGACTTAGTTGATCATACACTTCAAAAAAAGTCTATAAAATTGTATTCAAACGGTTTGAGAAAGTTGACTCACGGATACGCGAAGTTCATTTAAACTTGATATTACAAAAATAGCTGGAAATCGGAAAATAATTAATATAATTTTGAATAAAAACATTATATCAATCACATACTTTTTAGAAAAATTATTCATAAATTCCGATGTTTTTTTTTTAATATCTAAAGAACTGAAAATTCATTTTATTACACAAAATGGAATAATCATCTATGCATTAGATTTCTCTTAAAGATAAAAATTATATTTATATTAAAAATTAATTGATAAAAATTTTAAATTAAACAAATGTAAAATAGACATGTTTCACCTTGTATTTTTTTTATTTATTTTATTTAAAAATATAGTATTAACAAAACAGACAATTTTCCATTAATTATTATTATTCTAATTTTATCTTACCCTATTTAACCTTCTTCAGGTTTTGATTATTATTATTGGGGTTAGATGCATGATTGACGCCTCAAAGTTAAATTTAATAAAATCATTTAAAACCATTGCAATGCACTTTATTTTTTTTTTATTCTTTGAATAGTAAATTAACACAAACATAATCATGTTTACGCTTATTGTATTTTATACAAATTTATAATAATATCATATTTAATCTGTGGATAAAATATATTAGTGCGATTAATTCATGTTGAAATTGAATGTTTATTAGCAGCCATATGCTGTTATGAAAGTCAGCAGGCTGTGAGAGGATGGACGGGTGGGATAAAAATTTCTGCGGAGTAGCAGTGTAATCTCCATCTAAAATGTCATATTCAGCTGAAAATTATATTCCACCCGTAAATATACTGCTGACAAATTTTTTTAAATTTACTACATTATTGAAACTATCTCGAAATTGCGACCTGAAATATATTTTATTATTCCTTCACCTTGTTATTAGTCCACCTTGTAAATTCCATAATCCGTAATATTTTTAAATGATCCACTTATACACATCATTCGTAACTCCTGTATTGCGTATTGTTATCTAAATTTGTCTTCAATAATGCCCTTATTAATTTTTTTTTTCTTTAATTATTTTGCGTTTTATCAATTTGTTTCCCAATTTCGTTGACAAATTTGCCGTTAATAGTATTTGGGGTAAGAAATTTATTCCATTAATTTTTTCCTCTACGCAATAATTAATAAAAATTTGTGCATTGGTGGATTACTTAACAATATTATGGACTATGGAATGTACAAGGTGGACTAATAAAAAAGTGAAAGGATAATAAAATATATTTTAGGTGGTAGAGATAGTTTCAATAATGAAGTAAAAAAAAAAAATAGTCAGCAGAATATTTATGGGTGGAATAATTGCCAGCTGAATATGACATTTGATTGCCTTAGATGGACATTGCATGGCTATTCAGCAGAAATTTTTATCCCGCCCGTCTAGAATTTTTTCTTGTCAACAGTTAATATTATAAGTTAATATTAAATATTTTTAAATTTATATATTTGTTTAAATTTTTTCATATAGACATATCAGATTTTTGATAACCTCTGAGTAATTAATAACTATAAAACGATAATATTTTTTAAATGATTAATTTTGAAGTTTAAGGTGGTGACCATTTTTTATAGTAAAAACAAAATTTATTTGACTATTGAACTTGAAGATTGTGAATTATATGTTTTTTAAACTTTTTTTATTTTAGGATGCAATATCAAAATTATAAAAAAACAATGGGGTCTTACTTCCGGTTTTCTAATATCATCTCTTATTTAACATTAAATAATTAACATTAAATAAACGTAATGAGAGTACAGGCAAAAGCCTGCTAGTAAAGTCTTTCAGGTCTTTGTTACTGATTCTTATCCGTACCGTGGATTCTACCGTGGAAGGGACTTCTGAATCGATTGATGTTGTACGCGTATCCATAAACTATTTGTTCAATTGTTCAGAAAATATAATTATTTGTTCAATTGTTTGCATATAAATTGTATAGTCAAACAATTAATAGATTATTTTGTAAGTCTGTTTTTATGATTCTTTGTAAAACCTTAAAAAAATCCAAAAAATTTTATTGTTGTTTTTTAGCTTACCTGGGGTAAATGATGTCTAGAAAAACCAAAAATAACATTTATATTGAGATTGGATGACCAGTTTTCGAGATATCCGTTGAAATTTGTACGTAATTTTCACCCCCGGATCGGATTTTATGCAATATCTCAAAAACCACAAATTCAATCGTAAAATGGATGTTATTTTTGAAATCTACGTGTTAAACTACAGTTATAAATATCATACTAGACAAAATCTGAGGCAAAAAATTTTCTCGATTTTCGTAATTTTCTCAAGGGGTACCCCTTTAAAAAAATCGAAAAAATCGAAACATATTTTTTATATTCGATTTCGATAAGATCATGTTTATAAGGGTAATTTGACCTGTAAATTTCAAAAATAACATCCATTTTACGATTGGTTGAGTAGTTTTTGAGATATTGTCTAAAAACCGATCTGGAATTCAATATTCCGGACAAATTTCAAGCTATATCTCAAAAACTAACTGCCGAATCGTAAAATAACTGTTATTTTTGGGTTTCCCAGACCTTAATTACCCCAGAAAACTAAAAAACAAAAAAAAAATTTTTTTGGTTATTTTGTCGAATTTGAACATTTAATACAGAGAATCATAATTATTTGTTCAATTGTTTGTATGCAAATTGTGTAGCAAATGTCAGTCACAAATTATTGAATAATTACAAAAAATTACATTTAATTCCTATTTATGCATTTCACATAGCCATTTAATGCCGATGTTAAATCATAGAGGAAATCATTAGGAAATGAGTTTACCCAGATTTCATTGCAAGGCTTGGTTACTTTTTTATCATGAATTTTGTAAAACAGTGTGAACTGTATTACTTCACCATAATTAAATTCATTTTTTTGTTTGTTATATTATCACTTGTATAATATTTTATCATTTTAGAAATGCCTCTTAAGTACTTAACCTTGAAATGTAGAAGCTATTTTTATCAACTATAATTATAGTTATTTTATTTTCCCTATTTATGATAATTTTCGTTAAGAGTAATCATAATAATATAATTATCCTAATATTAAATGAAACCCATGGAAATAATAACGCAATTCTATAAATTGTTATCTTTTGGAATACACATTTTTTAGTACATAAAGATGTTTGGGAGGTATATAAAAATGCTGCGAGAAGAATGAAAATTTATGAGAATGTTGATCATTGCATTCTAAATCACCTGTATAAATTACAAATCGACTCACTAAACTGTTGAAATGTTGTTTATTGAAATATTAATGCTTTATTCTGCCATCAATGCAGACATGATTTAGGCAATTAAATAATTTAAATAATTAATAAAAAAATCTTAACCAATATTCTTAAATGTTATGATTTTAATTTGACAGCTAATAGATAAAGAATGTATGGTATCATAAACACTTTGTATTAAAAAGTGCGCAATATATTATCTTTACTAGTGTATAAATATTATAATTATATTACTATTTTACAGTGTTGACTAGATTTTATACGATAAAATAATATTAGACTTTATTTAATTAATGCATGACAATAAATTAAATGTGTAAAAAAAATTTTATTGTATGTTAGTAGCTTATTGTATTTCTCAGAGAAATAAAGATACAGAGCTTAACATGTTCTGTAAAATACTAAGTTTAAAGAAATTCGTTAAAGCAAATTTCAAGAAAAGCGTAAAAATTTTGAATAATATTAGAGTAAAATGGGGGACACCCGGTAGTCGGATTTTAACAAAATGCACAAGCAAATCGTTTTTTGTGAATTAAAACATGGGAGTTTACAAGAATTAAAAAATGTGGCATGAGGGAAATCAGTTTTTATCGAAAATTTGTATATTATTAGGGTGCAACAGAGTGATTATCGTGAAAATAAATTCTAATTATTTCTAAAAAACCAGGAGGATATTGATTTTAAATTATTCGGAATTTTTGAATAATCGGAAAAATTTTTCCGCACTTTAAATCATGCCATTCAACATCCGGACTTCATGGTGAAAATCTATCACTGTATATTGATGTGGCCTATGTTTTCTTGAATATGAGATAGGGTGTTACTGTTAATGTTGATTACTGTTTACTAGAGTTCCTATTAATACTTTTATTAGACATAGTAAATCGGATATTTATTTCTTTATACCATACATAATATGATGATTTTCAGATAAATTTATATATATATATTCGACTAGTATTTATCTATTTGAATTATTTCCTGTTTATATTATATTTGATTACTCCTAAATAATAATGATAATAAATAAATGATTGATTATAATTATCTAATGATTACATTTTAAAACATATTTTCTTTTAAATTACAACATAAATACTTTTCCTTATACGTAACTATTTAACATTGGAGATTCATTTCAATAATAAATATAATTAATTATATAAATAAATATTTTTGACAATTGATATTATATTTTTATTTTTAAATTTTTAAATTTATACAAATAATTGTTCATTTATTATCTATGAGAAAAATTGAGTAATATTTGAATAAACAAATTTTATCACCTGTTTTATATCTGTATCTTTGAATACAAAGGTCTAAATGACATTTTAAAAAAAATTTAGTTCAAATTGCAGAATATTGTGATAATAATTTTTAAGTGGAGATTTATTTTCGCAATAGGAGAGATGTACACCTTTTTTTTTTTTATCAATTCAATTGAAGCGTCTTTATTTCGTGAACATGAATTTGAAGTTATTTTTTAAAAATCATAATGATCATTCTAAAATAAGAAGCTCTAATGATGTCTATGGCCCTTATTATATACATATTCCTTCAAAATTTAAGATAAAAAATGTAAGCATGCACAAATGAGTTGATTGCGAAAAAAAAAATTATATAAATTGCATTAATATTTGAAAATTTTGTTAGAGAAAATTTCCAGGGGAAAACAACTTATTTCGAAGTATTCTAGAGTTTGGTACATGTGTACAGTCCCTCATAACACAAAAGAGTTGATAATGTGGAATAAATTATGGTCAAAAAGCTACCTCTTTTAGGTATGAACATTCGAATTACTATCCTCCTCTTTTTGCGAATCTCAATTTGTCATCAGTTTTTAGGGTCCCAAAGCGCCTCCATTAAGGGGTACGATTACGGGGTGTCAAATCTTTAGTCTATTTTCCCTATCCCTTATGAAATACTCTGATATTTCCAATAAAAAGATAAAATAAAATGCGTATCTAAGAAGCTAAGAAATTTTTCTTTTAATTTCTGTTTGAATTTATAAACAATACAACTATATTTAAATATTAAACAGTGGATTAAACCATTATTCATAAGCAAATATTTTTGATAAAAACATTTAAACAATATTATCTTATGTATGGTTGAATACGATAAATTTGTATTGTTTTTATTATTTTATTTCAAATTTTTCACAAATTATTAACATAAATAATTCATGTGATTGCAAAGGCAGATTATAGATAATGGCGATGAGTTTCTTCAAATATTTTACTTAATTTTTTCCACTTGAGCCTGATTTAAATGTAGGACATGAATATACAGATATGCGGTTCGTCAAATTGTTTTCATTCGTTAAGATTACAAAATGCTACTTTATTAAAAAACTGATTTATAAGCCTTGCGAATGGAGTAAGACTTAACATATAAAATTGCTCAAAAATGTTAACTAATATAAATAAATAAATATTTATATTTACAATGAAAAATAATTACTTATGTAATATTTGCAAGATGATTCTTAAAATTTCCATCCCAACATTCACAATTAAATGTCATTTTGGTAATTTTTTAATAATTTATGTTTGACATTTGCTATACAACTATTATACAAACAATTGAACAAATAAGTATATTTTCTAGAATGTGATTGTTTTATAATAAATTTTAGTTGCTCGTGGCGCGTAAATCGAATAAGAAGTCGATATAAGCGAAGTTGATATGAAATTGGTGTTTCGTATCTGTTTCTTTTGCAACGGATCTGAAACGGATCTTTTGAATTAATAAGTTTCATTCCGTATACGAATTTCTAAGTAAATGTAGCAATAAAATACTGTTAAATCCCATTAAAATAGTTTTTATTTCTTAAAGTTTTTAAAACTTAGGAAATTAGTTTATAGTTTACAGTGTAAAATATATTTTGTTTTGTGAAATTATGATTTAAGATTTAACATTTAATTATACATTTTTTTTTCTTTTTAATATTTGCGATTAATTTAATGTGTTTTTTTTTGAATACTTCATTATGAATGATAACAGAATGGCGTGAACTATAATATGATTAATGATGTTATTATTTTCATCGATATAACTTTCAGATTTCAACAAAACACCTTCACCTTCCTGACAGATAATAAAATTCTGATAAATTATAGTGCAGTCAAAAGTTTTTGTAAGTCTTTTAATGAAACGCAAATTTTGTCTTAGTGATTTTGTATTGATTTTGTCATATAGAATATCCTGTTGGATAAAACTAATAAAATACACTGTGTCTTGTTTATGGTGTCATAGCCATAGTAGTTCGGAGAGCTTTATACTTTATTTGGATTTTTATTGAACGCATTTTCTTATTCTGTATAGTCGATTGCTTTTTTCATTGAATCTTGTTTGGGTGGTTACATATTTATATAACAAATTAATTGTGGTGGCCTTGATGGAAAAGTCTAATTCATGTTTTGATGATTTAGATTTTCATTTTCCTCCAAAAAATATGATTTTAATCAATGAATAAATCCAATTAGTTTATTATACAAGTGGCGCTGAAAAATACCATCAAATTAGCTTCTCGCAAAGTCTCATAAGTGAATCAAATAATTCAGCATAGAAATCCGATATAATTGATTTATTATGCTGTTGTTACAAAGCATATATTATCATAAAACACGATTTCAATTTTTAGTTAAATAAGGAAATTTAATTGAAAATAATAATATTTAAACTAAAGGTCACATTTAATGTAGTAAATATGAAAAATTTGAATAAAAATTGTCTGTTAAGTATACTCGTAGCATCAAATATTGCGATACTTTTATCTATTTTCATTTTATTATTTATTTAAAAATATTTAATACTCCATTGTTTTGTTGTGTTAAGTTGTTTATCAGAATTTATTTTATTTATCAATCTAAAACATTGATTTTAAACTGACAAAAATTACAAAATATACCATAAAATTAGTGTTTCATAATTTTAAGTATATGCGTGGAAGATTCAGGTCGTTGCGGTTTTTTGATTTCATGAGTATATACACATAAAATTTCAAAAAAAGGTAATTTCTTTTAATAATAAAATTTTACACTTTTAATAAATACATGTAATTATCATGTTAATGAAAGAATTTGTGTGTTTAAGTATTTATTATACTTTAAAAATGGCCCCTAAAAAATGGAGGCAGTTAGACAGTAAAAAAATTAATAATATGCATAATTTTAGATAAAAGAGTTATTCAAATTTTTGGTAATAAATCGAGTATTGAGCAATCATGAAACGTAAGTAAAAAGATAAAAGTTTTACAATTCTTCCATATTATTTATTTATTATTCATCAGTGTCAAGATTCTGGGAAACGTATCTTAACTTTTCAACTTCAACTATTGATATAAATTTTTTGAATTTCCTTAAAATCTGATTGTGATATCACTATGCAGTATTATTTGATTTTAATAATGAATTTAAATAATAAATTTGAATTTAGATTGTGTAATTATTAATTAGTACCTTATGATAAGGTAATAAGCTATAAGAATTACCTCTAAGCACACTACAATAAGTGTTAAAATATTGAATTCTTGCAAAATATGTAATTTTTAAGAAATAAAAACTAATTTAATACGATTTAACAGTATTTTATTGCGACATTTACTTATAAATACATATACGAAGTGAACCTTAATAAGTCAAAAAGTCATAATTTCATTTCACATCTCTGGTCATAACATTATATTGTCATCATGATTGGCATACGTATGCTTAATTTTAGCTCCATTGAACACTGAGGAAGAAAAGAAAATGTTTTTGGGAACTGAACTGTTCTTAAATGATTTTCTCCTTGCGGATTGAATAATTTTGATGAATTTTTGAGAGTGTTTGTGTGGATCCCTGAATGGATTATATTTCTAATTGGATGGTCGAGTAGGTCGGTGGCATTGAAATCGCTCTCTATAAATTTGTTTTCTGGTTGTAAACGCATAGCCAACGTTCGAGCTGAACAACATTTGTTGGGTCCACTAGACCACTAATAATACTACATTTTTTTGATGTATGTAAGAATCTCAACAGACTGTAATTATTTAAAAAATTATCAACTTTTTTAATTGACAGTCGAGGGTCAGATAAAATCAACAAAAAATAATTGATATTTTAAAAATAATTGAATTTATTATAAACATATTTCTTATGGTTTTTTTAAGGTTATAAATTGAAAAGATATTAAGAAAGACATAATGCATAGTCATTTTTTGTAGCATTCTTATACACATGCATCAGTATCAATATTTGAAATGTTTATCATTATTGATATTAATAAAACAAACAAAATACGTTCAGATAAATATAAGGTAATATAGTATGTGTATGTATTATAATTATGGTTGCGTTAATGGGTCGACTTTGTACGGAAATTAAAAAAAAAAAATATTTCCAACGAAAGTTGTTTGTTTTAAGAAAACAATATATTTTTTACTACTAACTCATTCTCAAAATGTCGGCTTAATTTATTCTGGGACGTTAAAAGTCATGAATGATCATCCCAACCCCACAATGAATATTATTGAAAAATGGAGTATCAGGTTTTTTTTTTTTTATTTTGAAAGTTTTTCCTATATTTATGCAAAAAACTTTAAAAGTTATTAAAATTTGTCAAAAAGAAATTTATCTGTTTTTGGGTTTCCTAAAGTAACTCTGCTCTATAAAATTCAAAACTTGCACTTATTTAACGATTAGAAGGCTATTTTTGAGATATCGCTTGAAACTGCTCCTGGATATCGGCTCGTGTTTTTACACATTAATTACCTTAGAAAACTTAACAATCGAGATTGGTTTCGAGATTTTTTGTGATTTTATTAAAGTAAAATTACAAAAAAAAAATTAAAAAAGATTATTTGCTCAACAAAAACCAACATAATTGGATTCATCGGTGCCAATTGACCGAATTTATTCATTCACGAAATTATATTCACTTGTTAGGTCTGGAATACGCCATCAAAACCTCTCTCTTCGGTTCGCTATCTTGCTTACATACGGACTGATAAACGGAAATGGATTGATGAGATGATTCTGTGAGTACAAACTTTGAACGACCTTCAAAATAAGTAGGACGACTGTGTTTCATCACAAAAGTCAGATCACTGCAATCACACGAGAATAATTATGTAACCGCATTTAAAATCATACAAAAAATACCGTTAGTTTTTATCGAAATTATTTTATATAAATTGCATTTTTTACATTCCAATTTTTAATGATGAAAAATAATTTGAAATACAATAATAATAAAATTTATAATTCTATCTATATTAAAAAGTTTGTAACGCTAGAAAATATTGACCGCACTAACAAAATTTTTGTATTATTAGTTTGGATAGAATCACCAAATAAGTCCATTTCCATCCGTCCGTCATCAAGCGTCTTTTAGTAGAATAAAATAATCGTATTTATTCTACAAAAACAATTTGTGCTAAGCCCGTACAATCTAAAATAAACTACAAAAATCATTATGAATATAATCAAAGAGCACTCTAGAATTTTTCGAGTTAATTTGTAAACTGATTTGCTAGTTTTTGTAATTTTTAAATACATATTAAGACTACAAAGTAGTCATCATCAGTGTGTATTAGCTCTTCGTAATAATATACATTATGACAACTTTGTAGTCGAAATACGTATTTGTAAGGTACAAAATGATTGATCTAGGAAATAAGGCGAAAAAAATCGAAATTTATTATATATTTTTTTTTTTTCAAGAATAAAAATTAACCTAACAGATTTCCAAAAAAATAATAATCTTAATCACTTACATAAAAATCATTACAACAATTTAAATAAGAATAAAAAATAACCGGTATTTTATATAAACAAATCTCTTTTTTTCAAACAGTTTTATGTTCCAATTTTGAAAAAAATATTAAAATAAAATAAAATATTTTAACATTAACAGAAAAGCTCAATTTGAAAAACGAACAAACATGTACGTTAAACGAACGAAGATGATTTTTTAACCACATTAATTACAAATATTATTTATTCAGAATTAAGTATCAGTAAAAACTATATATAATCTTAAACAAGGAATAAAAATAATTAAAAAAAATTAATAAATTAATAAAAAATTTACCTTTTATTTAATTTCCAAAAAAAAGATTTAACACAATCACTTAAAAATCAATCCAACAAAACTACAATTTAAATAGGAATAAAAATAAAACCGGTAATTTATGTAAACAAAAGTTCTCAGTGTTTTCTCTACAAGATTTTAAATTCGAATTTTAAACAAATAAAAATCATATTACAAAACATTATAAGAAAAGCTTTAAAAAAAAAACTGAACAAAAATGTGACTGATTCGTTCTCGAAATATTTTACTACTAAAAATCAAATTAATAAATAAAAAATAATTAAAATAGCAATAAAACTATATCTATCAAAGCACACACAAAACGATATAAATTTAAAATATTTATTCGAAATTAAAAATCGGTAAAAGCGACCACTTCATAACATCATTTTTATAAAATTAAACATGATATATTATGTAAGGTATTACGATTAAAAATTGTTTTTAAAAAATAAAATGTGATTGTTTAATAATTTTTTGTCGTTTAATAATTTATTAAAAATAATTTTTGAGTAATATGTAACAGATATGATGAGACAGACACAGTGGTGAACGCGCACACTTATAAAATAAAGAATGCATTTAAGGTATGTAATAAGAATATAAAAAGAACGAATATAGTTGAAATACAAACTGAAATGAAACTGCTCATAAGAGAGAAATGATATATATCTAGAAATGATATAGAGTACTTTCTCTGTCAGACAGTATCATTTATGTTTATATCAGTTATACTACATGCTTTTAGCATAGTACACTTGAGTAAATATTACAAACATGTTATATGTATTATAAAAAATAATAGTATTATCATTATATTAACATGTAACATACATTTTAATAGACAAATCGCTTTCTTTTTTTAGCATTCCGTATGCTAATTAGTTGTATTGAAGCAGTAGACCTCATTCACGGTGATACCTCAATCGTATTAGTAAGAAAATATAGGACACACCACTTTATCGTAATTGGTTTATACCTCCCATATAATTCTATTTACTACATCATATTGTTATGCGAAAAGAAGAATAATGAAAATCTGTTATTACGAAGATCTTGATGGTTCAAAAAAGTACATTTTGTGAATGTGATAAGCGTGTTGAGTAAATTTCATAAAAACTAGGACATGCGTTCGAAAGTGAAAGCGGATCAAACATAGTTACATACATAAATATATACAAGCGTATAAAGAATTTTTAAGCAAAAAAGAACCTGCATCAAAAAAATTATTTTAAAATTATTTTTTACTTTTAAGTTTAATTTTTTGAAAGCGGTTTTTTATTATTTATAAATTATTCATTAGGATGAAATTTAATGACTATAAAATGCATTTTCTCTGTCTCTCCCCTCTCAGATATAGGTTTTTCCTATCATAGTACCACCGTTGAGGTATATCCCTTATACTCGGAAAAGTAATTTTATCGACAAATGTTTTAGATTAATTTTGTTATTCGATTAACATTTTTAATAATAACTACTGTATCTTTACCATCATTATCTTTCACACTTCATGCATTTAGTATTTAAACAGTTTGATAACTTATTGCATTTTATTCTCTGTGGTTTTCTGTGTTACGATGTTATGACTGCGTTTATCACCGTTATATTAATTGAAATAAAAAAATAATCAACCAATGATGTTAAATACGTAGCCATTCATTCTATTCGGTGGTAGGAGAAATTTAGAAAGTTTGTGTAATTTTGTCAATTATTCTTAAGTTCCGTATATAGAGTGTATAAATTGTAAGCCAATGGCAATTATTTGCTTTTGGTTATTATTTTAATCGGAGAGAGACGGTTCTCTTCTTGTTGTTTTATTGTTATTATGAAAAAAATCCTGAGATTTAACGGCGTTGAACTTCTTTCTTGAGTGTTTTTTGAAGTCAAGAGATTCTGTCAAAAAGTCCACTCAAACTCTCGCGTTAAAAGAGGACAATACGCAGTATATCAACGATATTTATCCAAATCTATGTAACACGGCTATGTATACTGTATTTTCTATTAATGTTACTTCTTGCATGAATTTTGGATCATCCATTGAGAGTAAAATTTATTCTCAATGACAATGAATCAAATGTTTATGATTCTCAAATGTCAAATGCATCCAATTCAAATTAACTGACATGTTTCCTATTCATATTAATTCCATTAGATCACAGTAATTATGTTTTAGTTTTGACAGACCTATAATAAATTATACTTATGTATAAAATTCAATTTATTATTATTTTTTTTTTTTGCATTTTGATTGATTTTATTATTAATTTTATGTATAGAATAAATTAATTTATATAATTTTATTGCATGTAGTTTGATCATATAATTTAAAAAAAAAATATGTTTAAAAAATATATAATTTCTCATGGTGAAATACATTATTACAACCGGAATTCCTGTGAAAATCTGGGATTTTCCAAACAACAAATTGTTCTAATGTAGAAAATGACGTTAGGAAAAGTTTTGTAATTAAAAGTATATTCATTACTTTTGAGACAATTTTATTAGCTGTAAAGCAAAATTAAATTCATGTGAATTTTCTTTAGTATAATATTATTGCTATACATATGTTTCTTGATGATAATCGTGTGCAGACAATTACATTGCTAGAAATCGATCAAATTTTGTTTGTGTCTTATTTTTTGAAGCGGAAAAGCGTTTTTAATAATTGAAAACTGTTATAGTTTTTACGAAAACAAAATTATTTGCATAATTTTTATCATTTTTCAAATTACTCTTCTTGTCGTGGCAAATTCAATCAAACACTGAAGAATGGATCTTAGGACACATCCTTACTATAATATTCTTATAGAAAGGATATAGTATAAATTTATAATATAATATCATAAATTTGAAGTCTGTCTGTCTGTGTGTTACCTAATTTTATCTAAAATATTGAACCGATTTAAATGAAATTTGGTACAACGATCGTCTAGACTCTGAGAAAAAATATTAGCTACTTTATTACAAGGGCTATAAGGGGTTGAATTATGGGAGGAAATTTTTAATGGACATTTTAAGTGTATTAAGCTTTTGATTTAAATGTACATTCAAAGTTTGTACAAATTTTATCCAAAAGAGGGTAAAAATAGGGAATGCAAGTTTTTGTATGATAACATCGGCAAAAAAATTCACGGCCTAGAAAGTAAAAATATAGTGAAATACGGTGAATTATGGTAGGGGAATAACCGAAATTATTTTAGGAGCCAAAAATAATTTTGTAGTTAGTTAGAGAGTGATCCAAGAAATACTAACTGGCGAATCAATGCACAGCCCTAAACCACTGATAATAGAGACTTGGAGGGTTTCCTTTTAGTATGGTGTAGGCATCCGATAAGAAAGGATTTTGCGAAAGTCTATCCTTACGGAGCGGTGAAAAACGGCATCAAAGTTTGTATGGGAAAATGCGATTTCTTTGTCCAATCTTTAAATTTATAAACATTCTTGAACAGAGTTGATGGAATACGTGTAGAAAACGAGTTTAAACTGCCCTGCGATACCCAACTCTCCAAAAATACAATTGATAAGATGTAAATGAATAAGGTTGTGTTACCTAAATTTTAGAAGTTGTTTTTAACTTCATTTCTAAGCAAGTATAGCAAGAAATTTATTAAAATTTATTAACATAAAAATATTAAACCAGTCTTCTCGCTAGTGTAATTTTTCGAGTTACAGTATAAAAACAATAAATAATTACGCTTTAATTTGTATAATACTTTATCAATAATAATCGACTAGCACCTAGTTTTAGTGGTTTTAATATAATTTCTGATAAAAAAAAAAACAAAAGGTGTAAAAATGAGGCCGATATTTATCTGTTTTTTTATAAATATAAAACGTATTTAAAATAATTGCAAAAACTTATCGAATTAATTAATTAATGATTCATAATTTAATTAAAACAATACAATAATTCATGAGACAATAAATTTTTTTGTCGTTCATTCAACTTTCAATAGATTAGACATTATTTTTGTAAATTGTATGATAATATATCATTAACACAAATCAAAAATAAAATGAAAATATATTTATATTAAACAAATGTTTTATTTCCATTTTTAAAAATGCAAAAAAAAAAAAAAATTAAAATTAATAGATAAATATTAATCATTAGACAAGAGTACAAATGTGAAAAAATGTATACTAGGTCAATAAACGATAATAATAACGTTGTTGATGAAAAATGTTTTTGTGATTCTGTGAAAATTCTTAGAAAAATCGTAAAAAAATCCAAAAAAAAAATTTAATGTAGTTTTCAGATTTCTACGGTATTTGAGATATAGAAAAACGAAAATTAACATTTATTTAACGATTGACTGGCTAGTTTTCGAGTTGACGCATAAAATTTAGCTGACAAATTGACATCGGGATTGGATTTCTGGCGATATCTCAAAAACTATGCAAATTACCATAAAAATCCTAAATGTAGTTATATCTGACACAAAAAAAAATATTTGCGATTTTTCATAATGTTGACAAAATCGATTAAATCGATAAATATTTTGGACTCTATTGTCGCCAAAATTATGTTTATATGAGTCCATAATAATGTCATTAAACGATGGAATATGGCATATATTATCGTATAGAATGATAATGTTTTATTACAAATTTTAGCCACTCGTGGCCCATCAATCAATTAAGAAGTCCCTTCCAACTAATATGCCAATTCAAAACTTTTAAATGACCTATAAAACTCCTAGGCACCAAAATTTTATATACATATATTACATTAATTATATTTTTCGTAAATTAAAAGACCATTTTTAATAATTCTAAAAAAAAAAAACTGTTTGAATAAATTTCGCTATCTTACATTTTACAACTCAATAATAATAATCTAATAATTAAAAATTAAAAATTAATTTTCCAACAAATTTATTAAATTTACCAGTTATTTTTAGAAATTTTAGCAAAATAATTATGATAAGAAATCGCTATAGTCAAAGGATAAGATATTCTTGTATCATTTTGGAAGTCAACATTTATATTATCAATTATGAAATTAATAAAATCTTTTGTTATATTTTATCCTTTCTACATAAAATTACCGATAAATCAATGTTAAATTAAAACAAATGAAGATAACTATAGCTTAATTGCCTAAATACTCGACATATGATTGAGTATCACTGTTTGAACTATTTGTAATTAATACGCTTCATAAAATACTGTAGTTTGTAACTAAATTGAAGATAAAATTGTGGCAAATCCTAACTTTTTATGAACAAGTGTTTCAAACAAAAGTTATACAAAAAACAAACATTAAAAAGTAGTAACGTACGATGAGGTATTTGTTAAATTATTTTGTACATAACATAGATTTGCAAGGTGAAGATTTTAGTCATTTTTGAATCACATGAGACTTTTGATCCGTTGCAATGCTAAAATAAATGTATTTACGAGTTGATTGAATTCATAGGTTAATTGCTTATATGTATGTTCTTAACAAGAATTTCGAAGTAATTTTATAATTGATTATATTATCAATATTGATATTTTTTTAATATTTTCAAATAAATATAATTTTTAAAACAATAGAAATAATATACATCATAATGACGATAAAATATTACTATCTAATATAAAAAATATTAATTTAGGTCATCAAATTGTTCTAAAATTTTATCATTTACTTTCAATTATTATTAAATATTATTAATTAGTCCTATAGTTTTGTCAATAATCAAACAAAATGAAAACTTTTCAAAATAATAGAACCGACTTTAAAAAAAAAAAAAATTGATTTAAACGTAAAAAAGAAATTTAATTAAATAAAATAGATTTGTTTGCGTAGACTTCACATGGTAACTGAATAATTCGATTATTGTAAATCTGGATCTAAATACAATATAATATATCATATTATAGGTAAAGCTTAGGCTAGGAACTACAGTTTTTAAGTTGAAATGTAAATAAAATTTGATGATAAATAAATACTTAATAATTTGGAAAGCATTTGAAATATTGTATTATACAAATTTTAATAATATTATATTTATAAACGGTTCGAATTGATGATAGACTATACCTTTTTCGGAAGTTTTTTTCTGTTCAAAATATTCTTGAGATCGATACTTTCGTCTTTTGGATAAATAACTTATTCATTGCCTGTGTTAAAATATTATTTTTCGAGAAATATTTGATAAGTATAATTTATAAATAGGTAATATTTATAAATGTTTAAGTTTTATCATAATTTTCTATAAAATTTGATTGATAGTTATAAAATATTAAATATCTTAATATTTAATTAAGGATCTAAAACCTTGAGTAATATCTGTAATATTATTTCTATTTATTAATAATTAATAAGTATGACCGATGTGATCTATTAATTATACATATAGTTATATATAAAATTATTTTTAATAATATGGGACCATATTTCTTATACATATAATCATATTCCAATATAAACAACATATAATATCGTTAGCAATTACATATAATACTAATATTTACTGGTTTTCTCCTTAATTCACGCTCAGTTGAATATAACTGGGTATAAGCACGAATACAGCATGTAGAATCAACGATATTAATTTAGAATTCTCTGCCAAACTTATAAAAATGCTTAATTTTGATTACAAATAACTAAATACGATTTAATTAGCATTGATTTGTTACCAATAATTAAATACGAAATTGAAGTCTTTTGTTAGAAATAAAATTCACTTCTTTCATAAAAACGTAGGATTATTATGTTCAAAACCAGTATATTTTATTATTTACCATACTAATTATTAGTGTTCAATGAGATAATTTCTGATTAACTTTATTACAATAAATAATTAACTTCACATAATATTTTAATAACAAAATTCCTAATAATCCTTGGTACAAATTTTATATAATACGAATTACTTTAAAAATATTTAAGAATCCCTTTCTGATCCCATTAAAACTTCTTAATCCCTTTTTACAAATGGAAGTGAATAATATTTAACAATTCCAATTTTATATTACAATTTTGTACATGTACTTGAATATTATGTTTTCATAAAATGATATTACTTGCTTATTTTATTTTCTATTTCAAATCAAACCATAATATTTTTAAATTTTGCAATTATTGAATTGTCATAATTTTTTGTAATTTTAATTTAATTGGACAATTCCAATACTATATAATTGAATTTAATATTTTTACATTTTTCAAACGTAGATGATTGTGTCCAGAAAGTAGAACGTATCCTATAATGTTTTCTATGAAAAATTGGCATTTATAGAATTTATGATTATAAAACCATCTGGTGTTCAACTCATAAAGAATGATTTTTATTTTCTAGTAATTCTCGAAATCGATCCAGAATTAATCATTTGGAACCAAATCCATTAATGTTCATGTTTGGATTCATGCAAAGAAAGCCATTATTAAATAAGTCTCTATAAAAACAAGGAGATGTGACTGAGTAACATACTGACGAAGAGTCGAAACCGTAGAACTTTGAAATTTTTGTGAGCGTTAAGAAGTAATGTTTTGAAATTCATTCGCCAAGGGTGTGAAGAGGTTTTTCAAATTTTGATCAAGGTACAGTCTAAACCTCTGAGACAGAAAGCTTGAAATTTTGAACACATGATTCTTTTATAACTACAGTGATTAGTCTGCCGAGTTACCATTCCATTAGTCAACCAAGACGATCATTAGGTTAATGATTATAATTTGATTAGGTTATGTATGGTTATAAATCTTTTGTTTTGCTTTTATGAAAGATGTTTAGCATTTTTAAAAAGGTTTTTCTTTAATTTTTAATCATGTACATGCAATTTTGATTCAATATTACTGATTCTAAAATAAAAATAATAAAATATTAATTAACAATCAAGGTTATTATTTAGTGTTATACCTCCATCTCCTAAATCAATTTTTTTAAGAAATTCATATAAAGTTAGAAGCCATATAGTCTCGATGCTCTTTACCGAATAGTCGATGACTTCCAATGTGGGCTTTACCGACTAGTCACCGATTAATCGAAACATGTCTAGTTATAACTTATATTTATAAATATAAATATAACATAAAACACTGTAGTAACTTAAAACAAAAAATTTATTGATATTATAAAAATAATATTATTTTTGAATAATTATTTAATAAATTTAGTACCATAAAATATTTAATTGTACTCTAATATATTAAATGTTTAAACAGTTCTAAAAAAAACTAATATTAACTTAATAAAAATATATTAAAATTACATAATCTATCAAATTGCATTTTACATACGTCAATCACAAACTCTAATTGATGAATGTTTGAAATTTTACTGTATTTATTTAAAAAATAAATAAATATGATTCAATCTTTTGTGATCGTTTCAAAGGGCAACAAATTAATAAACTACAGACCTGCATCTAAAAAAAAAAAGTTAAAATAATAAATACAATAAAATTTTATTTAGGTACATCAAAATAAATTAACCTTATCGTCTGAAAATGAGCCCATATTTTACAATTCTAACCACGTGTAACGACTTTGAACAATTTTAACAATTAAACAATATTAAAAAAAAAAAAATATACCTAAAGATGGATCCAATTTTTTAATGTATAGTTGTACCGATCATTTATTAATTTAATTGTTTTATCATTCATCAGCTGTCACTCTTCGTCTTTAAATTAGGTTGCTTTTTTTTCCGGAGAACGGGAATGTTTTTCGTAAAATGTTAGGATTTGTCACAATTTAAGCTCAAATTTAGCTAATTATCACAAATTGGTAATTACAATACATACTATTATACTTGTATACATATATAACTGTATAGACTGGATATTTATAGTATTTTATGAATGTTATATTAAAAATAGTCCAAACAATGAAATTCAATCGTATGTCGAGTATCTAAACAATAACTCTGTTACTTGTTATTTTCACTTTTTTTAAACTTGTAGGCCTGGGTTTTTTATAATCGATGTGAAATTAAAAGTTTAAGCTAAATATGAAAAAGTTAAGTTTTCACAACCCCCCTTCCTTCCATTTTATGCAATTGGAGATGTGGTTTTTGATTTATTTTCAAGTAAGATCTACAACATCTCACAGATGTAGTGTGTGTAATCTTTCCAACATTTACAAGATTTATTAAATACTTGTTTGATTTTTGTAAATGCTGTTGTTGTTTTGATAATTATTGTCATAAATTTACTGTAAACAATAACATGTCCACCAGTCCACACCACAATGGAAACCTTTTATAAGTAGAGGTACCATGCATTATTACCTTCACCTCATTATATGAGATCAAAAATTAATTTTTCTTTTATTTTTTTCAATTTTTATGAATATTTTTGTATTATTAAGAATAAATAAAAAATTCATTGCAGTTTTATTTTTATTGGTTATAAATTTTTTATAATTTGAATTAATCACCTTAATTATAATGTTTACTATAAATCAACTTCAATTTATGGTCATGCTGATCCAAGACCTTTTCGAGATGAGCACATCAACATTTAAATTTTTATGTGACAAGTGTTGAAAACTTTTTCGTTTCATAAAACTATTAAAAATGAGCTTTGAATTAACGTATATTAGTTTCTTTGTTCTTGTAATACAATAACAATTCAAACGAACTGTTTGATTCGAATACACGATTTTTATGATGTATTTTATATAAATTAAATTTGATAAACAACTAAATCCACCGTATAAATCGTGTTGTTATTTTAAATAAAAAATAAAAGATTCAAATAGGGGCGTTTTTTTTTTGGATTTGGAGTCGGTTGTATTTTTTTGAAAAAAATTCTACATCTAAATGATAAAATAATATCTGCATGGAAAAAACCAGATATTGAAAATAATTTAATTTACTAACATTGTAATGTTTTCACTTTATTATTTTAGTAGTAAATATAATAATAAACTCTTGTAGTTTGACGTGAATGCATTACAAAAACCAAGTGCTAATAGTAACTAATAGTGAAAATTGTTTAAGTACCTGAAATAAAAATTGTTTAAATCCAAGTTTTTGAATTTTTAACATAAATAATTGCATAAATACACAATTTAAATCGATAAGCAAATGTAAATTAATTATTATTATATTACTTTTAATAGAATAGCGGTACGATAAAAAATAGCCTATCCCGCTCGGGGATAGTGTAGATTTCCAACGATGAAATAATTTTTAAAATCAGTTAAGTATGTTTTTAAATTTATTTGTAACACACAAAAATATAAATGTTTCCACTCGCATACTTCCCGTTCAAGTGGAAATACAAGGATACAAATAGCTTATGTCACCCGGAACACAACAATTGCATACATTACAAAAAAAAAACTGCTACCGAAAATCTCTCACTAAAAATTATTTAGATTTAGTATAGCCCCCCGCTGTTAAATCATTTAAAAATAAATAAAATATTTTGTATGCATGTGTATATTCTATATCAATTTAATTGAATTTTTCCCCTTTTTGTCTTGTCATTTTAACATGCCATACAAATCATGACTGAATGTATATATTGAAGATAATAAATACTTATTTTCACTTCCCCGTTTTGCCATATGGAAAATGATTCGGTGGTCAATCAGTATAATATTAATTGAAAGTTCAGCTGTGATGCGTCGCATCTGATATTTTTAGAGTAGAAATACAAAAAGTTTTATGTTTTTTTTTATGATTCTACACAAAAGAATGAATATGTCTATTTTAAATAAATAAATACTTGTGAAATTCATTTGTTACGTTTTTAATTACTTTTAACAAATCTATTTATTTTACAAAAAAAAAAAAGTATTGTACTTCTTATCTTATTTTTGTCGTACGGTCATTAAAAATAACAATATTGTTATTATTATTATTGTTATAACCTTAATCTGTTAGCAAGGTCTTATATTCTGTTTATTATGATGCTTATAAGCATATCATATTATTTATAAACTTTAAAAATTTACATATGGCTTAATTGTGATTAGTGTAACAAGTTTACAAAAAAATTCTGAAAAGTGAGCCGATTTCTTTTTTGGAACCTGTTTAATTTTCAAATATTCCCACAGGCCTCAAATTGACAGACATCCTTTTTAACTTCTCGCTAAGAAAATCGAAGTTATTGGTTTTACCCCGTGTTGAAAAAATCGAGTTTTCATCAGATGTCGACGTTTTAAGGTCCTAGAAAACTATTTTGACGGTTTCTGTGAGGGTGTCACCCTGTCTGTATGTATATGTGTGTGTTTGTATGTCAGTATGTGATCCGCTTATAACTTTTAAACGGCTTGACCGATTTGAACCAAACAAGTGGCGTTTCAAACAGAATCACGAAAATTTAAACCCATTCGGACCAGTAGATTCTAGGAAATCTCAAAAATTTTTCAAAAGTGTTTTTTTTTGGAATAACTTTTAAACGGCTGTATCGATCAACTCCAAAAACTAATCAGATCTTAAAATCGGTTAATTCGTTCGAGAGATATCGTAAACGAAAAATTTCATATAAAAGTGTTTTTTTTTACATAACTTCGACATTTCTTTTCGGATCGTTTTTGATGAATTATGAAATTTGACAAAATTTAAAACTTATGCAGGAGTTTCTTAAATATTCTAAATTTGAGTCATAAAAGCCCATGATTAATTTATTATCTGAATATACGATATTTTTATCTTTATATCATGTGATCTAAAGCACACTAAGATCCCATGATGTGATGAATATTTTACTTGTAATAAACAATTTTTTGATAAATTCACTCACGGTCAATTAATAACTAAAATATTTACTATGTGTAGATATATATTAAATAATATCGGTATCTTACAATATAAGAGAAAATAAACAACTTGACCTATTCGTCAATTTTTATAGACAAAATTAAATAATTTATTATCAATAGACACACGACTATTGCGTTTTATCAATTGATCATCATTTTAAGTACTCTAAAAACAACAAGATTTAAAACTTCTTTTAAAAATTGCTCACTTGAAAATAAAAATTAATTAACATTAATAATAGTAGTGGAGTCTAAACGGAGATTTTTGGATTTTCTCGAGCGCGTCAGATTAAGATATGGTGTATAGCGTACTCAAAAGTGTACATTTTATTAATCTGACAATCATACTTTTATCAATTTTATTTCTTTTTTTATTTATTTACTATAAAACTATAAAACCATTGCTTCTTAAAAATGCTTGATGTATTTTTTACGCGCTTTTAATTAGTTTCGCCAGGTACATACTGGAAAACTTTGTTCTTCTTTATTTCATTGCGCTTCTAACATTTGATAATAAATACGCCCGTAATTTTTATACTAAAAATTCATGGAATTAACGTTTTTTAATAGCTCTTTGAATAATTATTTTACTAAATAACTTGTTATTTTACTAATAATTCAGAACTCACTTACCAATGAAGATATTATGCGGTGATTAAGTCAGAAGGCCATACCTATTTGGATATTATTAAACCAACACAAAATCTATTTGATTAATCACATAATTAATATGATCTTTACGCATAATATAAAGGCTAAAAACAACATTTTTCCACTACATTCTATTTTTTCTAATTGAATTACGAAATATCATAAAATTCATTGTCAAGTAGATTTTTATTATTATAAATTATTAAGTATTTGTTTGTTGTGTGTACTTAACCTTAAACTTTAGGTTAAGATTGTACTTAAAAACAAAGTACCAATTTGTTGTTTGTGTGATAAAAAATATATTTTTTTAAGTCATTTAATATAGGTAATTATTATTAGTCTTCCTTTTTTTTATAAATAATAGTTTTGTCATCATTATAAGTATTAAAGCTTTTGTATAATAATGTTGATCGTCCATACACTCTCAATATTTTCATCAACGTTTATCCATAAACCAAAAATTTATCGTTAAAGCGTTGACAAAAATAATGAAAAAGCATTTCTCATAAAAAGATTAACGCAATTCGTATGCAATAGGTAATCAATAATATAATTTATATTGAATTTAAAATGATTTTTTATTTGAAAACACGTTGAAAATATTATATAAAATGACAAACCTGCAAACATATTATATTTTTATTTTATCTAAAACAGATGAATCAAATTTTCTAGAATCAAATCATAACAATTACGTCGAAATTGAATATAATTCATCGACTGATAAATATTTTGAAAAATTTAATTGACATTAATAATTACGGTGTTAAAGCTATGCCTTTATATTTCGATGATACATAGCGAGTTATAGTAAATATAACTATTGACCAGAGAAAGATAATTCGTTTATCATTTGCAGCGATCCTGTGTTCCGTATTTTTATATTAATTTATTTTCAACAATCTCCTAGTTGACAAAACCAATTGAAATATATTTTATTAATTTATCAGTGTTTTCTTCAATTATTTTGCGTTTTGTCAATTTGTTTGTCAATTTAGTTAACAACATTTCGTTGATAGTGTATGGTCTAAGGCATTTACTCTATCAATGTATATCTTATGTATAAATTTACTGTGTATGGTTCATTATAGAGTCCATATCATAAATGGATCGTTAAAATTGGATAGCCGAAGATGTGGATATATAATTAATAAGAACCAAGTAATCAATAATTATTGACATAAAATTATTCGCCACATTGCCCGGTTATTATGTATATTAAATATAAGAAATTATTTATATCTATAAGTATTTATTTAAATCACGGGTAAATTTAAAAAGCTCACCTCTAAGGGGTTTCCATTATTTGTTAGGTAATAGATATTTTATAAAGAAAGGCATTCATCATAATACCCGGTCAACATTAATTTTGAACGGTATCCATAATAATTCAACAATTAAATCGGTTAGTTGTTTCGTGACCACATTTATTTTTATGATTGCACAGTTTTATTATTGAAATAAATTTTTAACTTTATGTATGTAATTATTTTATGATTTTAATTAATCTCTTAAATGCTTGATTTAATGAGTTAAATATCTATACATAATCTTCATTATGATGTTATATAACATTTCATTTTACATCCGGATAATAAAATGCCTGTAAATAACTATCAAAGTAACTAGTAAATTATATAATAATTTTTTACAAGTTTTTGTATATATTATAAAGATGGATTGTAAGATAATGATGGCGGATATACGCTAATCAAGTAGCTTTGACATGCGATCTTTGCGCTATCTAGTGTTTTATTTTTTAGTCACTGGTTACATAAAAATCTACTCTTACTACGATGAAATACAATTGAATTGTAAATATGAAATCGTTCTAATTTAAATGGTAAAAGTACATTAAAATAATTTGTGTTATTTTTTTTTATAACTATTTTAGCTCGGTGTTTCTCGTAAAACTGTCCGAAATATTCGTCGAGAATCATTTGCATCAATTTCCTCTTCATTCAAGACATAGTTTAAATTTGAATATGATAGACTTCTTCAAACCTGGCATCATTACGATTGATAATGGCATTTTTTTGTACATACTCCATGAAAAAAGCATGTGCAAATATAGTTTTTATTTTTCTTTTTTATATAGCTTACATGTTAAATATCCTTTTCAAGAAAGAGATAGATAAGGCAATAATTTTTGATAGCGTATAACTTTTATATTTTTGAATTAATCTGAATTGAATATTCATGAAGTTTTGTTATGGTATTTAGCAAATTTCGATTGAGTCGAGTACACAAAATAAAATACTTCAGTACTTTTTAAGAAAAATATATTTCAGAAATATAAACATCGCGATTAAAATGAAAAATTGAAAAAATGCAAAATTAGACTACTATAAATATGTTGGAAAAAACTTCCGTTAAACTTTACCGTTGGACTATTTCCAATTAAAACTTAAAAAACGGTTAAAATTTTAATTGTTTGTAAGTTTTGATCTTTAAATTATTTTGAAAATTTTGAACATTGAACACCAAAGAAGCGAAAGATCAATTTGTACGCATAGAGCTTTATATTATTTTTCTCCTGAATATTTCAGCGTAGATATTTATTCTATAATACCATAAGAAGTTCTCTTACAAACCTTTTCAAGGATTGTAACATTTTTATTGACCGTTCCTATATGCTCTTTTGTCACAGTAATTCAATACTAGAATTGTAACAGATTTTTTCTATCTCGATTAAAGAATTTATTACTGAGATACGACCATTCAAAATTAACATCACTAAAAAATTATACAAAATTTTTGTAGCTTTTGTAGCTCCTTGATAACCTCTTACTGATTGGTTCACTTGCTTAATCTATTACATTTTGGCTAGTTTGACAAAATTATTTTTGAACTGATTATTTAATATATTTATTCATTACATATTTATAAATAATTTAAATAATCTTATTTTATCTAATCAATTTTTGACAAAGTTAATTGAAATTATAACCTTTCATAGTTATATCAAAGGTTATAATTTTGAAGGTGGTACGACCACGAATGAAATTTAGTGACTACTTTTACCAAAATCCTGAAAATTTAACGGGGGTTATCCAATTAGATATTTAAATAAATAATTCGATTCAAAAGTAGGTTGATTTTAACATTGCATTCGATAAAATGAAGAGTTTACTAGTAATGCGTGCAAAATCTTTAAAAATATATAAATTTTTTATGTTAAATTGATATTTTTATTCAATAATAACTCAAAACGAATTCAATTTTCGAATAAACGTTAGAGAAAATTTCTTGCTTTGAATAAGTTTGCTTTATCAGTTTTTTACAACTTTGACCCTCCTAGATGGGGAGTCACCCACACTTCGAGACGGTGGGGAAAGTCGCACACTAAATAGATGGATAAACATTTTGGTATTTAATATAATTGAAAAGATTTTATATACAATATATTCATTCGCTGTAGTAGAATTCTTAACTTTTCATGATTTATGCTTTATAGGACCTGCACAATTATTGAAAAAAAATTTTCTTCAATTTCCTTACCAATATATTAAAATTAAAAAAAAAAACTATAATAAATACGACAGTTAATTTTTTAATTATTTTATTTTTTATTTATTTTTACATTTTGTTTCTTATTACAAATAGTTTTATTTTTTTTTATTTTTCTAATAATGATCTATAATTTTTATTTATAAATCAATTTTAAAAATAAAAATCTTGAATTTCGTCAATCATTGATCCAATATTATTAATTAATTTTTACAAAATCAAAAATATATTAATTTTTTTTCTTTTTTTATTATGTTTTGATCAACGATTAAGTACCATCAATTTTTCTTAAAACTGTATAAAAGTTTAGTTTAAAATTAAATTTTGAAATTTAAAATTAATAAACTGATCTACAGTTTCTCGTTTAAAAAAAATACTTTATTTAAAAAAAATATATATATTATTAAGATGTTTCTAAATATATGCGAAATTCTGCGAGTAAAAATTCTAAGACATTTAAAATGATGCATTTTTTTTCTTTCTTTTCGAACAATACTAATTTCAACACAGATTGTACATGATCTAGAAACTTTACCTAAAATTCTATGTAGGATTCTAGTCGTAATTATCTCGGGAAATTATTTCTAATCGAAAATACGAACAAATTGCATTTTTAAAGAATGTATGAAAAAACTCGTTGAAAAATTTCGTTTATATTTAAAAACATTGTCTACGTATAGATCAATGTTTGATAATTAATAAAAACCATGTCAAAAAAAACGATGCATACGTTTCATCAAGTATCATAGATCAATCTATACATTACCCACTTACCACGGCAATCATGATTACATTTTGAGCATAGTATAAAAAATTTTTTTTACGATATTACATAAAATAGAAAAAGTCACGTTTTGGAACATCAGAAAAAATAAATTTTGAATAAATAATTTCAGTCTAAAATAATAAATAAATTTACAAAAATAATAAGTAAGAAAATTTAGTTTTTCAGTCAGTATTATACAATAAAAAAATTTTGAAATAAATTACTTACAAATTAATAAATAATATTAAAAAAAAGTATAAAATTTAACACTTTGTTGTTAAATTATAGGCAGTTTGTATTACAAAAATGATATACATATTGCATGAACGCTTGTATTGATTTATTTTATATATATTACACTCACCCCAATGACAAATTATGTCCCAGGAATAGTATTAAAATCCATCCCATTATGAGAAGAAAAACAAACCACGAAAATAAAAATCCCCAGGAAAAGAAAACTTTAAATAAATACTCTTTATATAAAAAAGCACTCAAAAACTCGTTATGAAAATATTTTTAAAGCCATTTTTCTTTTTATTTAAATTAAATTTATACCTTCCAGCATTCAATATGTAACTTTTTCATGGCAATAATCGTGGATTAAATCGTCCCATATGTAAAATTAAACCTGTTGGATTATGTCGCACAAAATATAAGAATGGTCGGTCTAAACGCAATCGAGGTTGATCCGGTATTCTTGCTTGTCGTGGTCGTAAAGCTAATGGTAATTCCATTATACTAGGATCGTGTACGGGATCATGGAAAGCTCGTTGATAATCACGTGGTTCATCAGCATACTCTAAGTATTTTGAATCACGGATACCATCTTCATTGAAGATATCTTGGAAATCTTCCTGTAAATATTCTTCATTGGATTTAGATAATCGTATTGGAACGGCTGGATATACTTCAATATGATGTGTTCGTTCCGAAACAAAATTTTCACCGCATGTTGTGAAATTGTTTATTTGAATCATATCGGATAGATGTAATTCATTTTTGTTGCCATTCAAACCACGTAAATCAGCCTTGCTTGGATTAAATAATTCACGTAATCCCATTTTTTGTAAGGCTTGTGTGGCATTAATCACAGATCGATGTGAGAATCGTGGCACTTGAATTTCAAGTCCTGGTCGAGGTGTCATTGAACGAAGCAGTTTTGACCATGCATTTGATTTGAATGATTGTTCCGTTAGATATTTTTCTAATCGGGAAAGCCCATCTCCTGGAGCTGCATTTCCTTGTTGGCCTGCAAAATAGAGATAATTGTTTTTTAAAGCGTTAAAAAGAAGAGCAATTGGATAATACTAGCATAGAATGTTTGAATACAAACCTGGTACAACGTAGATCATACTGACAACTTGATCATTTCCTAATGCAATAGCGGTAGCATCTAATTCAGGCTCATATCCAGCCAAAAATCCAGTTCGATATACAACTGCTGGTACTGGAACTAAACGCCGTTGACGTATTGTTGGTGAAACAATAAAATGCAATTCACCATCTCGACCTTCTGTTGATCCCAAAGAACAGTCAGTCTGGAAAAGAAAATGGCGAAATTGATAAATAAATAGTGCTTGATTGAAGGATTTACTATTAGATAGAATAGTTTCGCTTTTAACTGATTGGGTGTAAGACACTTTGAATGGGAACATGTAAGATGAGCAGTATATGTAGATAATATTAAAAAGTCAACTTGGTTTACTAGCTAAAAACGAAAAGATATAAGCATCCCAGTCGCAGTTCGTGCATACGCAAGTGTCACCAACTCCTGATGGAACTGGGTGAAACAGGCTGCCCGGACTCTAAAGGGGATTATATTCACTTTCACCTCTTTCGGGTAAGCTGAAATGGAGGAATACGAGATTAAACAATTAAAAAGGAGTGGAGTTCGATCTTGCCCTAGGCACAATAGAAGGTGAAAGAAGTAAGAAAACAGGCCTACTATTTGTTTAATAATTACTACTACGTTGTACTTACTTGGAAAATATTAGCACTTAGGGCAGCCAACGGAGATCGTAATACAATTAAATTGCCTTTAATGTAATCCATAATTTTATCGCCAGTTTGTCGACGGACCAATAAATTAGTACGATGTTTCACTAAATTACCAATTATTTTAAAATTGGCTTCTTCAACATGACCATCATAAAACTGTCGTGCACGTTCCTTATAAAAATCTAATAATTTTCCTTTGTTACGATCACTAAATAATTCTCGAATTATAACACTTTTTGATACACCTGAATATTTATTTAATTCGATGGATTCGGTTACATTTCGGAATACTAAATGTGGATTAAATGTTACCATATCATCCAATCGAAGAATATCATTCATTTCTCCAGATGTAGGTCCACGTGCTCCCAAGAATACCATGGCTAGCATGGATGTCACTGCAAATGGTGAAACAAATACACTTCGTACGCTGCTTATACCTTTTGATGTAACTGTACTCCATATTTTGAATGCTAATTCGTTACAGAGCTGACTAAATTGATTGATGTCGTCACTTAATGAGACTGTAGTCGCTTCTAAACCTAAATTTTCTGCTGGCGTTGGATTTAAATTTACATTTGAGGAGTATGTTGATGCTGATGGTGTTGCAGGACGGAAAATATTTGGTCGTTGGAAATTAAATATTCCACTTTTTAGTGGTTTTATATCTGGTTTGGGTTTTTTAGTTTTATTCTTTTCGGTAACTGGGGAAATAATTGGTACTAATTTCCATGAATTTTTCGTACTTGTCTCAGGTAACTGAATGGTCGTTGATAATTGTTTTTCAGTGACTATTGCAGGTTCATCTGCTTGTTCAGTATGTTCATTCAATAATAATGTGGTTGTGGTTTCAATAGAATTAATAGTAGTTTGTTCCAGACTGAAATTTTCTGGAACCAAAACTTTATCTGGAATTGGTTTTGAAAATGCGATTTCTTGCGATTCTGGAAGCGTTTTTGTAGTCGTTACCTCATTTGTTTCAATATTTTCAGTTTGTTTTTCAGTTACAGGTACTATTTCAGTTGTGATTTGTTTATCTTCATTAGAAGGGATTATAGTTGTACTAGCAAAAATCTTTTCCTCAGCTTCTAACATTTGTTTTTCTAATTCCAAGTCAACCTTGGCTGGTTTCGGCGATGGTTTTGGTGTAGTTTCTACAAATTGAATAGTTGTGAATTTTTCTGGGAATTCTGTAGTGATAATTTCTTTAATAATAGGAAAATTTTTAGTAGTAGTTTCTTCCAAACGTAGTGCAATGCTACTGATGTTTCTGATTGGTAATTTCGGTGAAAAATCGTCGAAATTTGTTGTTAAATCGTAATTTTCAGTTGTCGTTGATGAATTTTCTTCTTCAGTTGAAACAGACTGAATATTGGAACTTTCTGCAATTTCTGGAGTTTCATCTTTTTGTGGTTCTTCAGTAGTAGTTAATTCTTCAGTAGGGAATTCAGTAGTTGTTTCAATAATACTTTCAGTAGTTAATATTTCATTACTTTCCTCTGACGATGAACTGCTGGAACTTTCATTACTTTCTTCTGAAGATAGAGTGGAGCTATCAACTTTATCTTCCTCGGTTGTGGTTAAATTATCGTCCCAAGATTGTTCCTCTGATGATTCGGTTGTAGACTTTTGTTCAACTGTTGCTTCAGTAATCTCGTCTTCTGTAAACTCAGTTGTAGTAGGCCGTTCTTCGAAGAATGCTGTGGTTTTGGATTCTTCTGGAATAATCTCATTGGTCTCAGTTGTTGTAATAATTTCATCATCTTTCAATTCGATTTCAGCATACTTTATCTTAATATTTTCAAATTCTTTTGCAGGGATTTCCGTGGTAGTAGCAAAATCATCTTGTTCCGTGTTAATTTCTTCAGTAGTTATTGAATTTTCATCTGACTCAGCACCCAATTTAAACGAAGTTGATGACGTTTCACTAATTATTGACATTTCCAATTTAGTTGTTGATTCAGGAAGAATTTCATCCGTTGTTTCATCTGATATTTCCAGATTTATTTCTCCACTTTCTTTTGATAAAATAATTTCATTGTCCTGAATTGTAGTTGCCTCATTTAAAATATTTTCTGTTTGTAGCTCTTGTTCTTCTTCAGCTTCGTCGGATTGATTGATTTCTGTAGTGGTAGCCATATTTTCGTATTCAGTACTTGAAATTTCCGTTGAAGTTAATGCGATTTGATCTGTAAGCGATGAAGCAATAGTTGCAGATTGTGCTTGGTATTGATCCATTGTAATATTTTTATCCAAATTCGTTGTATTTACAAGATTAAGAACACTTTCGGCAACGTTTTGTATTTCATTTGAATCTGTTGTAAAATCGTTTGGTACATTATCAGTTACTTGTGCAATAATTTGATCTACGCTTTCAATTAATGTTGATTTGAGATTGGTTTTATCCGCTAAAATATTAATTAAATTAATTGGTGTTGTATTTGGCACTTCGGTTGTGGTCAATTCTTCTTTGATAGTTGAGGATTCTTTACCCAAAACTTCTGTGGATGTTTCAACTTCCATTTGTTGAATTGTTGATAATTTTGAAGAACTTTCTTCAGTTGTTATACCAATCTCATCTGACGTTGTGGTTTTATCATTTGATGATGAAATTTGTACAAATTTAGTATTCTGTATTTCCAATTCATCGGATTTCGTTAAATTTGGCAATATTTCATTTGTGCTCGGTAATTTTGTGGGAGATATAATTTCTTGAGTTGTTATAATTTCTTGAGTTGTTGAAAGACGTTCCGTGGTTGTCGATAATGTAGATAAATCAGGAATCCATGTAACTAACTTTGATGGTAAAGTTGTTATTTCTGATTTTATTTCTGAGATAATTTTTTCTGTTAACGAGTCTAATTTATCGTCAAGTAAAATTGATGTTTTTGGTATTTCCTCAGTTATTGATTGAGTTGAAGAAGTTTCATCGATTGTGGTAAATTTAATATTTTCTGGCAATTCTGTAGATAACTTTTCGGATGACACCAATAAGTTATTGGGATTGATTGTTGATGTTTCTTCCAGTTTTTCAGTTGCCAATTTTTGTGTTGTAGTTTCTTCCAAAATTTCAGGTTTAGTGGTTGAAGTTTGCTCTTCATTCTCCTTCAATATTTCTGGCAAACTTGTAGATTCGAATGCAATTGTCGATATTTTATTTACTGAAATGTTTTCTTTCAAAAGTTCAGGTGGATTTGTTGATGATGGTTGAAGTTCAATTTCCGGCGTAGAAATTTTATTAAGTGGATTTTCGGTTTTAATTTCTTCAGGTGTAGAAATTCTATTAAGTGGGTTTTCGGTTTTCAAATCCTCAGATGGAGCTGTTGACGATGTCTGAGGTGACGATTCGGATGTATCACTGTTTTGAGATTCGGTGGTAGTGGATAGTTTTGACTTAGTAGATAAAAATGTTCCTTGATCCATCATTTCAATATCCGGAATAATTGCAATATCTTGTGCATCATCACCAGTACCAAACATTGACCATGACGCTGATAATTCTGATAAATCAGGCAACTGAACTTTTTCACTTGTATTTATCTGATTATTTTTATGTGCAGCAATTTCTTCTTTAAGCACACTTTGAACATTTGCAACAACATCATGAACACGTGTTTCAGCATTTTTTATTTGGTATTCTTCCGGTCGATATGAATCCAAGTTAGTGATATCATCTTCTGAGCCACCCGCCGCAATAATCTTCTGTATTTCTTTGAGTGTCATCTCACGTTTTACTAAGTCACCATCATCGTTAAATGTATAAAATTCATATCGGTCTGGGTTGATTAATGTTACTGGGCTTGCTAATTGTGATGATGTTGTTGGTCTAGCAACAGGACGTCCAGCTGCATCAGCAAAATATTTATGTGATCCATTATTGGTTTCCATAATCACAGATACGGATGTTACAACACTGAAAATAGAAAAATTAAATCGGTTTAATTTTTGAAAAAAAAAATTACAAAAAAAACGGGCTCAGCCGGGATTTGAACCCGGGACCTCCCGCACCCTAAGCGGAAATCATACCCCTAGACCACTGAGCCTCGATGTTATAAACTGAATAATTTTCAAATTTGTACTTTGGCTAGTTATTTTTGTTAATTCTTAATTTTGATAATGTATTTGAAATAACTAAAATCCATTGTATGTGGGCATTGCTACTTTTATAACGTATACTTCAAAGTAGATAATTAATTATTTTTACCCACTTTTAAATGTTGTTATACGTAGTAAAAATAAATCTGTGCATTAATTATAAAAAAATGGCTTAAATGCCTACTCAAAGATAAGATATCTTTTTCTATGTTTTATCAAATCTTGAGAAGGAACACGTTTTAATGAATCACTTTCGTGACGAATTTTTCACAATAATCATTTGCCTTAAACTTGTTACAAAATTTTCGGTGACCTGCCATTTCCTTATTTATTAGTATATAGTTTATTAGAAAACATTACACAAATTTTTATTACTACACATTCTTGAAGAAATTCAATCAAAATAAATAATCAATTTTAAAATATGTAGAAGAATCAAATTATCTCTATCATCATAAAATTCGACCTCGATTCGGTTAAATTCGATTAATATAATAAATTATTATTAAAAAAAAAAAAAAACTGTTTGGAAATTATTTTAATTTAACAATAGTTATTTATAAAATAAATAATAATAATAAATTATTATACAAACACCATACACATAGTTCATTAAAATTAAACTAGGCAATTTGCATAAATGTTCTGTTATGTGAACTGCTAATATTATTACTATTATTAACGATGTGTTATTCTAACCTAGACATAAAAATCATAATAATTATTAATTATAGGTTTATGAATAACAGCTTAAGACCGGATTTATTTTATTAAGTTTACTGAAGTAATTATTAACTATACACCGGTATTTAAGAAAAATTGATTTTTAACAATATAATTTACAGTCGTAGCAATACCGCTTATCTCACAAAAACGAAGCATTTTTCAAAAAGTTCAAAAGTGTTTACTTTTGCCCAAATAGACATAATTATTGGTAACTTTAAATAATTTTCGATATTCAATTCGAAAATGAAACTAATCTTTCGAAATTATCAAAATTGTTTAAAAGTATTTGCCTATTGAACGAAAATAAACACTTTTTCATCTATCATTTTTCTATAAAAAAAAAAATTGGAGAGAAAAGGCTTAATAAAATATTTCCAAAATTAGAAAATTAAAAAAGAAAAGTAAATTGAAAAATTTGTAATAGAATCGAATTTTATTTTATTTTTTCGATCTAAAATCGTTTATAACACGAAAATGAAGCATTTTTCGCAAAAATTCCAAGAGCTCTAAGGAGTTAATTTTTATCCGATTTATCCTAATCAGGTATTTAATAAAAATTGCCGTTTTAACAACATTATACTACCATGGGCGACATTTTTTTAAATAATATTTATAATATTTCTATTTTGGAATTTAAAAAGTTGGTTCTCTCATTTTTGAAGCTTTATAAGTAAAAATTTAGAAAATCTTTTCTCCCCTGAATTATCGCCATTGCGTTTAAAGCTTGTCAGATTAATTAAAGATTTCATATTTATTCACATAAAAACATTCGTTTACATCATAATTATTTATGAATCTAATAAATTCAATCTTAAATTCACAAGCCTGTCATATGGCATTTATAGCTAATAATTTATTCATAACATTTCCTATTCAGACATTATATACCAGAGTAGATAATTTTTGAAAGGGAATAAAATTATAGTAGAATGAAACCAATTGGAAACGGAAGATAATATGAAAGGAAAAATAAATTACGGGAGAATGGAAGGGGATGATTTTTAAGGGTAAAACACGAGGGTTTATTTTGATTTCCGGCAAAACTGTCTTAAGGTCCTATGGATAAAAGTCAAATAGAAAAGTTGTAGGTAATAAAAAGATCTACAACTTTTGTATTCACACTTTTTTCACATTTGGCGTCTTTGTTTTAAAAGATTATACGGTAGTATAATTTAAGGCAAAAATAAAAAAAAAAACAGAAATTTAACATTAAAACAAAAAATTATAATTGATCGTTCCCATGATCTTTTTTGCATGAGAGATACTTGATGACTCAATCAATCAGGCATCAAAGGAAATCCTATAACATAATTTTTTTTTTAAATCATAATATATAATTAAACATCAGAGTGAATCACTGTAAATCAATATTTTAAGAATTAACGTTAACGTTAATTTTTAAAGTGTTCATTGATTTTATTTATTTATTTATTATTTGGTTTGTTTAAATAACGGTGAATTTTGTGTATATTTTTAAATATTATGTATTATATTATGGTTCATTGATTACATAAAAAATTGATGTTCTGGTGGTTTTTTTTCATTTTTACTTAAGTTAAAAAATATTTCAATCTTTGACTTTAAATAATATTTTTATACATAATTCAATAAAAAATGATTATTTATATATTTAAAAAAAAAAAGTCAAAATACATTTTGGATGGTTTTAAAAATATTTAAAGATAAATAAGTATATACTTGACAAAAAAAGTTACAATTTATGTACGCGCGTCAGAAGTTATACTTCTTTGGCATCATTAAAAAACAATTTTTAATTGCATTCAAATAATTAATTAAAGTAAAATAATAAAAGGGCTGGAGAAGGATAGTCAACACAGTCAATAAAGCTCATTTTAATTTGAATAATTAAATAAATAAATATATATTTTCTTTATTGTTACATTAAGTGTAACAGAAATCATAACAACAGTTTCAACCTATGAATTTTGTGGGACTGTGATGCGCGCACATCTTAAAATTTCACTCTCAATTGCATACATTATTTTTGGAGAATTTAAACAATAATTTTAAAAGAGATATTGCACTGTAACAATTCTGATTACAAAAACAATTCCTAGACAACTATGTAGTTAATAATAAAACAAATGATTAATGTAATTTACCACTAGATGGCAACATAGTACCAACAATAATAATAATAATAAAGTTTTTTAATGATAATTATATTTCAAAATGTAGAAAATTTTTCAAAATAACAACAAATAATTTGAAAAAAAAAAATTTATACAAATAACAACAGCATATTTTAGCAAGTAAATATAATATTGCATTCATATGACCGACAGACGGTTAAACAGATAATGGACAGACAGACCATACAAGAAGAATCTTATTGTAATCATAAATAATTTACCTTTCATTATTGTACAAAGACTTAAAAAAATACAAAAATTTGCATAATTATTAACAAGAGAATAATAAAACAAGAGAGAATAACTATATAATAGATTTTATAATAATTAATTTTAGTTACTATTATTACAGGTTTCTGTAGACGATAGGTGTAAATCTTAGATTAATGCATATGTGAGGTTGTTTTGTTATTTGACCTCTATGTTTCAACAAATATTAAGTAGATATCTTGATGGAGAACTAAATCCTGTTTAAGGTTTAAAGGATATATTCATGTTTCGTAAAATGTATATGGAAAAATGCATTATAACATAGTAGGTTCAACATCTATATGGATATTTTTGTAAAACTTATGCCTTTAAAAAGACTTTTTGCAAATTCTTTTCTTTAAATTCTAAAAATTGTTCGAAAGGTGTAAGCACATATTTGGAGGCAGCATAAAAATTTGTGTAAATCATCTATGGTAATGCTTAACGACCAAATCGAATATCTCGGAGTAGGTACACGACATTTACTTTCTCACATTCATGTCAAATATTTCTCAAACCATATTAAGTGTCACTGCGAAACCTCAAATTCACAAATTTATTTTTTTGAAAAATTACAAAATAATGTTTTGAAACATATTTGTATATATCTAGTTGAGATTTGAGCTGAATAAAATTTATAAAAGTTTCTAGAGTCGATATAAAAGTATTTCAGAGATGGAGGTTACCATCTATGTTTTTTTGTTACTTGGACGAAAGGAATTTATCGTATAATAAATTAATATCGTAAGATTATTGCGTACATATATTTCATAATTAAATTTTTCTTTGCAAATCGTACGGTTATTTTCCAGGGTAATTTATTGTGCATAGTTAATTTTTTTCCTTCGTATATTTCTTAATAGCAATAATAAAAAACGAATATTAGAAACTCGATTGTTAAATTTATTTACAGGTTTTCAATCTGTTAAGTATGACTATAATTTAAAATTGTTTTGTTGCATTTAAATACAAAATTACAAAATTTAATGATAAAAATACTTGTTTGTTTGTACTTTTAAAACTTTAAATGTCATTTTGTTATTTTTTGTGTATTTATTTAGGAATAATATTGGTGAATTTCATAAAATTATAAAAATATTATCTGAGTAAAGAACAGTTTTTTTGAATGTTTTAAAGCTTTTCTTTTTAAATCCCTAAATCCTCAATAACATTTTACAGGTATACAAATTTTCTTTTATAATTTCATTATTTTTCTTTATATAATTTTAGTCCAAAAGTAACTAAATTTGGGATTTTTCAATTAAAAGACCTTTTTTATTCGTATTCCATCAATAAATATAAACAAATTTTCCCGTTTGAAAATAACAATTCTTTGCAATTGTTTAAATAATTTCGGTTTAAAAGATATGGCACCCCTCAAAACATGCTTTTATGACACCAGTAAGATAATTTAAAGAGAATTGCGTAAAATAATTGAGGTGTGGATAGTATTCGGTACTCGACAGGCACCGATTCCTCTAGACTATTAAATCTTATGATTTCTATAAAATTATTTAAATTTTCAATAAATGAATAAGACAAAATCAATATTAAAATTGGTTCACTGATTTAATAATAAATGATGCAGGTATTAAATAACAGATTTTTATTTATATAGAAATATACTTCAAATACAACGAAAAAAGTACCGTTTAAATAAATCTTTAGATTGTATAGGTAAATACATTTATTTTTAATACAATCGATAACACATATTTTGTTGTGTTTTATGCAAAATACACTATTAATCAAAAATTGTTTATATTGTGGATAAGTGATGATTATCATAATTTATATTTATTTAAAAACATACAAATCGCAAATTATTGTACTTAAGAATATTTTTTATATTTTCAGAAATAAAATATTATTCTTAGTTAGAGTTAAATGATGTTAAAGGGGATTGAAACATAAAAGCATCAAATAACTCAAAAAATACTAAATGTTATAAAATTGGTATGCACAATATTGACATGAAAATGGAGGAGTCGAAAAGTTTTTCTCAAAATAAAAAAAAAACATTTTCAAAGCAGTTCAAAGAATGTGTACGTCACTTCTTGCGTTGGTAAAATCCTTGTTCAGTTTTCGTGAAATAATATTACTACTTTTTTACCTAGAGTCAGGATTATGAGACACAGTCTCTAATTAAAATCAAAATAATCCTATCTTCAAGATAAACAGTTCTAATTCAAGGTTTTACTCTATCAAGGAAAATAATATGAAAAAATAAGTGATTTAGGAGCGACCTGCAAGGACGAGAATAAAAAAACAATAATTTCTATATTATTATTATTTTCTGTATTATTACTTATACAAAATTTTTATTTAACTAATTTTTTGTTTGTTTGCAATCCACCATTTAATAACAAGATATCAACATAATTCACTGGTTGAAAGAGAACAAAAAGTTAACATTCTTAAATCTCTCAGAGAAACGGTATAATATTTCGTGCGGTTAAAGGTTATAATCAATTTTAATAGGTTAAGTTCTATGATAGGAGAGATGATAATTTTAAAAAATTTGCAACAAAATTTTTGTCTTAAAGTGTATTCAACATTGTTATATAAATCTGAATAAATAAAATATATAGTGATTATACAAGACAAGCAAAACTGGTAGTAATTATTTACTATCTCAGTAGCAAACTTCTTTCTGTTTAAAAACATATTTATTTTTTAAACTATAAAAACAACAAAACAATAAACCTATTTGAATTAAATATTGTAGCTATTATTTAACATGACTATTATTACAAGATGTGTTCATAATAATTGGGCGTATCATTTGGTCCGTGGACTCTTTAGGTTGATAAGAATGAAGCTTAAAATATGTATGCAATTTAATTATGATTCGTATAACAATTTTTTCACCTTCAAAAATTCTGATTATTCTGAAAAATCAGCTGATTCTCTTTTTTGGAGCCCATGACATTTTCAATTTCTTTCAAAAACTTCAAATTGAAGGATATTCGTCTTTTTTACTTCTTAGCGGGGAAGTTATTTTATATATCTTTACGTTCAACGCGTAATTGAGTGAGTTTTTATCAAAATCGGTCTAGTCAAATATTGTTTTTTTACTCTACTCATTCGAAAATTTGTCACGACGGCCTTGCTATTTGCACCTAGACTACTTATTTCAATGATAATACGAAAATTTTGTTACTACTTTCTTCAGTATTTCCTAGCGTTACAAACTTTGGACTAAAGTTAATATTTTTGGAATTTTTATACGCACACAATGTTTAGAATGTAAACAGATAGCCTAACAGTTGTTAACACATACAGTAGATAATTACCACGAAATATTTTTGTAAACACTATTAAAACGATATATTTAAATATGTTACCTATGTTTAAAAGGATTTTTACTGTTATAAAGTATATTTCTATAAAGGTTTGTATAGTTATCAAGCATTGAAGATATTTATTATCCTGTATTTTTAACAAATAATGTCAGAAGTCTTTTGGGTTTGTGTGTTCATCTAACGTTGAAGTCTTTTGGGTTTGTGTGTTTATCTAACGTTGAAGTCTTTTGGGTTTGTTTGTTTATCTAACGTTGAAGTCTTTTTCATTTCATATAGTTTTTATATTAAAAATATTTTTTGTATTTTTACAGAATTTGTAAGATTGTTTGAATACTTCGTAAACGTAGAAAAATTGATATTTTTTGTAAAGACGCATTCGTGGTTCAAATAATTTGGATATTATTCAATAAAAAAACGGTAAAATGTGTATAAAGCCGCAGGAGACGACTGGTTCTTTTATCGTGTTTTATATCAGATAAATAAATATAGCCATAGAACAAGGCCAATTAAATATTTAGAAAGGTTAATAGTCAGTTCATTATAACTTCTTGTTTTAGTTTAATGTGTAGGTGGTTATTTTTAATTATAATGTTTTAGAGCAAGGTCGTTCTAATTGTTCTGTATTTTCTACCAATTTATACTTTTGTATACGTAGTAGACCAGGGTAGAAGCCTTAAAAATGGTAAAAAATGAAAAAAAATTATAGTAGGTTGAAAGCCATTGGAAGCGGGAGAGAATATAATAAAAATGAAGGGAATAGTAATATACGGGCTCTCTATGGTCGGGAAGTGGAAGAGGGTAAGTTTTTACGGGTAAAACACGGTTTATCTCGATTTCCAGCAAAACTACAATTCCTATGGAAAAAAGTTAAATGGCAAAGTTTGTATTTACACTTTTTTCACATAATCAACACTTGTAAAGTGTAAAAACTCACCTCGATCCCAATACTTTTCGTGTATTCTCATTATCAATATCCGTTTCACTACTTGCAGCATCTGCAGGTGATATTGTTGAGCCCGTTTGTTGATTCGTTTGTACAGGTATTCCTGTTGATCTACTTGACGTTAATATTATACAGGATAATGCAATAAACATTATCCTTATAAACCAATATTCAATCATAATGATGGTGTGATTGTCAAATTTTTTGTTTATTACTGATTAATTTTGTTCATCCAAATTATTTCTTTGATTTCTGAAACAAAAAAGAAAACTTTTGTAAAATAAAAACTAATTAATTATAAGTTTAAAAAGGGATTAAAATATTATACAAGTTAGAATTAAGGGTTTATTCCAAATGATGGTGAGAATCGAATTTCTATACTTTCAAAATAATTATTTAGTTTTTTGTTTTGATTCCCGTATTCATTGAAGATTTTGAAAAATATTTGTTGGATCAGGCTCATGATCTAAAAATTGCTTAACTTTATAAGAATAGCACAATTAAGATTTAATAATATGTGAAGGTAACAACAAACAGAGTTAGGTGTTTATATATTCGAAATATGGTTAAAGAGCGGCCGTTACTATTAGATTTACCAATTTACAAAAAATTACCATTACCTTGCGTTTAGTAGTAATCGAAACTAAAGTATCATTTCCTTGTAATTTATATAATCGAACGATTAAATCGTCATTAGATAATTAATAGACTTTGAAAAAAATATTTTTTTCTACTTAAATTGTGTTTTAATAACCACATAAAATGAAGACATTAAAATCTTTTTTAATAATTTTATTTAACGTTTATTGTGGATAAATTATTGATCACTGCTTTTAAATGTAATCAAAGTTTCTTATTAAAATCGGTTCGGTAATTGTGTGTTTACTCTGCCGATAGTAAGAAATTCTCCGACTTTTTCAGAGTTTTTCAGTTTTAGAATCAAATTTAAATTTTGATCCAGCTGTGTCTGTCTATAATCTAACTAGCAATTTCAATTTTCAATTTTGAGCAAAAAGGAATAAATGAAAAAAGCCATTAAGTAAAATAATCATTATTTTATTGGTAACTAATTCGTATTAATAATTCATTCTAATGGTGTGATGTACAAAATGTTGGATTAAATCGACCCAAGCCCAAAAAAAATTTTGGCGAAAAAGCACATTTTTCTAATTTTGTGAATTTATTATTAATTTTATGAGATACAGTAAATTTTGCTCTGTTTTTTGTTTTCTTAAGGTATTTAAGGTTTAAAAAATACAAAATGTATTTCGAGATTACGGGAATGATTTCTAAGAAATTATCATAAATGACGTTAGAATATCGCTCTTTAGATTGGATTTTGAACGATATCTCGAAAACTACGTATCCAATATCGTCCAATAGAACCGGTTTGTGTAATTTTTGGTTCGAAATTACCAAAAAACCGTTTTATCAAATTATTAAATAACAATTTTAACCTAAATTTTTTTTTTTTAAAGAGTCGTTAGTTAAAAAGTCATCAAATTTTCCTCTATTAGCAATAAGCGGAACCGAATAAGCGGAAAATTTCTATCCAAATTTTTTTCTCCAAATAAGTATACCTTTACCAAGGCATAGGAGCTTAAGGCATAAATAATACCTTTCTTGGCTTTTTTGGTAACCACTCTTTTATCAGCTAATATTAGATGGCGGGAATCGAGCTCTCAACCTCGGTACACATAGTAATTGATTACTTATCCAAATAGCCCATCGCGAGACCAGCTTTCAGATCTATAATTCAATTATTAATAAAATTTAAAAATATTTAAACTTAACCAATATTTACAATATTTATCATAGCTGTAATGTTTTATATTATTACTCATATATATTGTACATACTGTTAGGTTGTACGTTGGGTCTGTTTAAGTAAATCCGTTATTTGGTCTCGGACATTCTTATTATATTTTACTCAATTTTTTTTATTTTTTTTTATATATATTTATTTTAATGCTATTTTATTTTTAAATAAAAAATATTAAATAAATAAACTGTTCATTTAATATAAATTATATGATTATTATTATTATTATTGCAGTTATAAATAATACGCAAGTTTAATATAATAAATAATTGGTATATATTATAATATGTAAATTGATTTTAATTTGTATTTATCATACATGGTAATTAATTTAATTAATTAATAATATTAAAATTACTAGTTAAATTTTTTAGTACTAAACAAAGTGATTTAAAAATATACGACCAAATCAATGTATTTAAAAAAATACGGACGGGTTCAATAATATATTTGATGGTAATACCTGATGACTTATCAACGGGTTTTACTTTATTTTACACCATATTTATATCAAATACAATGTATATAAATTATAATTAACACATTTGCAACAAAAAATAAAAATGCAACAAAATAATATAAGCCATCTTAGAATAAGACTGACTGATATAATAATAACTATATAATTAAATTCATATAAATTGTAATTAGACCTATATTCATCATGTATGCAAAAATAAAAATGAATAAAAAAAATAAATAAAAATAAAATAAACGAAAAACTTCTCACGTTAATTTATTAAATGTAATTGATGCAATAATAGTAATAGTAATAATAAAATATTCAAGTTAGTAATATATATAGACTAGGATGATGTGATTATTGTCAGGCGCTGTATTCTACGTACCACTGACAGTTGCTAAAGAGGCATAACAATGTAGGATTTATAATAAATGTACTTTTCATGAACAGTGAAAATTAATTAGTTTTTTCCATCTTAAAAATAAAAATTATAGATACAAATAGATTAACATGAGTGAGTACTACATGTAATTTTTTTGTACAATGTTTAATATATTTAAGATTTTTTCTATTAGCATAAGTGTCAAACGGACAATTCTTAAAGAGGAGTTATAATGGCGAAAACGAATATAGAACTATAATTATTGGTCTCTCAAAGTTGGTAGATTTTTATGACCTAATGGTCCAAGAGCTCTAAGCATAAAGAAAGCTGGGTGTACTGGAATTACATGCAAAAATCAAAAGCTTTCATGAAATATGAGATACTTAAGACCAAATGCAAAAACATATTCTTGTTGTTAAACATATTGTGTCAAAATTTCAAGTCGATCGGAACAAAATTGACAAAGTTATGGGTGTTTTAGTGTCCGTCCGTTGTTTAGCTATCTACACAATCCCCAAGACAAATGTCGTTTTGGCTTCATATACTTTGTATACCAATATTTGAATATTAAGAGGCGTGATAACATAGTTGGTAGAGTAACTGCATTCGGAATGGTCGTTCTGGGTATGTTCACGGTAACTACTTTTTTAATTTGTTGTTTGTTTTACAGTAAATAATAAATAAATTTATTATATATATATATTATACATTATTTAAAAATACACTGTGAAAACAAAGTCATGACCGAGAATCGAACACCGAACGCAGTACCTCCATCAACTGGGCTATCTCGCCTCTTATTATTACAATATCATATTGGTATATAAAGCTGAAACGAAAATTCTCGAATGTCATTTCTCCGAAACGCTTGAGCGTTGCATGTTTTTATTGAAAGGAGGGGAGATATCCCATAGGGGTACAATAATTAAACGCAATCTCAGACCACAATAAAAATCCCCTGTTCATGCCCTACCCTTGTTAGTGAGGCCTGAGAATTATTTTTGTAACGATAGGACCTATAACACCTCGTCTAATAGCATTTAAATAACATTGCATATATGTACTTACATATTCATATACAATTAAATTAGATATTTTACAATAAGTATTTTAATATATATATATATATATATATATATATATATATATATATATATATATATATATATATATATATATATATATATATATATATATATATATATATATATATATATATATATATATATTTATCTATGTATGTATGTGAGTTTAATATATATTTTTGTGTGTTGTTTTTGTATATAATACATATGGATAAAGTGTCTTGTCATAATAAATAAGTACATCCTGGTTTTTAAGTCATATTAGTTTAGTTTAACATCATGAACAGCACAGACTCATGGACCGACCGACCATATTACCTAGGCTGATAGACTTAGTATATCAATATGCATACACTTAATATAGTACTTAAAACGTTTATAGTGACATTTCGTCGACGCAATAGGGTACGCTCGGTAGTGGAAAATAAATTATGAAATTTAGCAAACATAAAAATTTATGAAGAAATATTCTACATAAATTAAAAAGTACATGATTAATTTATTATCCTAAAAGTCGATATTTTTATCCTTATATCACGTGATCTAAAACACTAGCCTGCCACGATATAAGTAAGAAAAAAAAAAAAAAATCTAAAATGTTTGGTTATATTTTTAAGGGGATTTTTAGAATAAGATTGCAAAATGCATAAAAATATTACTAGGTTTTTTCTTCATCATGTAATTTATGCAAAAATAGACTTTACATGTTAACGAATTATGTGGGTATTTCTAGAATATCTATTTTAAGATTTTTCAAGAACATGGAATAAGAAGTAAGCTGTAGACCGCACTCTGTAAGAATTTTTATAAAAGGAATTGAAAAAAAAAAAAAAATATAAGCTACGTCTAATTTATTCTATAAGTAATTTGCATACTTATAAACTTCAACCAGCATACTTCATGCGAAGGGAACTTATCATATCTACCAAGTTTCATCAAAATCAGACAACTTACAAAGTTCTTCGAAACTTGCATCGGGCCAAACCTCACTTCGGTTAGTAAAAAATATCTAGCAACACTTAGATATTTGCGTTCTCCTATCTTCCTAGCGCCAACTTTTTTATACAGTATTTATTCCTGGCTTACTATTTTAATTATTGCCATGGGAACAGCCATTGATAAAAATAGTTATCAATGGATGGTGACGTGTGCCAATTTATCTTCGATGGCATTTATTTAAACAGTCAGAGTTCTTAATCTATAAGCCATGACAACGGATTGCCTTTCAATGTCACTGAACACAGTTTTGACTGCATCTATATTATTAAACGTTAGTGACCTAAGTGGTTTGTCTGTCAGATTATTTAATGTTTTTATGTCGTTTGTTAAATAAAACAACTTGCATTTACTTATTTTATAAATTACAAAAAGTTCATTAGAGTCATTTAAATGTTTTGTATAAAGAAAAGATTGGATTTTTTTTTTGAGATGCTTAAAATTGACTCACGATTTATGATTAGTATAACAACATATACAGGCTTAAAATTATGATTAGTTAGAAAATTCTGAAAAGTGGACAGTTATCTTTTTTCCGAAGTCCGAAGAATTTTCGTTTGTCCCCAAAAGATTTAAATTGACAGACTTATTTTTCTGTTATTGTAGTATTTTATCCACCACGTGATAAAACCAAATCTTCGTTATCCTACAATCTGGAAATTAAGAAAAAATAGCAATGGTGGTTTTTGCATTTGTTTTTGACATGTTTTTGAATAATTTTCCTACTACAATATTTATTCGATTACTAGTTTAATATGTTTATTTTTTTTTTTTGAGTCCCAAAAACACATTTACAAAAATAATTGCAGTTGAAATCAATTTAAAAATTTGTTTACAAGGTCCAATTCTATAATTGCAAATAAAAACACTTTAATGTCTTAACAAATAGTCTTAAAAATATATTTAAATAAATTATTATCAACATAAGTGAAGGACAAATAGTGCAATGAAATAATTGCATTTAACAATTTCCATTTTCCAAAAAAATGTAAATTATATGTTTGTAGGCGTATTGTCTGGAATATCCGATGTTAAATGTTCACAAAAACAAGAGACGAAGATATATATTGGTGGGTTTGTAATTGGATATGTAGGATCAAAGATATTGATTATTCTTAGCCAAAATTGTATATTGCGGTTATATGGACAAAACGAATTTAGAATTATTAAATTACCAACAAGAAAAAAATACAACTGATGACAATTTCACACAAACGATGAGATTTATGAAAAGAACTACACAAAAAATTCTTCAATATGAATTTTATCATTCAGAAAACCTATAAGAAAGAAACCGGACCGTGTGATACCGTCAAATTTACAACGAGCTTCCGACCGTACAGCGAGAAAACAATTCCAGAAATTATTTTAATAAATTAATATAATTTTTTTATTAAAAGAATTTATAATTTAATTATAAACATTAAACCGCAAGTCATAATTAAATAATTTTGCGTACATCAGAGTTGAGAAAAAAAATTAGAACATTAATCAAAATATTAACGAAAAAAAAAAAAAAAAATTCAAGATAATAATTAAGTTATGAATATTAAATAATAAGTATATTTATAAAAAAAAATTATTTGTTAATTGAACCATTAAAAATAAATTAATAAAAATAATTAGAATAATTATAAATCATTTAAGTAATAATTTAAAAATATTTTTTTAACATTTTTCATTTTAATTATGGTGTTTTAATTTCAACAAATTTGTAAGATCATCTATAATTTATAATAATAAATAAAAAATATATTTTTTTTAAATGTTTAGAAATTAACATCTGCTTTTAAGAATTTTTTATAAATTTATTTATAAAAAGGTATTTGATTTATTATACAATTCGAATGTTATAATAAAAACAGTTTATTTCATAAATTTGTTGGCTTTTGTCGTTTCAACCCGATCGTATAATAAATTTTGTTTATTTTTTTTTATTATTAACTTCGGGATTCTGCTCTCCGGATACGATTCTAAGCGATATCTCATAGACTACGTTTCAAACGTTAAATAATAGACCCGATTTTATAATTTTTAGATTATAGTTTTTTTATTTTTGTAATTAATTTATCTTATTTAAAAGAAAAAATTTTTATTCGAAATTCTGAATTATTAAAATGGCTAAGAAAAATTGAATAAAACTACCAATTGAAAATTCGATAAAACTACGTTTTTAAGATTTTGTGTATTTTAGACCCGAAATTACTTGAAAAACGACTTATTCGGTAATGTTTTAATTATCATATTTTCAATATAAGGTCCGGGTAAGATGTCACTTTTAAGCGTTCCATCTTGTAAGCATTCTCAATAATACGGTTGTTAAACAATTATCCAATTAGTAAAACCCTACACTAGTAAAACTATAATGACTACTAACGAATTCATCTTATGATGTTTGTGCTTCGAAAAAGTCATTTTTAACTTATATTTTGACAAATAAATTTTGTATCTCTCCCAATGAAGAATGCTTTTAGCCTAAATAACTGCATAGTTCTTAATAAAAGCAATAACAGCTAAAAAATTAGATTCTAGTAACATAACTTCAAGAAGACAATGTAAGAAATTTTAATTAATCAGTAATTATGATTAGATATATTACATTCCAACAACTTGCAGAGCTTCGATGAAACATAGAAATGACATCGACACGGAAGTTTTAAAACCATGTATATGCATGTCAAATTGATTCAAATCCTTGAGAAGGTCACAAATATTAAATAAAAATTAAATAACATATCACACATGAAACGAAAAAATTTTGTTTGTATTATGCAAATCACGTAAATATGTTGTATATTTCAATTTAGGTGTTGTGTTGTTTTTCTTTACAACTGTTAATTCTAATGTATTATTTTACATTATTTATTTTATTTTTTTTTTTTGTAATTTACATATTTATTTCATGTTTATGTTGTGATGATATATGTTAAATAATAATTTATGGCGTCATGTTGCGCGTTTGCAATTCATTTAAATAATTCATTCACACAGAAGAAGAACAAAAAAAAAAAAAAAATATGTATAATGACTTTGCAGAAACTATATTGTTGTTACTAGTTACCCAAAAATAAAAACTCCCACAATAAAATTATTTATTTAGATCAATTTCTAAAAATTTATCTGATTCCGGAACTTGTTTAATGGAACTTTTAATGGATCGGGAGTAAACTCTTCTACTCTACATTAATTTATGTCCTTTTAATTTATATCACCGTATTGAGTGTAGTTGATATGACAGACAATAAATTGTATGCTATAAATTTTTATACTCGACCTATACATAATATGCCAGAGTGTATTATTTTTTCTCTAAGGTTTGTAATGTCAGAAAATATTGGCCACACAAATAAAATTTTGGTATATGTATTCATAGAATCATGCAATTAGTCCATTTCCGTATGTCTGTCGCCAAGATAATTCAAAAACAAAAAGTGCTAGCGAGTTGAAATTTTGGTAGCTTGTTTTAGACATAAAGTATAAGTTCATGAATGTGATAAACTATAAAAGATAAAAGAAAATTTTAAAGAAAAAAATAATATTTAATTTTCAAGATAGTGTTTAAAATTTGTCCGGAATATAGCCCAACAAATTTCTTGTCTTACTTCCAATCGTTAAATGTATTATATTTTGGAACTATAAAAATCAAATGTCCTTATAAATATAAACAAAATTGGCAACAAAAAATTTTATCGATTTTTTTTAATTTTTCTTTCGTATCATTAATTTTACCTTTCGTCTTGATTTTACCTCTGCACGAATGAACCATATGAGTTGTATATTAATGATATATAAATAAAACAAATAGTTCAAAGTAATTTAATTATTGATTATATTATATATAAATAAATAAATAAATAAATAAACAAGAATGATTATTATAATTTTATTACATAAATTTGTTTAGCAAGGATATTATGTAATTATTATTAATTTTTCTATATTTCCTGTTATCAACAAGTTTGTTGAGTTTTTGTTTTTTTTTATAAAAGTGCAATGTAAAATCTTTTATTATTATTAGAATTATTATTAAGATGTAAATCTATAGAAACAAATGTTTATCACCTTAGATATTGGAAGTTGTAGTAAAGGCGCGTTCTCACGTTAAATTGATCGTTGATCAACAAAAGATGAATGAAATTTCAATAGAGAACGTTTGTTTCAATAAAGTTAATGAAATTTTTTGGTGCACCTTAGGTGACGATTGCATCTAATAGTGTTAATTGTTTAGATACGTAATATATGGTTTACCCAGTGTCTGATCAATTTTTAATCATTAGTTTTCCGAAAATACTTTAACTATATAGTTTATACAGTTATAAATACATTTATAATAATAACATGTGTTTTTACTAGCTAAATTTGAGCTGAAATTCTGGCGAATCGAAATAGTTTACGAAAAAGTGTTTCAGCTAAAAGTTGTTTATTTTTAAAAACAAACATTTTTTGTTTTTGAAATTTTTTCCTTTTAAAGTTTGGGTCAATGGATCCATGAAACCCAATGGATCCATTTTGTTCAATCACTTTAACTTAAACTCAATTTTGGTTTGAAATAAGCATGTAATATTTCAACACGTTATCTCTTCATTTTTGAGTTATCTTTATTAGTGTCCTCAATATTGCTAGCGTTACAAACTTTGGACTAAAATTGACACTGATACATTCTCGAATACATTCCTTCAAATTTTCTTAAAATTTATGGTTAGCTCTTGTTAAATGATTGAGAAGATTTCTTCAAATCAGATTTCATTTACTATATTATTCTTAATTAAAGAATTTCATAATAAATTCTTTAAACATAATAATGGATACAACAAATATCATCAGTCGAGATATTATTAGGTCAGTCAATCAAATAAAAATAAATCTATATTTTTATTACATACTCTAAGATATATTAATAAAATAAAATTAATTAATCAGATGCCATTCATTATTATTACATATAGAAAGACAAATTAAATAAGGAAATCTATAAAAATGGTATTAAATTACATACATATTTTATATACACACATATACTGAAGTGTAAAAATATTTTTATATGTGATATGTTGTGATATTATGTGATGATGTGATATACTAATAATAATAAAAATAAATAAAAATACTTTAAAATATTCAAAAACATAAATTAACATTGACCTGCTGAGAATTGAACAAAAAAATAATGTATATTAAATATCGTGTAATATAATACGTTTTTATATATTTACAAGTAAAGATTACAACTAACAGAGTTAATTGTTTAGATACTTAACATATGATCATTATGTACATGTATAAATATGTATACATGTGTAATAATAATGTGTAAATTGTTATTATCTGTATGTATTTATTAGCCAAATTTGAGCTAAAATTGTGGGGATACATTTTACGAAAATATATTTCAAACAAAAATTATTAAATAAACATTTTTTGTATTTGAAGTTTTCTTCTATCTTTTATAGTTTGGAAGTTGGGTCAAGGATCCATTGGACCCGATGGACCGATTTTGCTTATTCACGAACTTAAACTTACTTTTTATATAAAAAATACGTTACCAAAATTTCAGCTAGCTATCATTTTTGTTTTTGAGTGATCCTGATGACAGACGGATTCTTTTTTAAATTCAGAAATAATTATTTAATCTTCTATTAGTTTTTCAAAAGTTTCTGACTGTTAGTTTGTTTTGTTATAATCGCGAACGTTAATTAAAACGCATTATCTGAACTTTGATTATAGCTCAAATTAACTTAATTCCATCTATATACTCATCTTAATTCGTTTAATGAGTATACACAAATCTAGAATTTTCTAACACTATGACTTAAAACAGCAGCTACCTTTAGAAAATATTCAATAGTAAAAAAGTGTCAAGAAATTACATAAAAAATTTTTGAAAAAATAATTATTTAAAAATTAGATCACGTTCAAAACCAGAGGTACCTAATATTTGGCATTCGGAGTATATAATCCATTTATTAGCTTAATTCTCTTCTTTTTGATTAAAATACATTAACAATTATTTTAATCGCATTTTAAGTGTAAAAACCGTGTGAATAAATAATTATTGTAAAATTGTATAAAAAAATATAACAAAAAAGATTAAAATTATTAATTTTTTGTTTGTTAAACAATTACTCCTCACTACACAAGCAGACATCATATGACTGACACACATTTGAAAGAAGAAAAAAATTAATTTTTATTATATTTATGCAAATTTTTGGACAGTTATTTTAAAGTTTTGTTGAAAAAAAAAAAGAAGTTATAAACTATTATAATAGTTTGTGTTTGAACTGTGAGAAATAAAAATTTTTTTTTGATGAATCCCATTGTCAAACAAGGAGTTATTGTAATAGTAACATAGTTTTTTTTTTTTTAAATGCATTGATGATGAGTAAATAATTATAATTTTATATTCGAATTGAGAACAGCATGAAATTTTTATTGTTAAATAATATGTGACCAAACTTTGAATGTATTTATCACAGTTGGATAATATATTTTTACGATTATTTAGCGAGTGAAGTGAGCGTCAACTATTAAATTTCACACGTGGTCTATAAAACTTGAACTTCAATATAATGTTTGCCTTTATTTTTAGATTTATCAAACATTATTTGCATTTTACACAATCTATAAATGTTTTGATCTAGATCAGTGAATCGAATTTTAAGTTATTAATTATTAAATGATACTTTATAAGAACTCAAGGTTTTTTTAAATAAAATTTTAAATACACCCCAATACCTATATCAATTTTTTGTCTTATAAATACGTATTTTGACTACAAAGTAGCCATCGTCTCTATTATTAGGTAATCGTAATTTACTCTGACACCAATATTAAATAATTTATTATTTAATTTTTAAGTTTGTTTAATTTTTGTTGTTTTTTATTTTTATATATTTATTTATATTTCTATTGAAATAAAATTTTCTATTCTACTTCAATAATCAGAGAGCAATTTACACTTTATTGCGAATTTATATTTATGATGACTACTTTGTAGTCGAAACGCGTATCGTATTTTGAGTGTTACCATGGAAATTTTTATTTATTCAAAATTTGCACATCTAGTCAAGCTAGCAGAGCAGAGTACTCAAAAATAGGTGCAATTTAAGCGCTACAAAATGAAGTAAGGTGCTCAAATTTTTAATAAAGAAAGTGCTAGCTTGCACACCAAGCTTGAGACTTTTTTTTAGCAGGGATTCATGTTGGTGAAGGAGCGCAGTAAATTTTATTGTAATCTTGATTAAATTCATTTAATGCATGCACACCATAAAAGCGTCTAAAAAGCATTCAATTTTGGTACTTACATTATATTATAAATTGTTATTTTGTCATTGTTCTGCTAGCGTGATTTCATGACACCAGAGCGTCATAATGACTCAGTTTTCTTAAGTAAAAATTTGTGTACTTTGTGTACTTTTTTTAGTCTGTGAAGAAATCAGGGTGGCTCTATATAAGACAACTTTTATTTTCCATTAATATTTCGACAAAAGTTTACAAAAAATGAATAATAAATACATGTCATTAACATAATTATAGGGCAGCCGTAGGTGATATGTTTTGTGTTATACACAGTAACCAAAAAAAAAAAAAAATCAATAAATTTTAAATAAAACAATTATGGGCAAACCTTTTATTAAAATTTAAATATCTGTCAAAAATATATGAAAAATGAGGTAGCTGGTATCCCGTTGAAAATAAATTATAATTTTTATAATTCATTTTATGAAAAATACTTATTATTTTCGCTTCAAAATTTTAATATTTTCGAGCGAATATTATGTGTATTTAAACTCAATACAATGTGTATTTAAATTCATTTACAATTACTTGAACGTATTGTTTATTTATACTGGGTATATATACACAATATATAAGGATATATTAAGTTTCGTAAAGAATATCCATTAGCTAGAAAATATTGAAACTATCAAAATTAGATCTAAGCCAGTTTTGGTTCATTTATCTGTCCGCTTTTCAAGATAAATAAAAAATCGAACAAGGGCAGAGAGCTGAAATTAATTAACATATTAATATTATACAATGATATTATTAGTATTTTATGAATGCTTATTAAAAATAGTCAAAACAATGATATTCAATCAATATGTCGAGTATCTAAACAATTAACTCTTAGTTAGTTCTTATCTTCACATGTCTAATATAAAAATAATAAATAACTTTTTTTTCCTTATAGATTGATGATCCAGATTTCGATATATGACAGTGATATTGCTGTATGTCACATCAGATATTCAATTAAATGATTTATTAAATATAAAACAATTAAATCAGAATAATGTAGGATGGATGTCCGTCCGGTTTTTGTGTTTTTTGTTTTATTTTGTTTTCAATCTTAAAATATACATAATAATAATAATAATAATATGATACATGTAATTTATTATAAAATTAAATTATAAAAAGACGCGAAAACAGTTTTAAAAATAGAATATAGATCAAACCAGTTTCATAATAGTTTTTAAAATAAAAGTTATTATTTATTCACAAAGAAATGTATATGAATATACATATACATACATGTTATATACTGATTGATTCATTTCAATTAGCCTTTCTCCTCAGAAAGCTTTAAAAAATTTCACTAGATGGAACAGAAATTTTAAATGTATGTTTTAAGCAATTAAATATTTGATTTTACTATTAAGTTCATGTCAAAATAGAACTCTTCAACAGTAGAATGGGTGTTGCTAAATAAAAATCGGACGTCCTCAGATTGACGAATTTAGGTTTATGGAAAGTGTCCACTTAAATAAACAATCGAATTTCTCAGAATGCAGGTTCTATATCCACTTATTGAGCTTATATAGTAGCATTTTTTCTGAAATCATTAAAACTTTTAATCAATGATTGCAAAAGCTTATATTTGAGAAATCGCCAGATTTGACAGGTTTTTTTTTTCTTTTATTTATAGGAAAACTAATGAACTGATTTTTATTTTGCGTATGTCATTTTGTAGGCTTTATTAACACCTGTTTTGTATGAAGCTTTTTTCCATCAAAACTACTAAATAGGCTCCATAAGTGCCCAAAATCTGTATTTTAACAAATAAAAAGTTTATAAGAAATTTGATTGTTTATTTAAATAGGCACTTTCCATAAACCTGAATTCCTCTGTTTTAGGTGTTCTATTTTGACATGAACTTAACAGTAAAATCAATAACTTTAATTGTTGGTTATATCTTTTTTAAAATGATTTTATGCAAATCAAAAATTTAATCGTTGATACCAGTTATTTAGTTATGTATTATTTTAATGATTTTATGCGTATGATCTTTGATGAATGACACTGTAGGTATATTAAATTATTTATTTATATATTTATTTATTATAAACGTATGAGATGTAATTTCATTAAATATGTTACATATAAGTCATTAATTTGTTACAAGTTGTAATATAATTTAATTTTATATATTTTTGCATAATTTAAAAAAAAAAAAAAAAAAATATATTATATTCATCATTTAATTTTCAAAAAAAAAAAGTTGCTTTTTATATTCAGTATAATTTTATGAAATATTATATTTTATAATAATTATAATTATTATTTTTTTTAAATTGAATATTTTTATTACGCAGAAAATATTTAGGTGATATGTAAATGTTATTTTTTTTAAGAGCTAATTTATAGAAAAAAAAATTTAATTGGATTAATTATTATAAAATCTATAATAATAATAAGTAATCTAGAGACAGTTGTATAGAATTTGTGTAGGATTACAATAGATTATAGTTTACGATTTGCGATCCATGAAATGGATCAATTTTCTATAAAGACTACCCTATCAAAATTTTCTCATTCACGAAAATAAATCTGCTTTTTATAGAGAAAACTAGAAAACGCCACCAAAATGTAGGTATTACTTTAACTTCCCAAACGCACATAGCCATAGAATAGCCAAAAAATAACAACGAATAAGTTAAGAACTAAAAGAGAGAAAAAGGCTGGTAAAACTGACATGGTCATCTTCCCCCGGACACCTCAGGAGATATGTCCAGTTGAGATATATAGATAATTTCTTTTAAATAATTGTTTTTATTTTCGATATTCTTGATTACTTTGTATTATTTTTTAGTTAAATGATTAAACAAATGATTTTGGTGAAAACACTACTAGTTTGATTTTTATAGAGTCTCCTAAAAACTGCGGCCATCTCCCCCGGACTTACCCTATATGTGAAAAGAAACAATTAGCAAAAAGAATTTTGTAAATAATTTCAAGAAATAATAAATAATTATTCATGCATGAAATTAACAATACCTAAACCATATTGGAGTTTTTTCCATATTGAAAAAAAAATATATATGTGTAAAAATATTTAACATATTATTTTTATCGTTTAAATTATTCTAATGACTGTTTAAATATTTACTAAGCAATGTTAAGAAGGTTTTATTGTTAATTAGTACTTCAGATTTGTCAATTATAAGTCTTAAGGCATAACTTAGATCGTGAATTTTAATGTATACATTCTAATATAATATGTCTTTGAACAATAACTCCAGGTCAAAAACTCTCTAATGAAAATAAAAAAAACTTTTGCGATAGATAAACTAAAAACAAAACAAAAAACAGTTTTTTTTTTTTACATTTTTCGCGTTAATTTTCAGGTTATGGTCAAGTATTAGATTTTTTCATTATCTACAACTTTTACATTGAACTTTTGTCGATAAGATGCAAAATTATACTTGCACCGTTTGTATACTGCTTTGAATTTTTATGATTCTAAAACATGAATGGCTCTGGTCTATACATTAGTTTCATAACATTATTCTTCATCTATATTCTGAAACGTGTAGAGCTATTTATTTATATTTACAGATTACATTCCATAAATTAATGACTTTTAGAATGACCATATAGATAAAATACCACAATCCATATATTATAATATTTAATAAAATAATACCTGAGGCCTTTAGTGTAAAAATCTAATGTGTACACTACATATATATCATCTATATACAGGCTAAATAGAACTTGATCGCGGAACAATTAAGAACTGTGATTATTTATACTTCAATTGGCAAATTGATAAGGTTATGAAGCAAAATGATTTATTAAGGTATTTCTAACGACATGAGAGAGAACGCAGTCTTTTAATAAACGAAAAAAGACAACGTTTTTGAATAGTTAGTATGGCGAAGGAAATCTAACAACCCTATATCAAACAATATCACACATTGCTTAGCTGTGCGCATAGTACTTCTGTCAGTACACAGGGCTATTGACATTGTTTACATACAACTCGTAAAGGTGACGATGGGGCTTGAACAAATCACAGCTTGATTACATTAAATATTTGTGAAAAAAGTAATATTTCCTTTTTGTTCTATCGTTTACGCCACAGTAAATTACATCTTATGTGGGCTTAAAACATCCCTGATTTATTTGTTTATATATATCCAATTTTTTCGATGCGTATCTCCTGAAAATCATATGTATGGGAATTTATTTTATAATCTGCCCCCTTTGTTTCTCAAACCCGTGCATACAAAGGTCATTTGAACTAAAAGTGCTGTTGGTAAATCTATCAGGCCACATAAAAAGTATTTAATGCCCCAAAGACTGATTTAAAACATACAACTTTCCTATTCCGTCGATTTTAAATGCCAGAATTTATATTTTCAAAGACAATGTAACTAAAAAAAGAAACTATATATGTCAATTGATCCCATGAACTCTTTGTTACTTCTATTCTGTATATAGACGTCAAAGTTCCATACAAGCTTCATTATTTTTTGAAATTTATAACAATTTATTTTTTTTTTCATTTACTGTTTTTATTAAATTTATTTATTTATTTTTTTGCAAATACATATTAATTTTTTAATTTATATTGATGTATGTAGTAATAGCCGCAAGTAACTATTTTATTTAATTATAAAAATTAATTTATAACTGCAAATTTTAATTATTTACGTCTTTGCTTTTTTTTTTTAAAATAATTTTAAAAGTTCTAAAACGAATTGTATCATAAATTAAGAGTTATCTTACTTCTGTATAGTATGATTCTAGGCCAAGAAAACTAGTGATTCTTGGAGTAACTTGAATACGCGTTACCTTGCGTAGACGATTCGTTCAAAATAGTGAGAATAAGTGAAGTTATTCAGAGATAATATTTTTGTAAATAATAATACTAAAATTTATATAACAATTCACAAAATTATTGATTAAAAGCGTTACAATAGGAACACATGAAATATATCATTCATAATGCGAATATCAGGTATTTAGATGTTAAACAATAGCAGATGGTAAAAATGTTTTCCTTTTGAAACGTATAAATCTGTCGAAATGTCAATATGAGTTTTATAAATGAAAACGACTTAAAACGTTCGAATTTATATATATTATAGAAATGTACAAAATAAGTAATATATTTTTATCATGGAAAATCGATCAAAATAAAAATTATTACTCATTTGGGATATAAGTTTTGTAAATAGACTGTAGATTAACTTCTTGGTAGTTCTGTAGTTAACTTTTAATTTTTATCTTCAGTCTTCGTTTCAATTTTTTGTTTTTTTGGTTTGCAGACTTAAGATTTATTTTCATTAACTTTATTTGAAAACTGAATATGATTTAAATCATCCACAAATAATAAAAGAACTAAAAATTAACATTCAAAATTTTAGTATAAAAATGCAAACATGTTAAAGGTTTTGATGTTAAAGAGTATATACCTTCGAACTGGATATTATCAGAATAAATTGGTAGAATCAATGTTCCTAGAGCGTCATTATACACGATGTTGATCGCATTATTTAATTCGACGTTTAACGTGTTTGACACATGCAGATTATTGTGAAACATGTTAAGATCAATGCCGAATTTCGTCACCAAAAATCTTTTATTTATTTTCGTTCTAAAAATCTTTTATTAAATGGTTCTTTTCGTTAACCTACAGAACCAAGTATTGACCTATGACCTACAATGCCAAAATGTGTTCAGCTAGGGTTATTTATATTGATATCTAAATCAATTGGGATTATTATTCCGTATAAAATATATGTTCTAAACAATGATTAAAAAATTGATCACAATTAAAGAATAAATAATTTAATAAAATACATAATAATTTTCTAAATTTCTTAGGCCACGAAAAGAGTTATTTACTCCAAAGTAAAATAAAAATAATACTGGATGTATAAGCAAAATTATTCACTTATCTTTTAGTTGATGCTAAAACCACTAAACTACTGGGTGACCGTACGTGTGAGTAATCTACATAGAATTGCCGATGTGAGAAACAGTTTTTTCTCAAGACTTTTCATGCTAAATTGAGTAAATCCCCTTGAGAATAACAAATATCAATGCAAATTGGAAAAAAATATCCACAATTAAATGATAATTGGAATTAAATTTATTATTTAGATCCAATATCAATTGATCAATTAATAATTTTTTTCCATTATTTAAATGTAATAAACTCCAATATTGATGACTATGTAATCAACGTCCCAGCAAATCTTCAAAATAGCACCATATTTTAGACAATTCACCATTCTTCATCCCTTACACCAATAGCATAATAACAATAAATTTGTCACCTTGTACAAGAGACACAGTTGTGGTTCTTAATATATCCCATCATTATTTCGAAACAGACTATATATACAGATTACGATACCAAATATATACATGCTTATTAAACCTTCCGGTTAAAATTGGAAGGTTTCTATACTACATCTTTATTCTATGAAAATAGTTATTATTGTTATTCTATTTTTATGTACATTTGCGCTACTTTTGTGCGCGGAGACACAAGAAACATTTAATATCCACCAAAACTGTTCGTAAAATAAAAACAATGCAAAAAATTGACCTTAAAGAATGAAGAATATAATTCTTTTTGAAAGATATATTATTCTCTTATATATTCTTCTTCTCCCTAGCTAGTAGCTAGCATTAAATAAACGTTAGCATAAAAAAAAAAGAGAAATAAATTATTATTTGTTGGTATGAATAATGCACATGGGAATATTTATTTTTAATCAACAATTCATCCATCTTAAACCTATGTTGATATATTATGTATATGGTATTGGACGATGGATTCTAAAGGTAATCTACTTTTATTAAAAACATTTATTTTAGCCTGACGACGATTTTATATGTATGATTAACATGAATGTTCTATGTTCCATGTATTATAGAACACACGACTAGCTCGATCAAAAGGAACGAAAAAAACAAAGAACCTAAGAGATTCGTCCATTGATCCAAAAATTGAATGATTTTTGGAGCTTGCATAGACTACTCTCAGGAAATTGTCCAGTTTTAGATTGTTGAAAATTTGCACCAAAGGAAAGATTTCGAGTAGTGGAATAAAAGTGTCTAGCGGTAACTAGCTCCAGTTAAAACATAATATTCTGTAGATAGAGACCAACTGGACCTGGTCGATGCCAAACACTTTTATTCCACTCTTTATAATAACCTTAAGACTAAGCGTACATTTTAACTTCATTAATAGTTTCGTACATAATCTAAAGGATATTAAACCAGTCGCGGTAAGTAAATAATTACATAAGTAGTAAAATCGTTAACATTTACGTAACGTTATTACGATTGAATAATTTTATAAGTGAATGTATGTGATAATATGTAGATAGTGTGAATGACTTCTTATTTGCCACTTTGTATTTACTTTAACCATATGCGATTTTATTTTTGTGGTAAAAGATGTTTTCCAGAGTGGTTAGATGTGACGATTTATCGCCATTTTGGCTAATAAACTTTAACCGTTTGGCTACTAATATTTGAGTAAGCTATGTATTTAAAGAAAATTTATTAATTTCAGAAAAACTTTTTCCAGTATGCGCATACGTTGTTATTTTATATGTGCATTGAAAGGAACATAGGTCTCATGCAGACCTGCTCAGTACTGTGTCTATTATCTTACATGTAGAATACCCAATACTATCTTGCCTATCTATACTGTCTATGATTTGTTTGGAGTCTTCACTAAGTCTTATATAAACTGTATAAATAAGAAAAGCATTACTGATTTTTATTTAGCACAATAATAATTCTAATTTAAAAGTAAAATATATGAACTAATAGATATATTTAAATCCTCAATTGTTATTGAAAATTTTTGGCGATATGATATTTAGAATTGAGTACTTTTGGCTACTTATACATCTCAAAGTGGTGATTTTTTTAATTATATCCGGCAAATCTGATGTTTTCTATTACTTTGTGACTATCCCCAGTTTTTATTTTTTGTTATTTTTTGGAAATTTGTATTCAGTCTTGTTGCATACTTGTCATCAGAGAAGCAAGATTGATACTTATATTTAGATTTTTCTTTCTTTCTATCGAACATATTGAAATATATTCAATTTAGTGTAAAGTTTTTAACACTAGAAAATATTGAAGGTATTAACAAAAATTTGGTAAAGATATTCATAGATTATTACTATATTTTTGTATTTAACTTAAAGAAACCTTATAATTTTCAACAGGGTTTATCCTTATAGGACATGTGATATCCTTATAGAATATTACAAATATAATTTTTATTATAAACTATTATACCAAGACATAATATTTATTCTTACAGTAAGAGCAAGTAGTCGAGGAAGAAAAGCAATGCATTTTAGGTTTTTCTGCGCAGTAAGACCGATTTTAATGCGGCTTATTGCATTGGATTCGCGATAATCTCTAGAAACTTTGTAAATTAATCTAATTATGAAGAAATCCCAAATTGCATTTCTGCATAAGAAAAATTCATTTCAGGGGTACATTTTGAAATGGATAATTATTATTGAAAATGTGTAACTTGGTAAAAAATAGCGAAAATAAGTGCAATTTTATTACTTTCTATTTTTTTTTGGGAGTGGTGGTGGTTGAGGTAGCTGAATACGAATACGAGTGAAACTGAAAGTCTACGGAGCACTTGATGCCTACAGCGAGTGACATTTGCCTTTGGAGTGACTCGTTACTAAGTGTTTCTTGAGGTCGCTGAACACGAATACCGCAACGACTTTGGTCTATTAATATAAATCAATTATAAAAGTAATTAGTACAGAAATATATATATATATATATATATATATATATATATATATATATATATATATATATATATATATATATATATATATATATATATAAATATATTACCTTTTATATCTTTTGATTATAATAAATAAGTTAAATAAAACTATCCAAGAAAAAAAACGTACACGTGTTGCCTGCAATTTAATCGTACTACTGGACCTATTATATGATAAATTTTCATAATACTCCAAAGAAAGACATTTAGAACACCCGCTCGCCTCGCACCAGGTACTCCGTATACTTCCGCCGATCTCAAATTCGTGTTTATCGACCCTAAAAACACTCCGAGAAACAAAATTAGACTAATTTTCACCATTATATACTTACTTTTACTTTTTTAATAATTGTCTACTTCCAAATGCCCTACTGAAATGCATTTTTCTGAAGCACAAATGCAATTGTCACGAATTTAACGCAACAAACCGCATTAAAATCTGCCGTACTACGCAAAACAGTTTTGTATTTCGTTTCCTCGACTAAAGAACTAAACTTAACTTCAAAGAAGACTGAGTGAATCGCATCCACTTCTCTTCACTAGATATACCTATAATCTATCTACGTGCAACAATTTTTTATACTTTTTGTTTTTATGCAGCGCTTGTTTTGTTTATAGTCTCTGCTACCTCTACTCTATCAGTGATTTTTTTTTGCTATTGATTGTTTTAGTCTTTACGTGGATGCAGAAATATGAATTATTATTAACATTTAAATACAAAATGGATAGAAAAAAATGTATATATGTCTGGTTGCAGTGGATCAGGTGAAGGGAATATCAGAAAAGTAAATTGGTGATACAAGTCGTAATTTACTAAAATTGTATATAGTTTGAATAAAGCCTCGGATAAAGTTCAAATTAGCCAAAAAGTTTACCGAATTTAATGCATTTATCTAATAAGATAATTTAAATACATTATGTAAATCACTTTCTTTTTAAAGTTAAACTAACTCACTTTCTAGGCTAGAAGACTGCATTAAAAATCAGTTCGCTCGCTAGCTCTTTTTGTTTTTGCGTTTTCTTGATAATAATTGTTCAGGCGGATTATTCTATCAACACCCATATCAAAATTTGGTTAGCGTCTTCAATATTTTCTAGTTATAGTTACTAAATTTAATATATCCTTACACATTCATGTATATATCGATTATAAAAATAATTAGGACATTCATAGAAATATTATCTAATAAATCTTTTCATAATAAATTATTTTATAATTTTTTTATTAGTGAATATAAAATTTTTTTTTAGATAAATATTAAAAGTAATTGAAAAATTAATCGATTATGTTTATAATATTTCAATCATTAAAATTGCGCTACAAATAAAGACCTTGTATGCGCTGAATTTATTTAATTACAGTGTAGATAAGTGTATTTTTTATATCGAGCAAAACTGGACAATTTCGTTTGGAGTAAAACATATGATTAAAAGTTAATACAAATTGTTTATTACAAATTGATGTTAGGTTTTTATGGACCACTGTGTATTAAGAATATACTTTTACTATATTCATTTACTGTATAAAATTGCATGAAGTAATCACCTTTTAAAACCATCTCTAGTTATACAGTTTAACTGGTAGCTATTTTAAATTTAATTTCAAACATAATTTTTCAATTTTCGCCTAGTAGAAACAAGAACTTCTTTACGTCTGCGTTTCAAATTATTAATGGGCAGTAAGGGACATTGTCATAAAATATGATTTTTAACATTACTAATATACAATTTTGATAACATCATACTTTACTGTCCAGTAACAATGTTGCGACTTCCAGACCAACTTTGAGGTATATCCAATAAAAAAAAAATATTAAAATTGGACCACTCTTTAAAAATATATAAGTGGTCATACACTGCAATCAGGGAGTGAACAATAAATCATGCCTTGTTTTCAAACCCTTTGGCTTGGAATGTATTTTCGTTTAAAAATACGTGCATGTTGAGTGGTTTAGAATCGAAAAGTATTTAACAAATACCTGAATTTTATGGGAAAGACAAAAAGAAAATTCTATGTAGATATTCGTGAGGTATAGCATAAAAATATAACTTTTTACATATATTAAAAAAAATTAAAAATTTCCATTACTCCAATTAAATAAACACAAAATCATTAAAGTGACACTCTAATCGTTAATATGTTATAGATAGAATATTGCATACTTAAAAATTTCGAATCTCTGTTCTAAATAGTTATTCATGGCACTGAATTAAACAAGTTTTACTGTAAATAAAAATAAATATCTATATATAATACTTAATAGATAAGCTATAATGACTTTTTGTTCAACAATCTGTGTAATTATAATCACGTATCATCTATATATAAACTTAATATATCAGACACATACAATAATATTTACAATAATAAAACCCTAGCGGCTGCTTTCAGTTCTTTAGTATTCTGTGTGTTTTTAAAAAAAAATATTATATATATTTATATATTCACCTCCATCTAAAGAGAATTCATAGTAAACTATTTATAAACAGCATTGTTACATGCTATGCTAATGCATTATACATTATTTCGTATCACTGTGCAAAATTAGTCCTAGGTTATGAATGCACCACTGCTGGTGGCATGCAAAATATCGGATTGAAATATCTTAATTCGACCCTTTAATAAATTTTGCCAAAAAGTAAACATGTATTTTTTTATAATTTTGCGAGTTTTACTCGTATTAAAATTTTATGAGTTACTTTAAAAATTACCTAATCATTCAAAAAATATTTTCACAGTTTTCGAAGTTACTGATGTAAATAAGGCCCAAAAAATCAAAATCACTTATTCTATGATTGGGTAGCTAGTTTCAGAGATATAATTTGAAATGACTCCGGGAAAGAGGACTTCGGATACAATTTTAAGCGATAAAACAAAAATTTCACATAAAAAATTACAATAAAACGTAGAATTCACGATTTTTGGGTCAAGCACTTAAAACCGGAGTTTTATCGAATTCTATTAAAAATTTTTTTTCTCGAATCTATAATGTTTTAAAGCTCGATTTGATTATTGTCTCTTTTTATCCCTTAAAAAATATTCAAAAACCGATACTAATTTTGGATAATAACATAAATTTAATAAATTAAGTTTACTAACGATTATCTTATATAGAGACCGAACAATTATCTTATATTCGGCATCTCAAATAAAAACTTTTTAACAAAAGAATAAAATGGACCGCCGACAAAACTGAAAAGCTAAATATAAAAATAAAACTATTTTATGTAAGTATATCAAAATTATATATTTTTTATTATTTTGAGTTTTCAATTAACCTTTATAAGTTTTTAAACTAATTTAAGTATACCTTAATAATTTTGAATCGATGTTAATTTGCTTGTTTGGCGCCAACTAAAAATTTCTTAGGTAAAGGTATTTACATTAGTTTAAGAACTTAGTTATTAAAGTTAATTAAAAAAACGTTTCTAATTTTTTACTTTTCAAATTTTTCGGCGGTTTAATGTTTTTTTCTTTAAGTTTTCATTTTATAATTTTTTGTAGCTATAATCTATTAAATACTACATGCTTAATTTTTTATTCACATAACTCATCAGTAAAATCTGTTATTGAACAATAAATCACTGTTATTTTACCACCCTTAGGATAAGAATTCTTTTTCCAAGTTTATATGAGACCAACTTCAACGCACATCCTATCCAATAAAAAAAAAAATTAATTATCGAAATCGGATTGCTCCGTTAAAAGTTATGCATGGTCATACATAACAAAAATATTCAATATAATAAAATTCAATCAAGGGTTGGAATGACACTAATGAAGGTGCTTTAAAAAGGGCATTTAAGCTTCTGATCGGGCGTTTAGTTTTCTCCAAGTTAAGTAGATTTTAACCCAATTGGCTTCTAATAAAATTAGCTTCTATTAACATCTACATGCAACCTATATCCAATTATTAGTCGGTAAAAAATTTATATATTATAAATTGTACACAGAGGTTATTATTCTACGATGTGTTCACATCAGATTTATTTTTATTTCGAATTAGTTTTCTTCAGTCCAGAACATATTTTATTTATAGTAAGTTGTTTTTTGTTGTCGACTTGTTGCATTAATAATGAAAAATAATAATTATATTATGAAATAAAAATTATATTTAAAAAAAAAAATAAAAAATTCATCTTTATTATTGCAGCATCTCTCTAGATTACTAACGCAATGAAATCATAAAAATTGTATTGTATTTATTTATAACAGAACTTGTAAATAGCTTTGTGAATAAAGTAAAGAAACTTGAGAATATGAAATCTTTCCTTAAATAAAATAGAACAAAAAGTACAATTTGTATAGGAATGATCGAAAACTATTTGAAATGAAAATTTTGCAAAAGGAAAATATGAATCATTTTGTCAATAAGAATCATACCTGATTAATTTTAATTAAAATAGTATTTAAAAAAAATAATATTTCTAGTTGGTGGATGTGTATGATTTCGATTCTTACCTAGAACAAAAGAAATTAGTTAGTATTAATAAAATTTGAAATCAAGTTTTGGTGTTAGTTTGACGAAAAAGATCAAAAAAATTTTTTGACATAATATTTTTATTTTTTATACTCGACATATATACTATATATCAGAGTATATATTCATTTTAGTCAAAAGTGTGTTGACGTTGGAATATATTGACACCAAGGAATTTTGTTATAGGTGTTCATAGAATTATTTAATTAGCCAATTTCCGTTTGTCCGACGGTCCGCCCTATCTCAAAAAATGAAAAACGAAAAATAATAGACACAAAAAGTAAGATCAAATTCGTGAATGAGCAAAATCGGTCTATTGGATCCAATGGATCCATGACGATCCATGATAAAAACTTTTGAACCATTAAAGATACAAGAATAAACAAATTTTGTTCGAAATATTTGTTCGTAAATAATTGAGATCCGCCATAATTTCAGCTCAAATTTAGCTACTAAGCACATATATTATATGAATACCTTATTATTATTATATGTTTTTATAATTGTATGGGCTGCATATTTAGAGTATTATATGAATGTTTATCATTAAAAATAGTTCAAACAATGATATTAAACAATATGTCGCACTCTTTAAGTTGTTATCCTCACTTGTTTAAGATTTATACTTTTAAAGAAAGTTTGATAGTGTAAGAAGAGTATTTCAAAGATTTGATTGTGTAAGGATTGTTCATGGATCTTGTGCAGAATTTGAATAAATTATACTGATTTACGTAATTAAAATATCTTAATTTAGTCAATTGGATCTAAACGCAGTTTTCACACATCTGTGAAAATTCATACGATGTTTGAAAATTTTGAATTCGTAATAATTAAGTGAAGAAAACAACTCAGAGAGTAATATCCCTGAAATATCCAATATATGATTAATATAATTGAAATATTCTACGTTCAGTTTGCACTTAGTTTAACAACCTAGATCTGTAACTAAATATTCAAAGCCATTTTAGATGAACATTTAAGTTATATTAGAAAAATAAAATTTACGTTTCTATCTCTAAATATAGAGTTAGTTATCTAAATTTCTTGTAACATCGCGGGCGGCATAAATTACCTTAAAATTAAAAAACAAACAAACACGAGATATATACACACTAAAATGGTCAATTATCTAATTGAATAATTATATACCTAGATCGTAATATTTTAACCAGAAAATATATTACAGTAACTAGAAAAAAGAAAAAAAACAAAAACAAAAACTATAAGTTGTAAAACAAAATACCTAGCTAATTTTACGAATAATTTTTACATATGTAATCGTTTGTAGTAATTTAGTTTTTTGTTCTGTTATGAATATTTTGTATTTATATAATAATCGTTCTTACATTCTTAGTGATGGGCTGAAAATTGTTATCATAAAAATTTAATTTTTAATGACTTTTATCTTCTAAGACTAAACCAAGTTTAGGAAAGCTTTCACCATAGGATAAGAGCACCAAGCTCGAGTAATATAGTTTTAAGTTAGCCTACAAGTAGCTCGTCGCATCAAGAAATTAAATAGGAGGCAAAAATACAGGCAACAAGGCAATTAAGACTCAATGGACTAGTGAACTTCGTCAAAATCGAATGATGCTTTCGAAAGTTACAGCAGAACAAAGACATGGATAGATAGATTCTATATCTAAACTAGAAAAAAACCTTCTAGTTTAGTCGTAGATCTCACGGCGTTCGGTTTATTGTGTTTACATTTTGCTCAATAAGATTCAATTTAATAATTTTTATTGGTATTTTTGATTAAATTGATTTATTGAAAGCATGCCGTAAAAGTACCCACATCATATTATAAAAATAATTTTTGACCTTTCACTGTCAGCGTGATATCACGGCAAGTCGCTCAATTTTCTTATTTAAAAATTTGGGCACCTTATTCAATTTTGCTGCAGCTAAAAATCCGAGTATTTTAATAAAATTTTGAATACTTTATAGAAATCTTTTCATCTGCGTTTAAATGTTCAAACCATCACTATTAATACAATGCTTATAATTTTACCGTGTTGTTTGTATGTTATCGCTCATGTTTACAATAAATATATTAATAATATATAATTTTTTTTTCTGCTACATATTTATGTTTCAGTTTCCATGAATTAAATATAATAATTACGAATGATATTAATGCCGATTTGTTGTGTTTTTAATATATGGCTACAGAATGTATTAGTTTTAATGTGAATAATGTTTTAACACTTGCAATTTTAATAAAATTCTTCATATATATGGCCATGTATGGCCATGTATGGCCATGGCCCGTTTCCAGAAATAGACTGCATGAATGTAATAGTACTAATCTTATATTGCAATATGACTTCTGAAAGATTCCAAAAGAATTCGTATTTATGATGTGTACATCAGAAATTTCTTAAAAAATATATTTGTTTCAGTAGATAAAAACTGTAATGAGAGGTCAAACAAAAGGGAGAAGCAAATTTATTAAGCGAAATAGTAATAATTAATTCATAAAGTGGTTCGAAGTAAAGAGTCACAGCCATAATTTTCGTGATACAAGACAAAATGAAAAAAGAATCTCTTCTATCAATTGTGTTATATTATCGTCACGCTTCGGGTCCAGGGTCGAGATCCTCGAAATTTATAGTGGTAACTAAATGGTGCTGATTAATAAATCTGGCTATATTTTGTCTTATCTCTTCTACCTTTATCTCAGTATAATCTCGCATTTTATACGATATTTTGGACATAAGTTTGGTTGCAAATAAACTTTTTTCAAAAATAGTTCGGATTATTCTTCAAACAAATCCCATAAAATTATGGAAGTGGCGTTATCGTAAGCCTGAAACAGTTTTGCTTGCAATAATATTCGACAAACACAACCAAATCCCACATCAGTACACAAAAAAAAAAGTAAAATTACCTCCACATTTATGAAGAACATATTGTTACAAAGATGCCACACAATACCGTATCACTTCGTGAAATATACAAAGAGAGATCTAAACGACCTTCAGCAATTGTTTTACAGTACAAAAGTAAAAAAAAAGACTAAATCGTTGATTACAGACTACTCGTATTGTGTTAGCGTTATACGCACAAACAAACATGTAACTGCTATTAAGGTAGCTAGCTAGCTCTGTTATGGTAACTATTTAGCATGCTAAGGTAAAAAGATTATCGATATATAATCACATACATTTGTCTATTTCAATTACATAATTAGCATGTTTAAAAAAAATATTGTTAAAATTTTGAATAATTATTTAAATAATAAATGAAATTATATTTTGAGAGCAGGAACGTCAAGGAATCAAAAAAAAAATAAATAAATAAATATATATATATATATATATATAAATATATATATATATATATATTCTATTATTATGTAATCTTGAAAAAAAGGTCTGCTAATTTTTAATTTACGAAGAGGTGTAAAGTTTCGTATTGAAAAGCCTTCGAATAGCTCAAAAAAAAGTGAGTGTTTCATAAAGAAATAATGACATGCTATTCTACAGATTTTATGAAAACTTCATAAAAAATTTATCAGATATTTCTGTCTGGTGAATTGCCTTAAATCTTTTAATGTCATAATATATTATTTAGGTCATTAAAGTGACTTTAAAAAAAAAAAAAATGTATATACACATAAAAATATGAGACATGTTTATTAAATTGAATTCAAAAACTCGGTTAGTAGTATGAATGAATGAATACCATTCACTTACCAGTGTGCACGTTGAGTACTTTAATTTATATTTCAAAAAGTCAATACACTAATTGATTATATTATTAAATATTCAAATTGAATATTTAAAATTATAATATTGGTGTTATATAATTAATATAAACCTCCGTGCGCTTGTCTGCTCTTTATAGTGGTGAGTTTGGTAAGAAAGAAAATTAAGAATTTAACTATGTTTTGAGTATAACATCAATGGATATATTTTTGACAACTCTGTTGTAAGTGGTTTATATTATTGATAGACATCACAGTAGGTTATGTAAACAAATTTTTGACAGGGAAAACTGGCTATGGTTGAAAAAAAAAATATTTCGCAAACGTTATGGAGGAGAGGAATTGTCAAGCAGAAACAATTTCGAGGCTTTATGTGATTTTTGTTTAGTACTATACAAGTTTTTTCTTCAAAGAGTATCCTTAAAATTACATTATCTTAAAACGAACTTTTCTTAAATTGTTTTATTTTACGTACATCCCCTTGTCACTTTATGTGAAAATTGCCGCTATATTAAATGTAATACAACCTTGCACCGTCTTGTTTACAGTATTAGCAATATTGTACATTAAATCTTATATACGGTTATCGTCACATAATGGGAGAATCGACATGATTTTACGATTTACTAATATTAAAAAATAATTTAAAAACAAAATTACTAGTAGTCAATTTATGGTACTTGAATGTAGGAATTGCTCATAAGCAGAGTTCATAAGTTTGCGAGTTAGTTAAATATTTCCATCAGCAAAAAGTTTGTGGTGATTCTTTTATAGCGCGACCAGCGACTGCTTAAAAAAGATTCTATTCAATTCTGCTTTTTGTAGTGAAAATTTCTTTTAGGCATATTGGGGATGAGGAAAACTCATTGAACTTGTGAAACTGTTACCGTTACCGTATCCGACACCTCAGGTACCAAAGTATTCGTATTTTACGAAATAGTAACAGTATTTCCTGCACAATAAAATATTTTCAATTCCCGATGATAAGTCCGACGATTCAACAAAATACACACCAAATTGTTCTAGTTTTCACTTCTGTCGACTCTCTCGGAGTGCCACTGATTTTTGTTGTTGTGCATATAGAGGTTATATATCGATCGTATCAGATTTTTTGATTTATAAATCACGTAATACAAATTACATGTGTCATGTTTCATTAAATATTCCGGAAGTTCAATTTATAAGGGCGTTGTTCTTATAATATATAATAATACATGTAAAGTATTATGTATTCCTTGTTTAATATTCAATATGAAAATATCATTTTTAGATATGCATTGATGAGCTACAAATCTGTGATGGTTTTATAAATTGTGAAATTCATTATTATCTTCAAAATTTTAGCAGTATAAATTTAAGTAGTATCTCACGGAAAATGAAATACGACCTAAAATTTTCATTCGTCTTCTGTCTGTCCTTTGAACAATCTGAAGCTTATTCATTATATTCCCGGAATTCGCGATTGACAGTGTCCATTTATAAATCGATAGAACTTTTAATGGAGTTCACTCAACATCAGATCAAATTTGATAGGATTCTAAGCAAGACCCCCCAGGAAGTGCTGCTTGACATGGTCAGTAATATAATAAGTCTTCAGTCCAAATCATCAATCTAGTATAGGTTTTCATCAAGGATCACACCTATTTGCCTACCATACTGGTTTGCGTGAATAGTTTTCTCCAATTAGACAGAAAGTGTATGATTTTCGTACATACCGCCAATAGATCTCGTCTCATGTAGACGTCTTCGAAATACAAAAACGTGAAGTCAAATCTTTTATATTATAGATATTAATAATGGCAAATTTCATTAATTATATAAGTTATCAAATTCAAATAATTCATTAAAAAACAAATTAGTAAATTAAGCTAGTAAATTACACACTAAGAAGCAATATTAATTATCAATTAATAAAATTCTTTCAAGTGAAATGAAACGTCTTGCTTTTTTATTACATAAAAATATGGGCACACGAATAAAAACAATTGTATTTTAATTAATTAATCCACATTAACTGAGATGTTCTTATATATTATAATGATATTAAAAATTATATGATGTTATATAAAGCTATTTTATTATTTATTATTGTTACAGAGTTATTGTTTTAAATAATAATTATCGTTTCGTATTACCATGATTTTTGAACCCCACGATAATTATATAACATGCTTGATATTTGCTAATAAAAGAAATTATTGTTGTTGTTTTTTTTTTTTTGGTTCCCAAAATGAAATAGTTACGGTAAATTATAACGAAATTCTTATATATTATTTAAAGATGGTTGATATTAATTATGTGAAATGATCTATATTTGGAAATTTATTTTTTTATATAAATTTATTTCGATGTGGTATAAAACTTACTAAATTAGAAAGGTGTAATTTTTAAGAAAATATTTTTTATATACACGTGAAGAATGCAAAAGTCGATTGCTTTAAGTTCAATAATTATTTTTAATATAATATTTTTATCATTCGTAAAAAGAAACTCAGTTTTTTATTAGTTATGATTGTGATCTATGTGGAAAGTAGGTTAGGAATTAGATGGGTCACAGGAAATATTTATAATGATAAGATAATGCCAATTTACGATTAACATATTTTATCATAACGGTTCAGTGGTCTAGGGGTATGATTTTCGCTTAGGGTGCGAGAGGTCCCGGGTTCAAATCCCGGCTGAGCCCAATATAATTTTGGTTTTTTTTAAACAGTTGAGGTAAACTTTATTTTAATAAAGCAAAAGTATTTTAAATCATAAAATAAAAAAATTACAATGCAAAAAATCGAAAGAAGTTCAACCAAAAATTACCGTTATATTAAATAAAGGCATGAACATCTCCAAACAGAAAAGACCTTGATGAAGGTTGCTATAAAATTGATGATTTATAAATTTTATTTATGAATATCAAGTTCAAAGTTATTATTAAAATTCATGCGTGTATTATATTTATATACAGATTGTTTCTAAAACGTCTTTACAATGATCTTAAGTATTCAGAACACTGACTCATTCTCGTGACAGTAGTGGTTGATTGATAGGCTTAAGCAATGGCAAACAAAACAATCATCATTAACAAATTTTAAAATTATCTAAACTTTTGTTGTTACAAATATGTACTGAAATTCAGAAAAATTCTCAAATTCTATTAGCCAGGCATTTTGAAGCGGTTTGCAGTATTTAATCTTAATGAATATGATTATCGAAAAATCTTAAACAAATATTTCTACATACTGATTTGGTAATTTGAACATCGACTCTTACCTAAAACAAAAACAAAAAATGTATTAATTTTTATAAAAACATAAAATAATATCAATAATTCTCAAGACATTATTTATTTATTGCTTTTTTTTTGCATTGATTAGTAAATGAAGAAAAACTTTGATAATTTGTATTTTTATAGCTCGTATTGATGAATTTCATTTCAAAAACGTAAAAGTTGTAACATTTTTGTGCTTTTATAAAGATTCAATACGCATAGGTATGCGTGACAGACGTAATGTTCAGAATCCAGTTCAATATTTTCCAATGACAGACAACATTGCGGATTGAATGACTAATTTATAGGCAAGACTTGCCAAATTAATTTTTACCCCAAACTGAACGTTGACGAGGTTCCTTTACAAGTGACTCTACTTCAGATTTTTTTTATTTTTACTGAGTATTTTTTATTTTTTGGCGGTTCATGCACGAGTACCAAGTATCCTCATTTAACTCCAGGCCTGGCTCAGTAGCCAAAGGGTAAAGGCTCTAACACCTTTGCCCATTCGACTAGAGGTTTGCCGAATCTAGGCAGTTTGATCAATTTCAAATTAAAAAAATATTAAAAAGCGGTTAATTGATCACTCCAACAATATAACTGTCACATTGTGCTAGAAAGCGACTTCGCCTTCAGATAAAGAGGATCAGAATGCTTGTGGTTTCTCTCTTAAAATACTCTTTGTAAAATCTGGACCTGCCCGGGCATGCATAGACCATGCTCGTTGATATAGTCTATGAATTAGTGGATGTTTCGAGGAATACACCAGTGATTGAATTGCATTATAAATTTATCAAGCATCAATCTTGTAATATAAAACTTCCAAATAAATTTCAGCATTTCTGTATGTGAAGGCATGAGCATCGACTATACCTGTCATGTTTCTTTTTTTGTTATTTTGTATAAAATATTATAAAGTTTATGTGGCGGTTAATTCTTCGATTCTTATGTACACATAGTCTGTTTATATTTATAATAATTAATTAAAATTCTTTCAAACATTTTAAATTTGAATAAAAATCCTGTTATATTACACAAAAAAAATATAAAACATATCATATAATATAGAATTTTGTTTTTTTTTTTTTTGTTTGTCTAAGATTTTAATTCGATTTAAGAAAAAAAAAAAACCCGTTCAATATAATTTTTTTTTTTATATCTAATAAATAAAAATAATCAAAAATTATTCATGTAAAATAGTATTGTCGATATAAAATTTGATTAGAGGAAATATTTATTGCTTATTTAAAATACCTAGTTAGACATATTTTCACACTGTCATAAGACCAAAATTTTTTTAAAAAACCAAAAACTTTAGGTCTCTGCTTTTAGTCTTCTTTGTATGGCATTTCAAAAATTTCACTCATTTAACGTTTGGAATGCTAGTTTTTGAAGTATCGCTTGAAATGGCTTCGATTAATCGCTGTCCGGATAAAATTTTAAGGGCTATTAAAACCATGCTTCCAATCGATCCAATTTTTGTAATTTTATGGTCATAATTACCATATAAATGGAGTTTTCTGGATTAGAAATACACAAATTTTTTGATTTTTTCAGCTAGCCTAATTTAAGAGCTTAAGTGCTTAATTGTTGGATTTTACAAAGAAACTAATCACTTAGTCAGATAGTCGGTAATTTTTTCTGCGTTCAGCTGTGCCGACTAATTCGCTGGTCAGCCGGCTGACTAATTACTCAATCGGCTAGTCGCCTAAGTCATATTCGCAACAACTCCTATAATTCTTTTAAATGTTTTTTCTAAGGTCTCTACAAAAAAGTAAAAAAATATAAAATTTCTCATCAGCTAAAAGTATTTTTAAACAAATAAACGGTAAATTAATTTGTAGTTAAAATGATCTTTCTTAAAATGAATACATGATGAAGTATATTTTTTTATTCATTTTATTTAACGAATACTTTTGCAGGTAATCTCTAACGGATTAATATTATTAATTAAACCAACAGTGAAAAATTTAATACCCACGCCTTTAATGTGTTTTAAAAAAAAACTAACTAACCAAGTTGAATTTTTAATTAAGTTAAAAACACGAAATTAAAAAAAAAAGAAACAAAATTTATATAAAAATTAATTACTGTCTAATTATTGTCAAAATTAATTATTATTTTTGAATATGATTGAGATGTTGTGATTTTTATTTTGAATTTATACAAATTTATCCAGTATTCTTATTATGAGTAAAACAAATAAATAAAATGCGTACAAATTTGCATATTTCATACAATGAATGAGAAATAACTGTCGTATCGTTTGTATTCGGATTTTTTATAAAAAATGATAAACTATAAATCATTGTCATAGATCTGGAACACAAAATTATAAGCTTTACTCGGTCAAATTTTATTATCAATCCGAACAGTTTTTAAGCTTAATTGACATATCTAGGTCATAACTGATATAATGTTTACGATATTAAAACCGTATCTTAACAAGTGAAAATCTCCACAGAGTTAATTATTTAAATACTCGGCATACGGTTTAGTATCAATATTTGAACTATTTTTAATGATTTGTATTCATAAAATACCTTAAATATGCAGTCTGTATGGTTACAATAGTAATTTGTATTGCAAATATATGCGTTTTTTTTACTAACTTAATTTCTGATTAAAATGTGGCGAATCTAAATATTTTATGAGAAATATTTCAAACAAAAGTTGTTTGTTTGATTTTTTTATGGTTTGAATGTTGGGTAATGGATCCATTGGACCTAATGATCTGATTTTGCTCATTTAAGAACTCAAACTAATTTTTAGATCCAGAATACGTGATTAAAATTTAAGTTCGCTATCTCTTTTCGTTTTTAAGTTATGTTGATGACGAACGGACAAACGGAAATTGAATAGTTAGATGATTCTATGAAAGCCTATATTAAAATATAGTTTGTGCGGTGAATATTTGCTAGCGTTAATAAACTTTAGCCTAAAACTAATATACTCTTACATATTCTAATATATGTCGAGTATAAAATGGGTAAGAAATTACGAAGAAATGTTTTGACTCACTTTTATAATGACTAATTGTATGAATGAATTGATTTTAAAAAAAATACAAAAAAATTGGGTCAAAATTGAACATTTAAAAACATATAAAATAAAAAATATAAAAAATCCCACCTTTCATTGGGTGTAGATTATTACAAAAGTAGCTTGATACTACGTATTCAATTATTACGTACATGAGTCATTAATATTTATACATTTTACACACCTATTATCGTTTTAAAAAAGACAATAAAACATATTAGTTTGGACGTCAAGCGGGCTTCTGTTGTAAATTGATGTCGGCTAACTTCATCCAGATTTTAATTTTACTATTCTTTTGAATCTCTACGGTGTAATGTCGATATAACATTGAAAATAATAAGTAACTTAAAGATTTTTAACATAAATAACCCAAAAGTATTTCTAGACACTTGAACAAAATTTTATAAAAATGTCAATATTTCTAAAATTTCAGATTTTAGTTTTTCTATTCTTTTAATATGAAAGAATTATTATTTTCAAAATTATTTCCAAAAACTTCAAGAAACGTCAACCAAAATTTTTTTTAATCTTAGAACTCGATGGGTTTGAATATTTTTCTTTAATAATAGACGCTTCTATCGCCTCCCTTTTCTAAAAATTATAAAAAAGCTCCCTTTTCTAAAAATTATATATTAATCTATAAAGTGTTTGTTATTTTCTTAATTGGTCGTACAATTTTTCTTGTATTTCCTTCCACCCAGTGAATTTGGACTCAAGAGACAAAAATGCAAGAAAAAAATCAGACTAGAATCAAGGCCTCAATTGGCTACTGTAATATTTTTGGCGTCTGAAGTATTTTAATATATTAATTGATTTTGAAAATAAAAAATATGTTCATTTCAATTACATTTTTTAAATGTCAAAGTCATTTAATTATTTTTCCGTTTTCCTTTTTATATTATCCAATATAGATTGACATACAATCAGCGAAAGAAACAATCTTTTTGTTTAAAAAAAGACATTATTTTTATACATACGATTTTACGAAGTCTACTTCATTTGAGCTCTTATTTTAATGATAATTTGTAGTGTAGAATGCAACGAAAATTCAGGACCATTTGATAGACTATAATAGTTTCCATTTCAAGTCACTCGTGTCACTTTTACATATCAAATCACTCGATTCAAAGAAACTGTTAATCAAGAATATTTTTCCCGTAAATTTTTTAATGACAGCTTTTTTTTACGTTACTTCATAACTAAGATTGCTGATCCTGACAGTATAATAAGAGTACACATTATTCGCATGGCGGTTCACCCATCCAAGGACTGACCGTGTTTGATGTTGCTCAACTTTGATGATCGGCTGAGAACAGTATTTCCATTTTGTCAACATGACAACCCAAAATTTATTTGTAATAAACATTTCCACAGTTTTTTTTTCTTTTATTAACAACTACAGCTTCTTTCTGAGTCAGCTCGGGTGAAATTTTGTAATTTATTTAAAATTAGAGTTCCGTATTGGAATGCGAATAAATATTATAAAATAATACGGATAGTTTTGGATTTGTAGCATTCATTTATCAAAATTTTATACTGAAATTTATTTAAAAATATCTGTTGAAACGTCGAAAAAACGACGGTGTTCAGCCATTGGTGTGTCATAAACAGATTATTGTAAATACAGATGATAAAATATGTAACCCTCAAAATGGAATGCTAATATAAAAAGTAATATTTTCATTCATAAAAAAAATTACAATATTTAAAAGATAAATTAGATTAGTTCCAATGATAACGGAAACCAAAAATGGAATTTATAATAAGTAGGTGTTAAATATTAAAAAAAAAAAAAAAATTGTACTAAACAGAAAAAATACAACAAATCATAAATTATATCAATTGCAAAGGAAATCATTTCCTTCTAGCCTTTATTTAATTGATTTAACCTTGACTTTACATAATAAAATTGTAACAAGACTCAGGGTTAACTGTTTTTAACTATATGCAAAATAGATTATATAAATAAAATAGACAAATTGAATAGCTAACATAGACAATTGTTTAATAGTTATCATAGATAATATAGTTATCATAGTTTAATTAAAGCCAATTTTCGGAGAAAAACATTAGATGCTACATTTAAACAATGGAGAAAACTAAACAATTTTTTAGTCGTTTGGAAAATGCAGAGATAGAAAAAAATTTGTTCTTTTTCTTTTTCTTTTTCGTTTTTTTTTTTTGTTTGTATTTTTTATTTTTACTCGCCTTTATTTACGTTTATAATGGTAGAATTTTGTAATTAGTTTTAAAATTAATTTCAGATAAGCTAGATATTTGAGATTTTAACATAGTTTCAAATAATTATAGACATATTACGGTGCCAATGTAAAATTATTTTCCCAACACTTCAAGCATAATTTGAAAACAGCTTGTTGAAAATTTGTGATTGTAAATTTAAATAAACAACACAGTTTTAGCACAAATAACGTAGCTATCAAGAGCTTTAATTCGATTTGTTTGTCCTAAATTGTAACACTTTATGTAAGCTTTAAAATTCTTGAAAGAAGACTAAATTTTTAGACCGCTGAATAGAAAAGTAGATAATTTACGATTTCAAATGCAGACATCGTGTTTGTGAGTTTCCAACTCTTCAACGACCAACTGAATTTGTAAATAATGTAATGGATTTGATTTAGTTCAATAATTAATTTTCTTCTATTTAAAGTATTTAAATACAAGCTTGTTTTTAAAAATAATTTTTAAATAAATTGTTATTAACATTGCAAATAATTTATTTTTCATTTCACGGATTTTAATTAATTATTAACAAATATAATTATTTAAAATAATGTTTTACTTCATTAAATTAATAATACAAATGTATTTATAATTAATTTTGATACATAAATTAATTATGATTATAATTTAAGTAAAAATTTATTCATACGTATTAAATTGAATTAAATAATATGATTTAAAATTAAATAAATATTTCTATTCTAATTAAATACACACTAAAATTAATAATTAATTAGTTATTATGTATAATTTTGTGTGCATTATGTTTAAGTTCTGTTATCATAGGTATCTATTACAAGGATATATAACATAGATATATTCATATTATAAAAGTATTTATAAATAAATATATATAATTAATTTTTTTATTTAATTGTTTATGTCAACAAAAGAATAAATATAAACAAATGGAAAGATGAATGTACTTTTTAATTTAATAATATAAAGATATAATTTTAAGGTTAAACGAGTACGATATCTGATGATATTATTTCACATGCATATTTTGAAAATTCATGTATTAAATGTTTTTTTAATTTTCATTATTAATTTGTTTGATAGAAAACATTAAAAGGAGATTAGAGTATATTAAGAGGGGAACCGCGTCCATTATACCTAGATCTTTTGGTCCTCTGTACCCTCGTTTAGAACACTCCATCGTCTGAAGGCAAAGATGCCTTATAGCAAAAGGTGACACTTAAATTTTTATGTTGTTGATGGAACCGTTTTCTTCGTACTTATCCAAGCGACGTCAGTGAGATGAATCTGCAACCGCCCCTTTGTTATTCTCTATTCTAAGTAAGTCAATTGGGTGAAGGTATTACTGTCTTTACCTCATTTGGCCATTAGTAGCAGTTAAAAGATCTCTCGTATTAAATACATAACAAACAGTATTAGGGGGATTTTGTTATTAGGAGTTATCATACAACATCTTAATGGTGCTATGCCATTTTTCGTTGGTTTTGTAGTGAATTTAAAAAAAAAAAATAAATAAATAAATAAAAAACAACAAGAAATAACACTTATTTTACGATTTGATGATAAGTTTTTGAGATATCGCTTCCAATTTGTCACTAATTCTGTCTTCTGGTGTCCATGCGATGTCTCTAAGCCTACACATCCAATTATTAAATGAATTTTATTTTTGAAATCAAAAGGTCTAACTTCGTATATAAACTATTTTACTTTGATTTTTTCAAATAGATACCCTTACAAAAATTACAGAATATCGAGAAAATTATTTTGTCACCTTCTTCGATAAATTATCCTTTATGTTTTTAGAATAAAATCAATTATTTTGGTGGAAGTAATAGATAATATTAAGTACATTTCGAGAAACATTTCTTATCATGAATCAATTAGTAGTTGTTAATTAATTTAAGTATAGATTCATTTCTAGCTACCGTGATAGTTCTACCTTAAAATTAATATCATAAAAAAATATCATTTAATATAATTACAAATAAATACATAGATCTCCACTGTGATGGAAGGTTAACTTATTTTTTTTTTTTTTTTAATAATTTTTAATTATATTTTAGAGTATATTTAGATAAATTGTCGAGGTTGTTATATAAGATGTTAACATTGACAAAATTTTAAAAATTGTGTTTAAAAATTCCCATAAACTTCATAAAAAATTTAAAGTACATATCTCCAAAAATTAATCTCTGATCATTTGAACTAGCCTAAAACGCTTTGGACAATAGTTTGTTTAGTTTTTGTAACAATTTTCTCAATTCCAGAACCATTGAGTTCTGGAATCCATTTGCGTCTGTTATATAATCCATTATAATCCATTGCGCCTGAGATAGACCGCTGAAATTTGGGTGGTGTAGGGTAGATTTAAAAAATTAGATTGGACAAGTTAAAATTAGACAAGTTTGTGAACGAGCAAAATCGAATCAATGATATATATATATATATATATATATATATATATATATATATATATATATATATATATATATATATATATATATATATGTCTGTGTGTGTGGTAGTGTGTGTAATATAAGCCTCACATCTTATATGTGTGTGTCATAGCGTTTGTAATTTTTTTTTTATTGATTTTATTATTACTTTAATGTATTTATTATGTATAGTTTTAAAACAAATATTAGCATTCTCCAGCCCTTCTCTATATGAAGAATAAGTGTGCCAAATTTCATACTCCTCCGTCCGTCCAATTTTCGTAAAAAGGGGTACACAGGTTTTGCTTCACGTATTAATATATAGTTAATTAATACTTCAAATAATGTCATAAACAATATATTTTTATATAGACGTGTTCTTAATAATACGTCTTCTAAGAAATCGATATTGTACAGGAAACCATTAATTTAAAAATAGTTTTGATAAAAACACGATATAAATCATTTACATACGTTATATACAAACATATTAGTTATATTTAGTTGAATTGATTAAATTATCGGTAATTAATAATTTACTTTAAATATTTAAGAAGGCTACTATGCGAAACGAGTGGGTGGGAAAGGAGTTTTTATTTATATATATATTTTTTTTTTCACTAATCATTTTAGAATTGTGCTCGTCTCTTATAATTGGATGCGCACTTTTTAAGATATTAAAAATCCGATCTAGAAGCCGATTTAGCGGATGTATGTAAAAATAAATGTTATTTTTGATTTTTTTAGATCTTAATTGGCCTAGGAAAGTGATAAACAGCAAACAAACAAAAAACTTTTTAATTTTTCGACGGTTTTTTAATTTCTCTTATACAATCACAAAAAACACCTCAATTTTATTCGATTCTTGCTGTTGTATTTCTCGCTGGACAATTTTATTTCTCGCTGGAGTTCATTAAAATAATCTTGGACTCCATGTTTTTAACGTACGATATAATATTTTACGTGTTAATAAAGTTTTAACCGTCAAATGTGATTAGCAATCATGCTGTTTTAAATTTTTATAGATTTTTACGATTCTATAAGAAAACCTTAAAAACCGATAAAAAGTTCAAAAATTTGTTCGCTGTTTATCAGTTTTCTAGGATAATTAAGATCCAAAAAATTCAAAAATATCATTTATTTTACAATCGGTCGATTAGTTTTCGAGATATTGCAAGAAATATACCCGATAAATTGGCCTCTGGATCGGATTTCTAGTGATATCTCAAAAACTACGAATCCAATCGTTAAATAGATGTTATTTTTGAAATCTACGAGTCAAAACTACTTTAGAACATATATTTCATCTAAATCGGGAACAAAAAATATTTTTCGATTTTCTCGATTTTTTCAAAGGGGTACCCCTTAAAAAAATGTGAAAATTGGGAAAAAATTTTTTCTACCCGAATGCTAAAAAAACTATGTTCTTAAGGGTAGTTTGACACGTAGATTTCAAAAATAACATTTATTTTACGATGGGATGCGCAGTTTTTGAGATATCACCAAAAATCCGATCCAGAGACCGATTTAGCGAATGTATTTCATGTAATATCTCAAAAACTAGTCGAACGATCGCAAAATAAATGTTATTTTTGAATTTTTTAGATCGTAATTATCCTAGAAAACCCATAATTAGCGAAATAAAAATTTTGAACTTTTCGACTATTTTTTAAGGATTCGTGATATAAAACAATCTCAAAAAGTATGTTTTTCGATAAAATTCACCATTTAACGCCTCAAGATACAAGAAGATGCAAGATACATTAAATCTAATAAAATTTTAAGGAAGCATAAATAGAAAACTACGTACTAAGTGTACTTTAGGATTGAAAAACAACAAAAACTACTAAACTGGGCCACCAAAATGAGCCTTAGAGAACACTGCACCATAGAAATCTTAACACTGTGTACTCTTAAGATACTTCCAATAAAATTATAAGATAATAAGTATAATAGAAAAATTTCTCCGTATATGAATACAAATGAATTACAATACTACATTTTGAATGAATTACAATATTATTCATCACATATGCAGATCAATAACAATTGAATCTAATAATAATAGTAGGTGTTGAAACATATGGATAAATATTGTCTTTGACTTTTAAACTGTGAATAATATGATATTTTATTTAATATTATTTATTATTCTTAAAATAACTTTCACTATCAAGCTAAGCATAATTAAAAATTATCATTCAAAAATGGCAAATAAAAGATTTTATAAATATCAAGATAAAAAATTTCAAATTAATCCTGATAAGGGAAGTTATTGTAATCAACCCGAAAATTAAAACCGGAAATTTTCATGTGTAGTATAGGTGTCCACGCAAGATTGCGACCAATTTTGGCTAAAATGGATGAGTTGGGTCCCATAGATCTATGACTCAAGTTTTATATTATAAGAGTGAAGAGGAAAGCTCAAATACAAAAAAGTGTTTCTTTTTTAATAATAAACAACTTTTGTTTGAAACATTTCTTCATGAACAGTTTAAACTCTCCACAATTCCAACTCAAATACAGCTAAACAGCATACTGATTATTTTATTCAAACATTTATGCAGCAGGATTGGAGTGTAAACAAGCTCATAGAAGCTCACATCTTGAGAGATTCAACAGATATAGAAATTATTTCGTTAAATTAAGACAGAAAAATATTATGATAGTTAAACCAATCGTTTTGTTGATATTGTTTCAACCTCCTGTTATTATTAAATATAAATTAAATAATATTATTTTGAAAATATAACGAATTTATAACATAAATATTATTTTATTAAATATCTATTATTATTAAATATTTTGCGTAAGAATTTCTGAAAAATTTCATTTGAATATAATAATTATTAATTAATTTGGAATTTTATGTATGGGTTGACGAAATTTAATATTTCATAATCATTTTACTGATGAATCAAAAGTCAACAGACATTATAAATTATAAATTTTTAATATAACTTTATTGGTTTAAAAAGTAGGTATATTTTAATTGCTCTAAACTAAAACCTTTAATGCGGTGTATTTGGCAAATCAAAAAGGCAAAACCTCCGTTTTCATTTCAAGATTTTGCATGTCAAATTTCATATCATTTCATTTCATAAGTACTTTGTGCGTAAAAATTGAAAAAAGATACATTGTATATTACATTACAGATTGTCATTATTCAAAAACCAACTTAAGAACAAAATGTTTTTTCACCCATTAAATATAAATATTTATAAAAAAAGGTGAAGAAAATAACTAACAGAGTTAATTTTTTAAATACTCAACATACAATATTATTTTATATTCTGATGTATTATGTATGTTGAGCATAAAAATGAATATGGCAATTTTTCATTAAACTTGTATATCATATTATAGTGCATTAGAGATTATCTTTTTCCTAGATGGCACATTTTGCGTTTTATTAGATTATTTTATATTATTTATATTATATAATAATAAATAATTCTAATTAAAAATAAATAAAAACGACAATTGTTTTAAATAATAATAGAAATAAATTGAACATTATACGATTATAAAATCAAAAGGTTATTTTAGCAGTATTTTTATTGGTCCTTATGGATCGTTTAATTTAAACATAAAATACAAATAAATAAAACGCATAAAATTATTGTTATTTCATTATTTCATATATGGTATTTAATATTAAAATTGCTTTATTATAGTAATAAATTTGATAAAAATAGATAAAACATATTTAAGTATTATTTAATAGAATTATAATTAAAATGATGGGTAAATATTTACAAATTTATATATAGGAAGAGACACATAGGTTACCTGGCTATTATATTTTGGAATAATATGTTATAGAACCATAGATCATTGAAAAAATGTGCACATGCCGGATAGTACGAGTTTAGAGGCGTACTGAGAAACAGACTTTCATCATCAAAGTAAATCTGACAAAATACAGTGACTATATTTTTATTAAAATCTAAAATATATCCAAAATATTGATGTAATAGTGAAACTTCTTTGAAGAATAGTTATATTTAAGTTCGTAATTGATTAAAATGGAAAACGAATTATTTGTGATTTCCCCAAAAACATATAAACAACATTATTTAAGACAAAATCAATTACAAGGAAATTATTTCCAAGTTAAATCGTCAGATAAGTAAAATGTAGACTTTTTAGCACGCAATCAAACTATTATATACTAATCTGACGCGCTCGATTTAATCCAACTATCGATTTTTTCATTTTAATATTTTTTTCGGCTATCTTTTACATGCGGCATCATTTAGAGATCTTTAATTTAGCGGAGATACTCAACAACGGCTAAGGTATCTCCCATTTATTAAGCTGACTAGCGCTAGAGTTAATAAAAAATCCCCGTACCGTCAATGTGTATAAACAGATTTAATGGCAAAATAACAGTTTTTATCTATCAAAGATATTTTATTTTACTTTTTAAGATTTTATCTTTCTTGTATGTTAAAAAGATATTAAAAACAATAATATAATAATCATATAATACTGTAAATAAGTCGGAAAGATTTTAAAAATTCTTATTTGTACGTGTTCATTAGACCTTCAGGAACAATAATCATTAACTTTTGCCGAAAATTGAGAAAAAAATGGTAGTTTTTCCATACCAAATAGTGACAGTGATTAAAAAATTGAAAATTTCACCACGAAAATTGTCTTTCGGCGGTTTTTGGGTTCGCTGACCACGAATCTGATGTGAAAAACCCTCTAGAAATAACATCACTCGGAACTTTTTGGGTACACTGATTATAAACTCGCGGTTTATAAGCAACTGAAGACAACTCCAATAAAATCACCCCTTGAAGTGTCAGAGACACTTGTAAAATTAACAGTAATTGATTAACAAATCCAAGTTCAAATTGTAACTGAGGATGGTTGCATCACCATAGAAACCATTAACTTTAAAATTCTAAATTTACTTGGATTCGTGTCAGCGTCCCCAAAAACTCTTGCAATTTCTCAATTTTATGAATGTTCCTGAAGGCCTAAGGAACATGAACAAATAAGAATTTTTTAAATCGGAGCAGTTCCATTACTTTTCCACATTCGCCGGCTTATATAGTTGGCTAATAATAATTATGTTGTTAAATTTCATATAACATTATTTAAACACGTATTCTATAATTAGATAATTAATGAATTAATTATTCACATGATTTTGTAATGGTAATTATTATTATGTTTTGTTTTCAAATATAATAAACATGCAACAAATATAAAAATGAAAAAAAAATACATAAATAAACATAAATACATAAATACTTACAAATGTTTATTATAAATTAAATTAACCATAAAATAATTAAATGAATAAAAAACCGCATATAAGATTAGGGGACTTGGATGCTGGTATTGCAAAGACAAGTCGATAAGAACAGGGTTTATAATACATGAATAATTTTTTTAATCTATAAATTTTTAAGTGTTAATTTACATTTTTTGTAAGATACAAACAATACTAAGCACAAAGAAGCCTATGAAAAATCATTATTGGAAGAAGTCGGTCAGTCAATTCTCATTTCAAAACATAGATAGAGCAATGAATGCATTTTTTCAGTTATGCTGGATCAGTTCCATAGATACAAACAAATGTAATAATTGCGAGAGATACGTAGTTAAATTAGATCCGGAAATCGTTAAGAATTTCAATTACTTTATTTATATGGTATTTTTAACGGCTTCATTTTGAGAATTATAAAAATATCTTTCATAGTCTATATTATAGAAGAGTTTGTATTTTCGACATTATAAAAATTATAATAAAATTATTTATAAAACTGTTTGAATGCTAAAGTTTCAAATTTGAATAGAAAAGTTTAAAATTTGAATATAACGGCTCAGTGGTCTAGGGGTATGATTTTCGCTTAGGGTGCGAGAGGTCCCGGGTTCAAATCCCGGCTGAGCCCGGATGTTATTTTATTTATGAAAATTTACACTTCATTCAAACTCCTTTCAAAAGATTTTACTGTAAGATACTATATTAACTTTCTATCATAGTTTCTAAAGAAAATGATAATGTAAAAATTGGCGCTTAATTCTAATATTATATTATGCATGATATAATATATATTCAAAATTAAAATTTGCGAGTTAAAGAATTTATAAAAATATAGATAAAAAAATAAAACAAATTTGTACAACATTATTAATTCTACTGTTTTTGTGTAATTAATTACTAATTTAATTATTATTAATGGATAAAGAATTCAAAAGTTATTGAGAAGATTTAGACATAAAAATTTGTTAACATATCAGCAGCATTAATTGAATTAATAAACATGTATAGGGAGGCCTCCTATACATGTACAATTTGGAATTATTTACATTGTTAAAACAAAGTACCGGAGTAGACAGTTATGAACAATATCATTTTTTAAATTTTACAAGTATTTTTATAATTCAATGAGTAAATCATCAAAATTTTTCTGTTTATTGGGTTTTATAAGTAATTTTTGTTTGGTTTTTTGACAAATTTATGTTTAAAAAATTAACTAACTTGTTTAAAGAAAAGATGGGTAGTTTTTGAGATTTCGCTTAAAAAATCACAATATTGATATTTCATTTTAAGCGAATGATAATTATTGTATTTTTTTTGGTCAAAATTACATTATGAACGGATAATTTTCTCTAATTCTGTAACAAAATTTTTTTTTTAGATTTTCTCATTTTAGTTCCTTTAAAAAAAGTTAGAAATACCGAGAAAAATTTGATTCTCAAAGTATGTTTATAGCGTAGTTTTGATCCATAAATTTCAAAAATAACGCTTATGAAATGATGGTATGTTGTTATTTTATACGGATACTAGTCGATCAATCGTAAAATGATTGTTATTTTATAATGATAAGACTTTATTTACCATAGAAAAATTCTAAAACAGAGAATTTTTAAGGCGTCATACAGTCACAAAAATTAAAGAAAAGATTATTCTTTCGTAAAAATTCAATAAAGTACTTTTTGTCTAAGAATTTTCAATGAAATTTAACTGAAGCTGGACACTCTGTAAGTTTACAGTAAAAAATAAAAATTTAAATAAATTTGGTCAATAAATATTACCTACATAGATGGATATTTCAACGGTATGATAATGTTTTTTTATTTTGTTTCTAGTAAATATTTTAACGGTTTATCTTGTATCTTCTGCATAAATTAATTAGCATTTATCGATACGGATTTTTTTATAATAGCTGTTTTTTTTTATGTATTAAAAAGTCAATTAACAGGAAATTATTATATTTCACATGATGTAGGTCTGTTTTTTTTTGTTTGTTTGCTGTTGTTCATTTATCTTAATAGCAGTCAATTATATGGGTAATATTCGGCGCCATAAATTATTAATCTACACATCTTATTTTTTTATTCTCGACATACATAATATGTCAGAGTATATTAATTTTAGTCTAAAGTTTATAACCTAATATTGACATCACAAATAAAATTTTGATATCGTTGTTTATAAAAACATCTAATAACTTTATTTCCGACAGTCCATCCGTCCGTCATCACGATAACTAAAAAACAAAAAGAGTGCTGAAATTTTGGTGATTCAAAATATAAAAACTGAGCTTCAGTTAGTCAATGAGCAAAATCGGTCCATTAGGTCCCATTTATTCTTGACCAAACTTTTAAAAGTGTAAAAGCTTCAAATACAAAAAACCTTAATTTTTTTCATACAAACAACTTTTGTTTGAAACATTTTTTCAAAAATTTCTAAGAGTTCGCCACAATTTTAGGTCGATATACGTTTAGAATAACAGACTACTGTATAATATATTAAGATATGAAGTTGAATTTGGAAGTCTATGGAAAGAAACATATGAGAGTAATTAAGATTAGTTTATATTTTTGCTACTGTAGCGCTAAAATTAATTATTAATCGATAACTAAAACAATTGACGGCAATCGAAATTTATTCATGTTGGTTCTAACAGCCATATATGCATCACGAATAGTTCATTCATAGTTTACAATACGAATATTTCTTGTTCGTGTTGATTTATATTCAGGGTCGAATGAAAGTGAAGAAAAAACACATACACATTTTTGCAGTGTAAATAAATCTTCAAACATTTTGTCGACTAATGACTTTGATTATACGAAACTGCAAGGTTGCTATCCATCTTATAACTATAATACGATATATAATCATCAAGAGACATAAAAGAAAACGATGTTTCTCTTCTGTTCGGAACAATAAAATAATTGTCATCAAGAAGACATTAGTGAAAGTGACTTAAAAATTTGTACAAAAAAAAAAAAAAAATCATAATCTTAACATGCAACCGAATTAAAATGGCTTTAATATTACTTGTACTCATAATAATAATAATAAATTTTGATTTCATTATTACATAAAATATAAAATTTCTTTGAAGGTACACATGAGTTGATAAAAATCGAATCAAAATAAAAAAAAAGTTTTTAATTTGGATCGAACGCATAGTGTCATAGTACGTGGGACGGACTTCTTAATCCATTGATGCGTTACAAGTGTCTAAAATTTGTAATAAAACATTCACATTGTAGAATAAATAGGTATTTGTTCAATTGTTTGCATGTAAATTGTACAGCAAATGTCAAATAAAAATTGAAATGAATTACAAAAAAATGACATTTAATTGAAGTAATTGGATTGAAAATTAAGTAAGAATGATTGAAGAAATCATTCTCCAATAATTGGAGAATAAAAAACTTCTAAAGAAGGGGAAGGCCATGCAAAAAAAAATTAAAGCTTTCCTATTTCTCCTAATTTTGTTAAATCTTTTCATATTCGTTAGAAATAAATGCACCTTTCTGGTATGCAGAGAAAAAAGTTTGGTATTTTTGAAAATATTCTCCAAAGGCGATCAGGTTTTTTTCAAAATAATATATAGTAAATTTTCCACTTTCGCATTAAGATTTGTGCAATCTTTTTGAATAAGAATGTATACACGTATAAAATAATAAATTACCTAATGTGAAATAATAAAAAAACAATCATCATCTAAGACTTAATTTTAGATGAGATTCAATATAAATTAAATGTGGATAAATTAATCTTAATTAGTTACGTTTGTTCCTATTTTTTGATAATGTACTAATTATTTTTTTATATAAAAATTAAATAATTAAAAAAAAAAAAAATTATTTTCTTATATCACATATACCAAATAAAATATATTAAGATATTTCAATATCGTTTGTTTCTATATTCGAAATAATAAGGCTAGTTACCACCATAAAAAACATGTACCTACGATAGCTTATAAAATAAAACATCATAGAGTCATATTGGTTATATAATTAAATGACTATATCTAGTTAATTATATAGTTTATTTAATTTTTTTAAAAACATGTCTCTTAAAACACGGTCTTAAAAACATGTCTCTTAAAACACGTAATCATGTTTAAAAGTCCATAAAATGAAATTTGAAGCTGACGTAACACAAACAACTGACTAAAAATTTTTTATATCCAAGATCACATGAATTTGCTACTATAACTTAATCATTTTTTGAACAATTTCAAATTTAATGGCACCAGTGATTTCAGTGTAACATATTCTTCAAAAAGATGTATCGTAAGGTAAAGAGTGCTACTTGAAATTTTGAAGTTGCAGCGTCCCTGAACCACCCTGAGAGTCAGCGTTTCAAACTAGACTAGAAAAAATTTTATACGAATTTTTTCTTTTTATCATAACGTTATTATTTAAATAAATATCCAGCCGGGTCTGTTAAAAAACACCTGTAACAAATAGATACACTGCACCTTGTTAATTTTATGTTTCTTTGGTCCTTATGAAAAATTGAAAAAACATTACAAGTTTGATGTCTCAAAATGGTAGACGCGCTTGTAAGATTTGATTTTTAAAAGCTAATTCACAAAAAAAAAATATCCTCAATTAATATTGCCATTTAAACACATACAACAAAAACAAAACAAAATTGTTTTTGATAGAACAGACAGAACTATTGTAAAATAGATTTGCAATTGATAAGAATTGATTAGAAGAAATATTTATATTTTATAGTTTATAACGCTTTATTATTTATTGGCGATAATTTTATATAAAAATTATGTTTAAAAAAACAATAAACAATCAAATTAATTACAGATTAATATGTAAGTACTTTTGTATACTAAAAATTGCAATAAAGCTTTGTATATATATAGCCATAACTTCTTGGGAAAAAGGAAATCATAAATTTAAATACATTTAAGTCTAAATAAATATTCAAAATGATACAAATAAAATTGATATTTAAAAACATCAATTTCTTTATTTTTATTTAAAATATTCGTAATAAGGAAGAACGATATTCATTACACAAAAATTCACATAATAAAAAAAAATATCATTTAAAATTCTATAAATGTCTATTTACAAGCTAGCTTGTACAAAGATTCACTATAAATGTATATTACATAGGATATTTCACAATTAATAATAATATATACTCACAGTCGGAATATTTACTCCTCTACTTGTGGATCTGATAGGCGTTCTTCTGTCTGTACGTTACATTTAAAAATAAAAGAAATTTCTTAGAATCAGTTTTCATTGATACGGTCCAGGTTTAATTGGTTTAATCTTTTCCAATAACTAAATTTATTAAGCCCCGATTACATATACCCCTAATGAAAGGTGCTTGATATATATACCTAGGTACATAAGAAAATATTTACAGTTTGGATGTATAACTATGACCTTATTGAAATATCAGCAAATATATATTAGACTAGGATATGGAGTCAAAAAATTTTCTGGAATTCTTCTACGAAAGATTTCAAGTAACCGCATACTGCTAGTCTGCGGTGCCTGCCAATATGTTTTCTATAAAAGTACATGTTACCATAGTAAAATTCTATAGTAAAATTCAGTGGCCATATTGGTACTTCAATAACAAGAAACATTATTCATTTCAGAAAAATCATGCAAAATGTTTCATTTCTCACAAATACGAGAATAATGGGATTACAAATCAGAAAAGTGAAATAATTTGAGATTTTACAAAGCGTAATTTGTCATTGAATACTAATTTACAAAGCTCAAACCTTCTGATACGTGTTTCAGCACGTCATTTTGATTGTTCACTAGCTTTGATAATTTGCCAGCATCTATTTTTATAAGAAGGTAATATTTAGACTATAACAATGTTAACGTGAAACTTGGTAAACGTTAGCGTGTAAATAAGCATGATCATTTAAAAAATTTAATATACATTTAAATTCCATAATATAATTTAAAAATGCATCGGAAATTTTTTTTTTATATTGACTTGAATTGAAAATTCCGATCTGAAATTTTGGTGGCGTATCCCCAGAGATCTAAAAAGTGAGTTAAAATTATTCAATTGGATTCCTTGAAACGATTTGTTAATCCATAGGAGAATTGAAATTGTTTCTAGTATATTGAGCTTAAGAAAAAATTAAAAGAATTTTCCAATGAAAGTTTTATATATATATAAATTTTTATGATTAATTTTTTATTAAATAAATTATTATGATGTGGGTCGCAAAGAAAGTGTAATTGAATGATAATGAAAATAATTTTTCTATAAAATTTATGAAGATGAGGGATGAAAAAAATTTATTAAAAAAAAAAAAATTAACATAATTTAAACGCAAGAATTAAAGGAATTTTCTTTTAATTTACTTAAAAATTATCAATATGCATTAAACTTCCGCAATTTTTATACGATAAAATGGACTTTTTAAATTATAAAAAGTAGCCATAAATTTGTTAATGGTCAATATGGAACTTCCATTGGGTCAAATGAATTTATGACCCAATTTTTAAACAAGCAAACGATATTTTAAGATAACTCAAAAAAATTTCTAATACAAAAACGGTTTTAAGCAAGTAAATATATCAACTAACAGTGTTAATTGTTTAAATACCCGAAATGCTGATTATCATTGCTTAAACTATTTAGAGTTATTAGCATTTTATAAATTACACTTAATACAGTTATGAAGAGTAAATATTATATAATTATTTGTTTTAAAATTATTATGGGTTATCTTGTTACATTTAAGCTAAAATTATAGCGAATCGAAACAGTTTATGCAAAAACGTTTGACACAAAAGTTGTATGCTTTTAAGGAACAAACATTTTTTGCGTTTAAAGTTTTCTTCTTTCTCTTTTGTTCATTCACGAACTTTTTACGCTTGGATTATACCATTAAAATTTCCGTTCGCTATCACTTTTCGGTTGTGAGTTATCTTGATGGCATGTCGGAAAACCAGACGAAAATGGACTAATTATTCTATTAATCCATATAATTCAAAGATTTGTGAATACTTGCGATATTACTTGGTAAGAGAAATTTAATATTAAATTTTTGGTATAAAAACGATTTTGCAAATTATTCGCGGTTGTCTATCCATGTTTATTCCGCTCTGGTTTTCGAACCCCTTGTTCGATTTTGAAGAAATTTGGTAGGCACATTGATCACATCCAGAAAATGTAGTTTTTGAAATAGTATATTTTATTTTTATTTTTATTTACATATTATATTTAATTTTTTATAATATTTATTTAATAATAAAAATAAAAAGCTTTGCGTAACTTAAAAAAAAAAATATAAAAAAAATGAATTCTTTGTAATTATCTATCAATAAAAATAAATTTATTATTTTTACTGTTTTTATAATCATTATTAATTTTTCCCAACAATAGCAAATATTTGTTATTGTAAACAAATATGTTAAATAATATATTATATTATTTAACAACAATAAAATTTAGTAATATTTATATAGCATTTAAGAAAATAACAAAAAAATAATTACTATGAAAATAATATAAAAATACTAAATATAAATTATTCTGTTGCTAAGTTCACACGTAACATTATCTAATTAATAATAGATCATGTGTTATTTAATAATAGCTCATGCATTAGCGTGAAATAGACGCGTACAAAATTAACAAGAAAACAAATAATTAAAAATCTTACCAAAAAGTTTTTTTTTAAATGAACCCAATAAAATCACTTAAAATTTCACTCTACTAAATAAAAGCACAAAATTCAAATCGCACTATTTTAAGTTAAATTACATATCGTAGTTTCAAAAATATCACACAAGTTTTATAATAAATATATTAATAAACACTTTTAAAGTTCAATCAATTGTTGTCACAACAATGCATGTATAAGGTATTGTTGTTATTGTTATAATATTCTTATAAATTCACACAAGAGATCAGGTGAAGAATAAAAATAGTGTTGTCGTTAAATGCGATTAGAGAATGTACCGTACTGGATTGGTTTACAGTTTAACATCAGGCTATATACCTTTGAGAGATCGGGGCAAGAATAAACCAACTTGCACATACATGTATATTATATATGTATATATAGATATTATTATTACATTTATTAATTTTTTTTTCTTTTCCGCCGCTTCGTCGTGGCTTCTTGTAGTTGTTGTGTAGGTCGTAGTACATCAAACCACACGACGATGGAAGAAGGCCTCTTCTTATAGAGTTTAGCTAACTTCTTGTTCTTGTGGTATGTTCACATCGTAATCATTATCAATAACCACATAGTACATATTACTTATGAGTGTTCGTGGTTTTTTATTTTATGTTTTTTTTTTTTACATAAATACATATTCGTGGACATCATCTTCAGCGGATTTATACGTAATTTATTTTATAATTACTATATTTATTATAATTTTATATTATATGGAGACAAAATAGCTGATAGATACCTTGCTTTTTTAGGTGGATTATAGTTAATTTTTCTTAATTGTGGACACCTTCTTCAGCGGATTTGCGGATTTTTATATTTTTCATTTTGTATTTATAAATATTGCCAAAATATATTTAATGTTCGATGTATTTTCCTAGGCAATTTTCAACGAAAAATCTTCATGGTGATTTCGAAGAAGATATTCTAGAAAATGTGTGGTCAATTTACGGGCAATCTCAGTTTAGAATACACCTTCCAAATAAATTATATTAGGCAATTAAGATGGCAAATTGGAATCGAAATGGATTAATGCCCTTTTCCTGAGCAATTTTTTACATTTGCCAGCGTTCTAATATGTATTTTAGTACAATCTCCTAAATTACTCATATTTCAAGAGTTTTGGTGTATTTTTCTTGGATGGGAATTAAGTTCATATTTATCGTGTTATAACTTTTCATATTCCTGCTTTAACAAAGATATTGTCTTCTGAGAATTTGCTCTTTTGAAGTGATTCAGGAGAAGTTTTACTAGAAAATTTATTATTGAGATTTACTAGAAAATTATTCCAAGGAAGAGCTGCCCTTGTAAATTTTATGTAGTTTTGTAGAGGTATTAAAGAAATAGTTATAAGAAGTTTCGTTCGAGGTACTGTCAATTCAATTTTCAGACTTTGCTTCCTAACATTCTATTTAAGTTTAAATATTCAAGGTTGACCAGCAGTTGCATTTTATTTTTATTTTAAATTTTTTTAAAAGGTAGTTTGAAGATTTTGGCGTGCTTTTCTGAGATCTGGAGCTTTCTATCAGAGTACCCTACCGGGTATGAGAAATGTTTACTTCAGCCTATTTTGTAATAAAGATAATTATGAATTTGTTGTTTTGTCTGCAGCATTGAGCATTCGGAATCATTGCTAAAATCAATTTCTTACTATCTCATTATAAAGGTAGTCTTCTAATCATTTTTGAGGACGAAAAATGTTTTTAATTATTTTCGGCCTCTAGATGAAGACGTTATTCGTGTTTTAGATATAAAATAAGTAGCAAAATGGAAAAAAATCATTTAAACGTCATTGTTTCACAGTTGGAATTTGATTTTTTTTCGTAATTTTATCTATGCATGACCGCACACAATAATTTGTATTCGTTTCTTTGGTGAGAATAATTTTTTTGTAAATGATATTGAAATTAAATTTATTTTTCTTAAAATAATGGACAAAAAACACATAAAATTTATTTTTAAGATGAAACTAACATCTGTCTGTATTGGTCTATTAGTAAATTGAATATTTTTTCGAATAAAATAAAATAACGACTAATTTTGAATTTTTCACGTTTAATTAGTCATAGTAAAATTTACCTTTACAATCCATAACAATATCATTTTGATTTAGAAAATTTTTTGTTTGATATATTTCACTAAATTAGTGTTCATTTGAATATATTCGCAAACAAAATTCGAAAATTAACTTATAATTGATTCAAAAACGAATATGTTTTAAAACTCTTAAAAATTGTTTTCTGCCTCTTTCTTGTATAAAAAGTTTTATGGGTGATTCTACGATAAGCAGTCATTTTCTATGGTAAAATCTTTATACAAAGTTTTTGAATATTAATGTTATTTATAAAACATTTTTATTTACAATCAACTCATTTGTGCATACTAACATTATTTATTTTAAATTACTATATCCGTTAAATTACTTTGTACATATTTTGGCTATTTTTTAAGATTTAAAATAAAATAATTTCTGCATCTTCCCTATTCTCTTATTCAATAATATGTTGACGGTAATGATTCAAATGGGGTTGCTAAACTGATGATACTGAATTTCAAATTTGACACTACAAAACAAAAAATTACATTTAATATCTGAAGAAAACTCGCATACAGTGCTTATAACAATTGCTCGAAACTATCTTAAATATACACTTCATATTTTTAATATCTTGAATTTGTTTTAAATGAATAGCATCATTGAAATATAAACGAGAATTAACGGGAAACGTCACGTTAGAGTCACTTCATATAATAATATGTGGATAGTTGACATGAATTATGTACCTACCTCAATTAAAATACTTACAGGCAATATTTTAATATTCAATATATTTCAATTGATCATAAAAATATAATTAATTTATCGATTATATAGTGTTAGTTATTCTATAGTTATTTTTGGGTCATTCTCAGTTAAGAGGTAACATCGATTTTCATGATATATATCCAAACCTCTTTTAAAAATTTGCGTCTACTTTAAGGGCAGTCAATTTTAATTAATTACTTAGCTTAGTTATGTCGCAATGGCACCTCAAACATACAAAATGTCTCTCCCCTGGCGTAGCCTTTTGAGTTTTTACAGTAAATCACTCACTTTATGTTCGCCTTAATCCATGGGATCGTTATAAATAAAGACTAAAAAATTTGGGAAAAATTCTTAATAATCATTAGCAAATGCGTGTATACAATTTAATAAAGCCAAGAAATTCTGATATATGTTACATTCAATATATGCATTTTTTCATATTTTCGTAAAGCGACCTCATTTCTGAACATGGCCCATAAGTAATTGACAGTGTTAGCTGCTATCTGCACTTTTTATAAGGCATAAAAAACAGAGTAAGATTTAAAATAGTCAATCAGATTAAATGTTAATGGTTTTTCAACAAATTTTTATTTTAAAATCCTCATACAATTTACATACAAACAATTGAAAAATAATTACATTTTGTATAATACGATCGTTTAACTTTTATTTCCTGCTACTCGTGGCGTTTCAATCGATACAGTTCTCTTTTTTATATATTATACATAGTGCGGATACTTATCAATGATATGAAAATATCAATCATATGAATAATATGCAAATAATTTTAAAAAAATTAATTAATTAATTGACAATTTCCGTTTTTAATTATAAATATTTGTTGAAATTAATTATTCTAACCAATATTTGTAATTAAAAATCGATAATCTTCAAGAATTTAATCCATATCCAATTAAATCATTAATATTGCCGTATTTATCAAGCATTTATTTCAATTATTAATTTAGTAATACTATCGAATTTTTACGGTAATATTTTTACTCATTTACAAGTTTCTTATAAATGATTCTCTATATACAGAGAAAAAAACTAAAAAATTTTCCAACTGCTTCTTCCGACGTTTTTAGAGCCTAGAGCTGCTGTACAATGTATCCAAATTTAGCAAGAGAGTTGAGTGATTTTTCTTTCAAGGTTAAGTTAATGTCAAGGAGGTACCGTTTGGGAGTCTCAATGTATCAGCCCTACTCTTATCCTCTCTTTACGAATGGAGTATCATTTTGTAGCTTTGCGCACCTCTCACAGTCCCTACAAATGGTGCTAGAAAAGTTGTATGTAGATTAAGTAATTGTCAAGAATTTGATTTCTTAGGTTCCCGACTTTTCAGCTCCTCTTCTCCTCTTTTAACGAGTTTTTAAGGCTTGTGCACTCTCACAGCCCTGTACCGTCATCGATTCAGAATTTTTGGGTGTAGGCTAAGTTGTATTTAAGTTCTTATGATTCACCATTTTCTTTTCTTTGTATCAATTTATTTTTTGTTCTTTGTATCACTTTTATCACGATTTATTTTATGCAGATTTAGTATGTGGTTACTTTTGAGTTTTATGCAAACTTCCCTCATAACGAAATTAAAAAATATTCAATAAATATTTTGAAATTTATATTCCAATAGTATTTGCACTTACAATTATTAATAACTAATAAATAATATTCAATGTCTAAGAATTTGCAATTAGTTTTATGGTAATGTGACTAATGAAATATAATCTTATTATAAATATAAATATTGTTAATATTAATTATGAACTTCTGTTCTTTACAGCAGGATTGGATTTGTAATGTAACTTTAATGCATGATAAAAAGCATAAAACTCTAATACTTTAACTCTAATAGAATGCAATTTTTTATTTTATGTCTACAAATTTTTGTCCTGTAAAAAATAAATGATGACAATGCATTTAAAGAATGTGTTACCCATTTATATGCGCTTTCACCATATTTTTAACGTAAGAATTTATTTTTAAATTTTCCAATCGAATTAAACATGATGCAATAAAAAAATTTGTTATTGTATCTATTAAAAATGTGAAAATAGGTTCATCACCAAACAAAATTCGAAAATTAAATTATAATTGATGAATTAAAGATTATTTTCCATCTCTTTCTTGCAAAAAAAGTTTTATGGATTATATAACTATTTTCATTCAGAATTTCAGTAAGTATAATAAAATTCAAAATTCCAGCCCTGATAATCTGTAAAATATAAACAGATATAATAAGTAACCACAAAAGAGCAGATGTCTTTTTTTAAATAGAAAGCATTTTATTTTTGTTTTCATCTGAAATGAGTAATTAAAATAATAAATACCGCACATTTTGATTAGCATAATGTTGACTAGCGATGATAAATTAATTGTAAATATATAACACATTATCAAACAATCAATAATATTATATAACTAAGCGAAAAGTTTTATACTACTAAATTTTGAAATCGATTCATCGATATTACTCCAAATCTACGATAAAAAATGGATCTTACAAGAAAAATATAAAATATATTTTTTGTGGATCATTTTTATATGCACAGATTCATTTATTTGTATGAAACTATCGGACGTCAATCGGTTTTCCCGTGTAAATACAGGTGTAAAAAGCAGCCTATGTCACCTTGGGATAGTGTAGCTTCCCAATGGTGAAAGAATTTATTCAAATCGCTCTAATAGTTTAAACATACAAAAATAAATACAAATTTTTGCTCTTTATAATATTAGTATCGATACAGAAAATTACCTGGCTGCTCTAGACCACCTTTACATTCCATAGAAAGTTTAACATTTACAACTTGTGTCTTATTTATTGGAATAGAAGATATTCATAAATTTTTGTTTTTGTATGAATATGGTATAATTTTAGATAGGATCATGAAACTGCATGACACTGTCCAACACCTTCTTATCTGGTGCTGCACAGATTTATCCCTAGACCCATTCATCATTTAAAAAAAAAATGTTTATTACAGTAATAAAAATTAGAGTAAAGCTATTGTTTTTAAGTTTTTCAATCACCTTTGTGGAAAAAGTGATATGCATTACTCAAGACGGAATAAAAGATATTAACAAAATTATTTCAGTTAGTTTTTATTTTCACAATTTTCCCTTATATTTTCGCCAGGAATCTCAAATGGATTATTTTCAAAAATATAGAGAATACATGCATTCTCTTTAAAATAGGTATTAATAACCTAAATTTACTGTTTTTTGTTTAATCCATTAAATGATTAATGATCAAAAATATAATATATTTAATCAAAAATCCAATTTTTTTTTTTTCAATAAAAGAAACAGAATGATAAAAATAGAATTAGCATTGATTAACACATGTTAAAATGTAGTTAATTTTTTAACATAGATAAATGAATTGTTAAATTTTAAGAATAGTTTGTTAATCATATAAATTAATGTATTATACATGAATATGACAGCTTTGTACAGAAAGATTATAAAAAATTTATACTTATATTATATAGATACATAACTTTGGAATAATGCTTAATAGATTATTCCGCATATTTTATCTCACACTCAGATATGGGGAAATTCAAATTAAGTGCCAAATTTCATCAAAATGGGATAATGCATTCGAAAGTCACAGCGAAGTAAATATAAATAGATTGACAGCTAGTTAGATAGCAGAGATGTATCGGATATCCATATACGTATTCGCGCATATCTGCTAGAACGAAGAGAGCTGACTACCTTATCATAAGGTACTAATTAATCAATATACGATATCTAAATTCAAATGTATTATTCAAATTCAATAATATTCAAATACTGTTTAGTGATATTACAAATCTCAATCGTTTTTTAATCACATTTTAAGGAAATTCAAAAAATTCTACCGATTTATAGAGTTAAAAATTTAAGAGCCCTATTCGTATAAGCGGATCTTCGAACCAGCAGAAACTTGATGGATATATACACACAAACAAAAAATAAAATTGTCTCGTTAAAACACAGAACTTGGCAATTTCTGCTTAGATATATAGTTTTATATATTTCTGTTTAGATATGTAAGGAGCCAAATTATTGTAAGAGAATTAAAGCTTTGAATGCATTTCCAATGAAGAAAATCAATTTAGAAACATTGAATAGGTTAAATAGTTTAAAAATTTAAATCATTTTGTATGGTGGACATATTTAAGAGAATACAGAGAGCACTTCAAAGTTATTTAGGTTAATCAATCGTTAAGCATCACTTGTTAACATCAAAGCAAAGAGCAAAAATAAATTGTATTATAAAATCACGATTTTCACCTATCAACCAAGTAACAACCAGTAACTTGAATCATTGATCCACAAAATATATGTTTTTGTTTTAGTACCATATGCTGTTGTATAAACTACAACCGATTTTGGACAATAATATCTTGTTTAGGAACAATCAGAAGAAGAATGATTTTTCTAAAGTTTTCGAGAAAATTTGTAAAAAACTAGTCAATATTCAAGAAAAATTCCACTTTGTTTTTATATTAGGATCAAGTGGTGTAAGAAAGGGGAATAATAAATCTTAGCTAAAAATGAGACAGTCATGTTTTATATTACAGCTAATATTTGGGGGTTTCTCGATGACTAAGTGATATTAATACACTTTAAGCTTAGTGTATGTTAAATATTTATTCAAACACTAATATTGGATATTTAAGTTTAATAATTTATGTCATTACAGCTTATTAAGCAATCGGATGCAGTCGAAAGTACTCGCGTTTTTTAAGATCAAATTATGCTGGTCCGTCTAAGCTACATTCAATAAGTATGGTATAAACTAAGGAAGGGTGAATATCATCTTATTGCATGGGGCAAATTTAAAACGGCGACTGGGAAATATGTGCGACAGCACTGGGGCAAATTTGAGACTTTTTTGGAAGTAAATATAACCTATACATGCTTTAAAACAATTAAAATATTTGAAATTTATATACCAAAAACGAAACTGTATACTGTAAATGGCCTCCAAAAGGCGCTTATTTTAATTATGAAGGGATTTATCTTTGAAAGGTGCTTACGAAATTTTTCGAATTGATAAATCGAATAAGTTAAGTAGACGCAAGATAATTAAAACGTTTCTAAACGTTTTCGTAAACAAGCTTTATACCAGGAACAAAAAACGGATTTAATAGAAAAATTACATGGTGATTCGCTATTTCGAAGGCAGAAATTTTGTCGGAGGTCCAATCTCTCTAAATACATGGAATTGCTAGGATTTCACAAAAAAAATGGTGTTCTCTATTAATTTTGATAAATGTCTACTAAATTTATTACAAATGATTTTTAAAATAAGTTGCTCCAAGCTTAAAGTTAGAAAGCACTTCTAAGTACTAAATACGGAGCTACGAATTCTTAAGATTAAAATTCAATGATTGAACGTTAACTATAAGCATGTTTCAAAAAACTAACCGGGAGGCAGACCAGTACGATATGTCGTCATCAAAATATGATAACATTGCTAATATAAAATATTGGTGACATTATATCGATTTAATCGACTAGCGTGCCGGTTTGTGTTCATGTAAATTTTCAGAGCGTCCATTATTTTAACGTCGAAATATTATTATTTGAACATTTTTATTGAAATTAACCAAGCATTCGGGAAATCGTTCTTCATCAGTATAATCACCAAATAAAAATAATAAATTTTAATATACCACACAGCAATTCAATAAGTAAATGAATGCTAATTGATCCGTTATTTCGTCTTTTTTTTTTTCTTTATAAATTATGTATTAAGTGCACGTTACTTTTTTACAAAAATATTTATAGGTATTTATTTTTTTTTTTGTGAACTTTATAATTAGTTAATTTACAAATATAAGAAAAAAAAATTCTGAATATTCCCATTGTTAAAGGAGAAGAAAAAATTAATTCAAATAGTTTAATAAATATTATTTAATTCAGACTTCATCATTAAATGTGTTATTTAATAAAAAAAAAAAAAATGTATAGTGATGCTTAGATAACTTAACCTAATTTTTGATTTATTACGTCCATATAGAGTGACAAAATCGAGGATCGTATACTCGTGTTTTTTCCAAAGCATTACCGTATATTATTATTTTCATTTTTTTCGTTTCTGACTTCAATACTTCAACAGCAAACCATGACCAAGAATTACACAGTAAACCGCTACTTTACGTACTCCGGAGAACATGGCAACAGATTTCACGTCTTCCTGTTGACGTGTTTCCCAAAAACACTTTAAGAATTAAGATATGATAAAAGATACTCCACATGATTTGTTTATCAACATAAACAAATACTTAAAGTGAAGGTACTCTAATTGGTAAACAGCTGGAACGCTATATCGCGAATTTCTGATCGAGTACCACGAATCTGCTCTATTTTGTTCAATATGCTCCTAGATTCAACTTATCATTTTTAAAAAGGGTTTGGTGCCATCAAACTCCTCCTTACATGAGTTTTATACATGGAAGTATAAATTACGATGCTTAGATAACTTAACCTCAATTTTTTTGTATTCTTTACAAAAAAATTTTTTTGTATTATTTAAGTCAATAAATATGTGTGATTTTTTACAAATGAAGGTTTTTATAATTATTTTTGATAAATTAATTTTAAAGAATTTATTTTATTTTATTTTTTTTTTTTTTTTTTTGAATAATGAAAAGGTTAAAAAATCTAAAATAATTGTAATAAAAATTTAAATTATAAATTTGAATCAATAGAACAAATACCTATCTGTGTTGATCTTTAAAATCTGTTTAAATCAATACCGACGACAAGGTTAACAAAAATATTTGTTATGGACGGTTTTTGATGTATCTTTAATCGTCTTTGTATTATACAACCTTCAGATTTTATCAATTGATTATTGATTTAATTTGTATTTTATATAAAAAAAAATTTTAATTGATTGAACTTATGAAACCAAAAATTATATACATGATTGAAATACGAACGCATACTTTTTGAAAAATCAATAAATTCAATTTACCAGCTCAATTACCTTTATTTGCTCCGTCTCTCATATATTCCACAGGACATTGACGTAATGTAATTACAAATCTCAACCGATCATCAAAGTCTCTTGTTTTATATAATATACCCACTGTAGTCACTGTAAGACCTTAGTAGTTAAAAAATGACTTTAAAAAAAAAAAAACAATATTGAAGTAGTAATGGTTAAATGACGATGGTTAATCATTTCGAAATAAATTTCGAAAAAAAGAATGTTTATGATTTTGGATTTTAATATATGTATCTCTTTATATATGTAATAAATATATTTTTCTCAATTTTGCCCTAAAATTATATACGGTGGCTGATAGCTTGGAATCTTTTCATGTGATCACTCAGAAACTATTCGATCAATCGTAAAATAAATGTAAATTTTCTGATTATTAGACTTTATGTACTCCAAAAATTTTAGTTTCTATATCGGAGGTATTTTACGGGATATCCTGAAAACAAGTCAAAATATCCAAAAACTGTGAATTTTGATTTTTTTTTATAAGTTTTGTTCACAAAATTACGGTTGGGATTATGCAAAACAACTCGAGTGGCTTAACGACTCCTTTTCTTTTCCAGAGAATAATAGTGAAAAAGTCACCAAATTTTCCATTTGTAAAAGAAATGAAGAAATTTTTAAAACATTTCTATAAAGCTCATTTAATAAAAAACAAACAAAAAAGTCAAATTTACAACTAATTACGTATATTTTCGCGTCATGAAAAGTGTTATATTTGTACTGAATCTTCATTAGTATTAGAATAAAATTTGTGATGCAAGAAACACAGCCAGTAACAAATAAACATAATAATAATGCCCAAATCAAAATACCTAGTTAACGCATGAATGAAGAAACGTTCGTATTCATTTTTTTATGTTTTAAAACATGCTTTGACTTTCAAATATAATCATCATTTTATTTTATTGCTAATGGCAATCATATATGATGATGGTAGTAATTCTGATGATGGAAACCTAAAGCAACTATTTGTAAACTTTAATATCAGAAACCAACAACTATTTGATTATATGAAAACACGTACCTGTTGAAAAAAGAACATTTTTTTAAAAACAAGTTTTTATTTTTAAAGGCTTTTTTAAGACGAAGAAATAAACTTTGAGGTAAATAAAACCTATATTTTGTTATTATACAATTTTATATGATATAAAAGGAAAATATCACTATTTCCAGTGTTAAAATTTTTTTATGAAAAATGCATGAATGGCTGGTTCGAATTACTTGTATCGATGTATTATCAGTACTAGATCATTCCAACAATAATTAGTAATATATCTAAGAAAAATGATGCGAAAACTAGCCCTCTACGTCTCGCTTCGATGGAAATAACAAAATTAGAGCAGTTTTGTTGAAAACGGAGACTTCTTTGACCAGAATTACTCTAGAAGCTTAAGTAATTATCAGTGATTAAGTGATTGTTTAAAAAAAAGGATATTTTCATGTATACAGCTGATTTCAATAACAAAAACCACAAGGCAAAAAGTCACAAGTAATTGAGTAAAATTATTTCATTTATATTTAGAAGCATCTGAAAAAGACCGAAAGACCATCGAACAATGGACATTGATGTAAATTTTATATAAAGATGATGATAGCTAATAAAATGATAATAAGATGGTATCGATTTTGACCTGATAATTGGTCTATAATTTATAATAATAAAAAAAATTGAATGAAATTTATTATAACGTAATCTTCTACTATAACAACCACATATTAAAATAACTACTTATTTTAGGTAGTCATTCTTTGTATTATTAGACAATAATTTGACAGTTACAAAATCATAACCTCTAAATTGTTATATTACATCATTTTTTTTTAAAATAATATTTATAGAACTTAAACCATTTAAAAGTCACTTAGTTGTTTGGATATTGGAAGGAATTAATTTATGGTCATACATCGACAATACACGAATTCTACAACCGATATGTAGGCAAAATATTCTATGGGTCGTAAAAGAACGCTATCCCCATTTATCATCAAAAGAGAGTTTGTTATACGCTTGGGTCTAAAACACATCAAACACAGACTGGATCCTCGAAAATAGAGAATGTAGTGAGTGTATTCCATAAACAGATATACTAATGAAAATATTTTGCAAAACGAGGTGATAAAAATTGAATCTGATTGTCAGACAGTGCTTAAAGAACTATTTTTGAGTAAACACCATGCAAAGGCAATTCTTATTAGAAACAACTTTGGCAGGCATCTCGAAAAGTTTGCGGCTTGGAAAAAATCTGTCGAGAGTATTCAATGACCTGCTTACTGGCAACTATAATCTCAAATTTATGCATAAAATATATTCCTCTGAGAATGGTCGCTTTCGAAAGAATGGTCTCTCAAAAGACATATCCATTTGAGACGGACTAATTTTCAACCAAATGAAATCAACTTGTCCACTAAGAAATATTATTACATTTATCAAGATTATAGGAGTCTTGGATTTCTCGGATTGAATAGAGTTTGAAAGAGAAAATTAGAAATAGTACAAAATATATCTCAAGACTTAAAGCGAATTAAATTATATTGTTGTCTTGTCAGTCAATCACGGGTAGCACCCAGACCCCGTGTATTTTTAAGAGTCTCATTCGATATGCTTCATACCGAATTTTGTCAAAACTGACTTTTTTATAAAATAAGTACTAGAAGTTTTTTATACAGGCTCAGTTACTTTTTTTGAGTTCTGCTCTAAAAGACATATAAAGATCCTCCTGTGTTACCAAGACTGTGTTATGTGAAATAAATTGTGTACAAAGTTGTTGAGAACAAATTTGAAAATAATTTTTATTTTTAGACTATGATTATTTAACTGTGTATTTCATATTGAACAACCTAAGGCCTTTTTTTCATATTTCTGATTGCTTACATATACCAACAACAAATATTTTTTTTAACGTGAATCAGTTACGCATAACTTAACTGTTTATTTCAATTCTCAGCTTATAAAAATTAATAAATATTTTTAGTTTAAAGACAATATTTTTGAATTGTTCAGATCTCTAAGATGACCAGTAAATTTTTTATGTGGATTTCTCTAAAATGAAAATTTAATGGAAAATTTACTAGTTAATATTAGATTAGAATTAAAACTAGTCAGATTAAAATTCTTATATTTTTGTCATGCCACGTTTTATCAGTAAAGCAACGTCTTCTCAACTGAGACTGGCGATTACTTATTTCAGACAGATTTATCCGAAATTGAGTACAAACTCAAAAAGTCATAATTGGTGTGACCTTACTAAACCGTACCAAGAACTTCTTTAAAATAATAGTAAACTCAAACAGCAAAATAAATAGTGTTAGTTAGTTGGCAATATTTGCGTTGGAATTGTGGCAAATCTAATTAGTTAATAAAATATGTTTCAAACAAAAGTTGTTTGCCGTTAAAAAGCAAACATTTTTTGTACTTGATCTTTTTTTCTAACTCTTATGAAAGTTAAAAATATTCAAATCCCAAATTGTAAAATCATAAATATTAGTAAAAATGTCTTGCAGATTACAAATCACAGAATTAACTAACCATCGAATTCATAACTCGACTGTAATTTAAAACTGTGATTGTACGTTTTTTTAAACCAAACCAGAACTATACAGCTACTCTAAATACGTGAAATATCAAAGTGACATTTGTAGTAAAAACTGACATGAGTTACACCTTTTTTTTTTTTGAAACATGATGTCCAGTCCACACGGATTTATAGCATGGCGACAGCATGCTTTACAAAAATGTAATAGCGCAAAAATCTCTTTTACCTACTAATGTCAAAATCAAGTTTGGATTTATGCCAATTGACTAGGTGTTGATAATATGTACAATTTTGGTATACATTCATATGTTGACTAAAAGAAGTAAAAATATCACTATTATAAATTAAGAAATATACTTTTAGAACGAGGACTAAAAGGTTTAAAATAATTTAATAACAAAATTTTTATTTATACGGTATAGCCTACGCAGCTTACCTTACCACAATAAATAAACTTTGGTGCATGTGTTCATAGAATCACCAAATTAGTATATTTCCGTCTGTCGTCCCTCCTTCATCAAGACAACTCAAGTCAGAGATAGCAAGCTGAAATTTTGATGATGTATTCCAGACCAAAAAAATTTGTTATCTTAACTGAAACAAAAGTTGCCCAAATCAACAAGTTGGGATCATATAGTATTATATATCAATGTAAATTTTTTTGTGTTCATTCTATATATGTGTATTTTTATATTGATTTCCCCATAAAAAGTGATTTCAAAACTGTATAAACTTCGTAACGAGTGTAAGATCAGAGTGTATTTTTGGTATAACAAAAACATAGAGAATAATTAACTTCATTTAGGCAAGAATCTCCTTCTTAAATTTAGTTCATTCAAGCGTCTGGATAAGTTGGTGAATGCGTGTATGAAAAATTTATGTTTTGTAAATATGAAGTAAACAAATTGGTAATAAAATTGGGCTCAGCCGGGATTTGAACCCGGGACCTCTCGCACCCTAAGCGAAAATCATACCCCTAGACCACTGAGCCGCTATAAACTTGTAGAGAATGTTCAAAATTTCATAAACTCAATTAGATTTATATAAATAAATAAGATACATTAATTAAAATATTTCTTTTCAAATTACACAGAAATCCAAATTGAAATGTATGTAAGAAAATTTAGAGCTTAGGAAACAAACAAGTCAAATACTCGGGTATTTGATTTTTTATTTTTTGAAGTGTCTTTACTTCATGGACTGGGGGCTAAAGTCATTTTTTTTTTTAATCTTTAAAAATAAGCATGATACGAACGATCAAAAATCCTGCTTTAACCTCCAAAAAAATTTATAGTATTCAATCAAGTTTCCTCTTTTGATGTGATGTTTAGCAAATTCAGTGTCAATCAAATGTTATTTGCTATAATTTTGCTTACTGTTAGCAATGCCATTTTACCAATTTTAGGTATTATTGCTGATTATACATGAAAGTTATGTGAAGCTAGGCAAATTAATTTTAAATTCTTATCAATAGCATTTTTTTACAAACTCATACAGTAATTGATAAATAAAATTACTTTTTTGTGAACAATTATTTCAAATATTAATTCACAAAGAAAAAACTTCTTTACCTAAATAAGACTTTTTCCATAACCTCTATATAAAAACAATTTTCTGTAGCCACGTTAATTCGTTTCGAATTTTATGAAGGTGATCGATTGGCATAGTGAACATTTGTCGAAAATATTGAAACTTACGCTGTCTCCTGACAAGAGAAATTTTACGTTTATTCTCTTATGTATCCAAAGTCTAAATGAGCTTACGAAAAGTAATGAATATAGCGGCTCAGTGGTCTAGGGGTATGATTTTCGCTTAGGGTGCGAGAGGTCCCGGGTTCAAATCCCGGCTGAGCCCTTTTTTATCATGTTTTAACTTAAAGTACATTTTTGATTAAACAAGACATAAAATTACGAATATTACCAAAGAGAACTCCAGGATTTTTCTGGATAATAAATTTCGATTTTTTGTCCCAATTTCTTAGATCATATCTTTGCATTTTATAAATACGTATCTAGACTACAAAGTAGTTATCATCAATATGAAATAGCAAAATTACATGTTATTCCTTGATAATTTGGTGACGGTCTACATACAGGAATTGTGGTAAATGCGCAATTTATACTTTCTAAAATACATTCTAAGTATCTGTAAAATGTATATTTTTAAAATTCTTGGAATACGATTTTAGTTTTTCTATTATTATAGATTCGTTAAAAACACATAAAAACACGTATAAAAACATCCAGTTTTGTACACATGGAAGTAAGATTTCATTCCCATCAAATTTTTATTGAATCTAATCACGTTTAAACAGAAATAAAAAGAAGACGTGCAATATGTTGTCACTCATAGATGGTACATATTTATTGAATAGTACACACTACCTACCTAGTTAGACCTCTGGCCACAGTGTCCACACAGACACACAGTTTAGTGTGACAAATGTAGTACAAATTACATGTTTTGCATTATTAAAATTTGTCATTTTTTGTAATTGCACTTATTTTTAACTTCATGTTTTTTTTGTAGTGTTTAGTGGGACACATTCTGTCTACCAATTGGAGACAGACATCATTTATCAAATGATTTTTTTAGGTGTTCATGAAATTCTTATGCGTTGTTACACATAAATAAAATCTTACATTATTACATTAAGAATTTTAACAGACTGTATGTAATATGACGAGGATTTCTTATCATAAATGGTATCAAACTTCCTGGATTTCATATAAGAATTATTGATTGTTTTATCAGATTTTTATACTAAAAGAAAAAAAAATTGGTTTATGGACGTTTTCGAAAAAAAATACAGGTTATCATTCTGAAAGTTTGAATACACATATAAATACAGTAAAAATAAAATTAAAAAAGACCTATGAAAAAAATGTTTTATACAAAAGTTGTAGAGAATAAATTGAACTTTAAAAATATATATTTTATTTATTTGTTTATATCAGCCGAAGTACAAAAAGATAGAAAAACCGGTTTAGTAAATGAGCCATAAATCGTAAAACTTAAGTTTTACAAAAAAGAAAAAAAAAACAAAAGATGCAAAATTTTCTATGATAATGGCCTCAATGACTTTTGCCTTAAAGTGTATAGTTTCCAAGATCTCAGCTAAAAATGTTTTTTCAATATGACGTCTGACGCTAATTTGTCCGCGTTTTGTGTTTTTATATTCAGTAAGTGATTCTAAACCTTATTAAAAAAATTTAGATCGGAAATTTCTTGAAAGGTTGACCAAAAAAACTCTATTCTTACCGTAGTAAGCCTTATACATCGGTAAAAAATTAAAAAAAATTATCTTTGTCTTTTATAACAATTGAGGTCTTGGAAAACAAAAAAACACACTTATTTTACGATTGGGTGCGTAGTTTTGGAGACGTCACTTAAAATTTGTCCGGTATATGACTTCCGGATCGGTTTTCAGATGGTATCTCAAAAATTACGTATTCAATCGTTAAATAGATGTGATTTTTGCAAACTACAGGTTAAACTTTCCATATAAACATAATTTTATCGAAACCGGAGACAACAAATTTGTCTCGATTTTTTCCAAGAGTACCCTTAAGAAAAATAGGAAAAATGTTTAAAAAAATTCGACTCCGATTTCGATAAAATTATGTTGATGGGGGTAATGCGACTTGTATATTCCAAAAATAGCCTCCACTTAACGATTAAATGTATATTTTTTTAAATATTGCTTGAATATCGATCCAAAGATCAATATTCTAAAACAATACATTAAAAATAAGTGCCATTTTTTTTATCCCTAGTCGTTAATTACGTCGAAATATTTTTTCATATAAAACAAAATAATTTCTTAATCCAATATATCTCGCTATAAAAATACATAATAATCTTGTATATTGAATAACCGGTAGAGATGATAGAAACTAAATTTAAAAAACAAAATAAAATTTATTATTTTATCAGATTAGTTAATAGTAATTTATTATTTCAAATATCTAACTATAATAAATATATCGCTGCTATTATGCCTTATTATATTATTGTTATACAAACCTATTGTTTAATTGAAATTTCATGTTACGAAAAATTTTTTATTTTAGTCTCGGAGGTGTAGAATAAAGAGCATCGATCGTATAGCAAGCACATTTATATAAAATTATATAATTTATAAAACAATTAAATGCCAATAAATATTATGGACTTAATAATAACAATGATTCATTTATTAATTAGCCTTTTTTTCTAAAATTTATTTTTATATCTTTATAATATTATAATGTATGTAAAAATAGTTTACTGGTTGCTAAATTCTTATTACACTTTCAGTCATGTTTCTTTATTTGTTTAAAAAGTCTTTATTTACATCATAATAATAGTACAAGTACGCTTTAAAAAAAATTATAGTACCCAGCCTGAGCTTTATCTATAATACATCACCTTATATACTAGTTACATTGAGATTACATAAAACTAAAACTATGTGGATGGATAAGTCATGCCTATAACTAACTTAAGAAAATGTATGTCTTAACCTAAAGGAAAAATATATACAATTAAGATTACACCACAATCAGGTGCAATCGACATCGTGGGGTTTGGGAAATATTTTCCTGAAAACCAGCGAACATGGGTCAAATTGAACCAGCTCGCTAATTTCCCGGAAACGGATTGGAAAAGGGTTTTTGAGGTTGTTAGGATATAGTTACTGATAGTTTGGTGTCCAGTTTAACGGTGAAAAGCTTTAGACGGAAATCTTAAAGGTTTTTTCGAGATCACTAGCAGGCAACGGTTTTAGAATTGCTGCGTTTTCTTGATAAGTGAAGATGCAACATTAGTCCAAATGGGGCTCTGCGTACGTGAGTATTAGGCGGATACAGCCGAAAAAATTGCCATATTTAATCATAAAAATGCTTGAACGAAATTATTCTTTTCAACGATGTATATTTTTAAAGAACCCCAAAATTTCATGTACACGAAATTAAAGATAAAAATTAAAAATAGACAAAAATGAAAATAAAACAGTTAAGTCACTTGAATAATATTTATGATGAAATTAATTGAATAGATCTGAAATATAAAAATAAAATAAAAACTCTCTAATATGACCCATTAGCATTTTGTAATTACTAATTTATATATTTGATAAAATCATAATTTTTTTTTTGTTACTCTTCACTTGTAAATAATCCCAATAAAATTTAGACATTTCAAATAATGATTATTATATTTTTTAAATAATATAAATTGTTTTGTGCCCAAGATACTCCACGCTACTTCTGTGCATTTCAAAGAATGATTAAAATAATAAAGAATTTACGCGAGAAATGATAGTGATTCCACGCTGATATCATTTATTGTTCTCAAAACGTTGAATTCGGTTTCTACTGACTTGGAAACGTAAAGGTATGTTAAACTTCGGGATACATTAAATCAACCTTATCACAATAATTATCCGATAGGAAATTAAAAAAGTCCAAAAAACTGAATTCAAATTATATAATTATATCAATAGTATAAATATCGAATCCAGTCTTTGTGAAACCCAAAAATTAATTATTTTAAATTAAAAAAGTTAATGGTTTCACTATATACTATGGCTGTCTGATTATGGAGGTAAAAACCTATTATCTCTCTGCAATTAAAAAAGAATTTGTTAAGTATTTATATATGATATTTTTTTTACATTTTTTAAATAAAAAATTAAATAATCAATAAAATTAAAATTTTATAAATTTAGTTTAATTTTTGTGTAATTAATTTGTGCCAGTTTTTTAAACAAATACAAGCTTTTTGTTTTTTTTTTTTAGGAAAATGGGTCACAAAAATGAAAAATTCTTAATAGAAACGAAGGAATTTTATCATTACAAAGCGGGCAATTTGTAGTAGGGAAGTGGTTGATGAATTATTTATATTTACTTTAGTCACAGATGAAACAGAATAATATAATAAAACCTTATAAAAAATAAAACCATAATATAATTAACAATTTATTTAAAATAAAATAAAATGACCAAAAGATGACCTTAAAAATGGCATATGAATTATAAAAATAAAATATATAATATAAAATAATATTAGATATAATATGTTAATTAAAATAATTATTTATTATATGTATAATATTAAAACAATTATTTTACTTTTTATATATCATAGAAAATGCATTTAGGTATCATCTATTCAACAACTTTATTTAATAAGACAATAATAATAGAGACTATAATAGCTAAAAAAATGTTCGCTAAGTCTGAAGAGGTTTTATCGTGAACAGTAAACACTATAAATTGTTAAAAATAGATGTATTTTTAACGTGACTTCAAAGTAAAAATATAAACTAAAAGAATGAGCTTTATTTTTGGATGCCATATAGCTTTAAATTTTTCGAAAAAATAAAATTTTTCCCATGATCTGCATGAAATGTTTCGAAGGTACTTGGCTTTATAACAATAAAATTCACATTAGAAGTTCAACAAAAATGATATTTCGTATTATTTTGACATATTTAATATAAAGTGATATCTTATATAATAGACCAATTGTGCCATGCCACACGGAAACTCTGTGTGCCTATAATTGAGAAATTTAGATAATTGGAAAATTAATACTTAGAAAAAAAAGAAATTGTGCTGCCAAGTAATCCCTGTCAAATACGAAATTTTTACGAAAATCTCTTAAACACTATATGTGATTTAATATGTTTTCTATTCATTATATTATTATACTTAAGTGTAAAACAGAGAGTGAGATACATACGTAAATAATTTGGTTAGAAAAAGAAAAACTATTTTTAAGGGTACACTTAAATTTTGTAGGCGTGTCTTATTAATACAGTATTATAAATATCCTATTTATAACTGGAGGGGGTATACGTTTTACGTTACGAGACTTTTTCTTATTTCACTTACTGTAAATTCCCGAAAATAACTTCTTTCTATAATAATCAAAATTAGTTCGAATACAAGCTTTTTTCTAATCGGACAGTTAGTTATTTCGAAATCCAGAAGAGGAAAATTACAACTTGAATGGTACAACAGCAAGGCACGTTCTGAATTGGAAAAAGTGTAAAGTACTTCAATGTACAAGTTCTGATTTTATAGCTTAAAAATCTATATTGTGTTAAACACGGGCGTATTATAAAGTACCTACTCAGTTAAAAAATATTTTATTTAAGATTAAATATTAAGGGTTTTAGCTTATAAACAACTTGAGACTGAAGCCATGAATTCATGAGTTAATAATCGAAGATATTACGTGTATATTTAAAACTCTATCAGTACGGAATGCTTAAAACAAATTTAAAATGAATATATCAATGATGCCGGTCGGTGATGACTTTGGACAAAAGGTTATTGTATTAAAATAAAAATTTTGTTCTGAAAAAGATTAGTTCTTATTATAAGGTGTATCTTTTCTTTTTTGTATTAAATAAGACATCACATAGTGTTTTTAGAGCAGGGACATCTAATTATATTTGATTTTATATGTATATAAAGGATTTTTATCATAATAATATAATTTAATGTGAAGGATTTATAAAATAATTTCTATTTATAAACAATATAATTAAAGATTTTTTTTTTTTTGTGTAATTAAAATGAGAATTTTGATATTAATAATATTCGATATAATATTATTATGAATTGATTGGAAATTTAAAATTAATATTTTAAGTATTTTGACCTCGAGAGTACCTACCATAAGATTATTTTTTAGCATATGTGCATCATCAATGCTGGAAGATCTTCTTTTTTTTTGCAGATGCATTGTGATGATCAGTTTTCGTATGGTATCGGAAATACAGGCAGGCGTAAAATGCCAAATTATTTATATCTTATGAATATGTTATCATAAATAAAATGATGAATCGTTTGAAGGATTTAAAATGATGAATAATTCAGTTTCTTTGTTTTTCCTTGAATATCAAAATTCGTTATCGAACGCACTTTAAGCCATATTTTCCGACAATTTGAATTTTTTTCGTCAAAAACAAAATTTTAAAAAATTATACAAAATTTTATTAAAGAATATTTTTAATTTTTATCAGAAATTTATTCTCTATCTGATCGAAAAATAACGTGCGATACTTCACGGACATTCTGTATATAGATGTGACGTTTCCGAGAATATATTATACACTCGTAAATTAGTTAACATATAATTATTTATTTCTATGTAAATGACACAATTTTACACTGCCATGAACTTTATTGTACCTACAAAATTATTTGATGCTGAAAAACCACAAACCATTTACACTTAAAATTATTATATTTACGTGTCTTATTAAAATAGTCAATTCAAAAAGATTAGAAGTATTATATTATAATATAAATAAAATTATTAATTTTATTTGTATATTTATTTTTTAAGTTTGTTATCAAATAGTATGTTAAAGAACTTTTATTAAAGGATATTCGATTACTTATTATTTATTATTATTTATTCGATTTATCGATTATTTATTCAATTAATATCTTAACAAATTGTTCATGCTTATAAATTAATCAACAATAAATAATTTAATAAAAAGAACCGCTTTCAAAAAAATAAACCTTAAAGTAAAAATAATTTTTAATTTTTCCTTGTGACCAATTACCTTTCTCAGTCGATGCCAACCAATCTATCTTTTAGCTAATGATAACATGGGCACCGACTTCAAAAGGTAATTGGTCACAAGGAAAAATTTTAATTAATTTTTTTACTTTTAAGTGTCATCAGATCTAGACCAAATTGAAATGGTACCACACGGGAAACAATAGCTTTCAAATAAAAACAAGCATCATTGGTTCTCTCAGTCCCAAGTTCTGAGGTAACAAACTGTTTGGAGATTAAAAAAAAAAAAAATACAGCCGAATTGAGAACATCCTCCTTTTTTAAAATCGGTTAATAAATAACAATAATGAAAATGTTGCCATACAAAAATTAAAACAACAACGATGATATTCGCATAAATTAGGATTTAATTATCATACAATAAGTGGTTTTTTTTTGCTTTGTGAAGTTTTAGATTATTGAAATTAAATATCTTATTTTCCAAATATTTAAACTTTTATGGATATAATTTTATTAAGTTCAATATAATTTCGTATCGATCCAATAACCACATAAATAAGCCTTTACGGAGGAAAGTCGAATCAAGATGGCTGAATTGGTTTAAGTGGAATAACTTTATGTAATATATCCTACCCTTTGGATTACATTTTGATGATCACTGTCGATTAAATAAAATAATGGAGGATTCCTCAAAATAAAAGAGCAGCTGAAATAAGGAATCCGTAATAAAAATATCGAAATTCCTACTTGCCAGATTTTTGCCTATTTTTCTCTGCTGCTACTTTTAATACCAATGGTTTGATTTTCAAGTAGAGTACCGTCAATGTTCCAAAGTTATTGAAAAATAATTAAGCAGGGATTTGTAAATAAAATATAGAAACCCTATTTGCTAGACTTCTGACACGTTTGCCACAGTTTTGCAAAAGAATGAGAACTCCAAATTATTGTGCCTGTGTGAATTATTTCGATTTTGATTTTTTGTTTTCAAATAATGTGGTAATCCTGATCGAATTACCTTATACAAATCAATTCAAACTTTTAGTCACCATAGTAATATTAGATTTCTCAGAATCAATATTTTTATGATTTTATTATGACAGATGTTTGTTTAATAATTATTGTTTCATGAATTATTATTTTTTATATATATTACACAAAGCAGTCACAATGAGTGAACCGAAAATTCTAGGTAAAAAATATCAGTAAAATTTTATCAATCAACCAAACATCAAGTAAGATTTATGTATGAACAATCATCATTCATTGATTTTTATAAAAGTTTAAAGCCTGGCTCACACGGTGCTAGTTTGTCCTCTGAATTGCTTGCTTACCTTTGAAGCTGGGTCCGATTTAACCGATTTTTTAATTACCATTGTGTTCGTGCTAATTTAACACAATGTGTTCGTGCTAATTTAATCCTGAAAGCAAATAATTTTTAAAATATATAATCCATTTTCATGCTTTACTCACTAAAAATTTTGTATCAATCCAATTATTTTATGTCAATCGTAAACATAAAATTAATTAACATATAAATTAAATTAAAATGAATTTAATTCATTAAATACTAAGATTATGTCTATATAAATAATATATAAAAACACATTTTAATTAATTTTTTTTTTTTTAATTATGTAATTTTCAATATTTTTAATTCAATTTAAAATAAAAATTATATTTATCATACCACACAAGTCAAGGTTTTTTTATTAAAAATAAATAAAATATTGTAAAAATAACAGTAATCTTAATTAAAATTTTTTTTTTTATTAAATTTGTCTTCTAAATATTCTAAAATTTATGGTAACTACTGATTAATTTAGTTTAAAGAAATTACATTGACTAGAAATGAAACAAAATTGTTCATATAGACTTTGAATTTTGTAAATTTTTGTAGTAAAATTCTAGTAATTCTTTCAGGTTGAACAATTAGATAAGAAAAAATGAATGATGACTTACTTTTCTTCACTTTAAGAACAAGCCGTGAATCTTGTTCACTAAGCTGGTTTCAATCCAGGTGATCCTTAAATTTCAAGTACGTTTAATTAGACATCTACGTTTTTGGGTGTTAATAACTGATTGCCCGCATTAAAAAATTTTTTATGATTATTCAACTACTGGGCTAGAGATTCATTAAAATTGTTAGCCCAAATTGTTAGTTTTCTACCAAGCGTGCTTTTTATTTTAGTATCCAGAAAGTACCCTTTAATTTTTCGAACCAATCATCACAATAAAAACATTAATATCTACAATTTATCTTATATTTACTCAGATTATTCGAATTTTTTTTTATAATTAGGTCTTTCTGATAATACAGGCAATTCAAATAATGGGCATTCTTTTCGTCTGAAACAAATAAAAGAGGACAACGGTGAACACAACAATAAGTGCACGTGTACTCGACATGGTGATATGGTGACTAATATTTGCCCATGCTTAGATGATGATAGTCGTAAGAAATTTTTACAAGCTTTTATTTAACTTAATTTCGCTTTTATGACTCAGATTTCCCAATTTATAGAGTCGCAAAGCATGAAAAACTAGTAGACTTTACAGTATTATGGAAAAAATAGAATTGCGGTAGATGCTTTTAAAAATACACCTTAAGACATTGTGTTTTAATGTGTTTTCGGCCATTTTAATGGGACGTTCTCCTTCACATTGTCCAGGATATTTTCGATTTTTCGCACTAGGAAAAATATGCAATATTAATTGTAAAAATATTTAAGCGAATATTCGTTAAGAGAGGATATTAGACACCCTGAAAATTTCTTACCGTTTTCAGGTCAAGGCAGTACGTTTTAATGAAAATTTTTAAATTCATTATTATTGTTAATAATATTAATATTAAATTTATTTAGACATGCCAATGTTAAAATTACCCGAACGTACGGATGATGACGACCGTGAAAGATGCAGCAGCTTAACACCAGGATGGAAAGTTATCGTACAAGACAGAATTAGTGGGTAAGTTAAAATTACAGAATTTTGCATAATTTTAAATTAAATACTAAAACAATTTTCTTGTAAGCAATGCTTTCAAAGTTTAAGCCAATAAATTGATTTCAAGCCAAATAACTTACTGGCATAAACCAGAAAATATAGTCCTTCACAATGAAATTTTATTTAATTTTAAACTATGTTTGACAAGAATTTTTTTGCCAGGTCATTAATAATGTATCAGAAATGAAAATCTTCTCAAGATTCAATCAAAATTTTATTTTAGCGAACCGAACTAAATTCGTACGGGCGTACCACAAATACCAATATTCACAATACATTAACGTCAAAATTGCAATAAACAAAACTGTTATTCTTAGCAAATTCGAAATTTTTACGGAGATCTTGGACCAAAACTCGGTTAATACAACTATCTCGGTTTTTAACGATGCAAATTGGAAGAAAATTTATTCAAAACTTTCCAAGATTAGCTCACACATACGGAGTCACTGGCAGGGAGGCTTAATGCTATGTGGTAATATTGACTTAAGATACAATAATTTTACTTTATTTTATACAGAAAAGACGAAAATGAAAGTGCCACTACGAATGACTTAGAACATTTACCATGTGTGGATAAAGACCAAAAAATATTTTGTACTGGTAGTTGTTACGTTGGCCAATGGAATGTGCTTGGTATGAAAGGATATGGTACTTATATTATGCCACATGGTAAAGTTTTATTTTAGGGATGTTTTAAAATAACTTTTTGGGGTATTGCCCAACTTTTTTTTTATTTGGAACTGATTAAGTTTCACTTTATTTATAATCGAATTTCTTTGGAGGACAATGAATGGCCGTCAAAAATAAGACTAAAATGATTTTTCCGAAGCGCTATCATCAGTTTGAGTTCCATATCAGTCGTTATAATGTTACTAGGGTCAATCTTGATGCCTTTTTCATTTTTCACTATCATTATTATTCTATGAGAAATCTTGACTCTATAAGGAATTACCTAAAAATTATTGAAAAATCCGGGGAAAAATTTCTCTGATTTTGTATTTTCTAGGTTAAGTAAGGACTTAAAAACACAAAAAAGTACCTTTTTCCCGACCGATATACGGAAGATATCGCATAGAATGTCCCCGAATAATCAGCCTCGGTAAAGAATAACAGGAGATATCTCACAAACTAAGAAATTAAAAAAAAATCAAGTGAAAAATCATTTTAAAGTGCAATTGTGGGTCCTTTTAATGCGATATCTCTAACCATTCAATCGTTAAATAATTACTATTTTTATATTTTGTAGACCGTAATTAACCAAGGAAATCCACAAAGATTAAATAATTTGAGGTTTCATTGTGATTTTTAGAAATTTTATAAAAAACTTACCCATTTTAAAATATTCATATGCATAAGTTTTAATAACGTTTAATAACATTTTTAAATGAAATTTACAATATAACATATTTAGTTTTAATGTAACGGCAAAAGCCAATTATAACGCCATTTATATAATAGACATCGCAACAGAAGTAATAAATTTGTAATTACACAGTCTTTTCATGACTAAAACAAAAAACGAAACATTCCATATGTTTTCCAAAAACAAAAAAATTTAATATAATGTTTTTTTTTGTAAATTTCTCAATCAATAGCATTTGTGTAATAATTTTTATGGCCGTAATTACAATAATGGTAAATGTCTTATTATCTAATTGCAAAAGTTATTAAACACTTTTCTATTACCTCCATATACAGGACATAAAACTTTATGTAATAGTTGGAACTATAAGAATTTCGGCTCATTTTATCGAAAAAAATTTCCAGATTTCAATTTTCGTATTAGGTAATATTAGGGTGGTATTTTTTAAGTATTGTCAGGTTACCTTCAGTAACCGTTCATAATTTATTGAATATATAAGGGTATATTAAATTAAGTATATAGTTTCTAACGCTTAAGTTCGTAAATATTGAAGGCATATTAAAATTTTGCAATAAGTATTCATAGAATCACTTAATTATTTGAGATAACTCAAAAACGATAAGAGATATTGATATGATATTTCGGAACTCATATAAGACTTAAACAATCAATAATCAGAGTAAACAATCAACTGTATATTATAACTAAATAGGCGACATATTTAGAGTATTTTATGAATTCTAATGATTAGTTCAAAAATTGATATATATACTCAACCTTATGTTAGGTTTTTAAAAACTAACACAATTATTTCTTATCTTCGAATGTGTATTTTATTTTTAAAGCAATATAATAATAATTATTACAAAAATAAGAATACATTTTTAATTATTAGTAATAATATTTTCTTGGATTTTGAAAAAAAGTGTTACAGTCTCATACATAAATAAAATGTATTTAATACTTACGATTATAATTAAATTATTATTTTTTTTAGTTTAATGTTAAACAAAAAATTTTAAATGCTATGATTTTATTAACAGAAAATATTTTATAATTTATTTTTTATATTTTGAATATTCCGAATCGTATTTTTCTAATTTGATATAAACTATGCCATTATAAACCATCGTATAAGCGTGCAACACTCGTTTGCAACGTAACACCGTAACGTAAACCTGTATTGTTACCTGTTACGAAAACAATAGTTAATAGGTTTTGCGATATTGCGATGGTTCTATGTGTTGCATAGTGAAAACTGTGTCTTTTAAAAAAGGCTATATGTATTAACATGATTATATACACTAACATGGCACACAGTGTCTTATAAAATGTTCATAATCATTGAAGATTTTTTTAAAACTTTTTTTTTAACATTTGATTAATTATAAAAAGCTTTTATAAGAATTTCCTTAGCAATTTTCAATATTTATGAAAAAGATGCGAATTAAATTATAATAATTTTTAATTCAACCCCATTATGAAGTCGATTATCATCGTACAGTTTAGAATTGTAAGATTATAAAAATGAAACTATAAAATTTAAAGAGTTTCTTTTGATATGATTTTAATGATATGTTTTTGTGAGTGTAAAATGCCCATTTATATAAATTATAACACTTAGTTTTATTTTTAGAACAATATAGTATTTAGTTCAACATATAGGGGTCAAAAGACAAGAACACCGATAATTAGGAAGTAAAAAGTAATTACATCAAGGTTTTACAGAAATTTTTTTAGTTCTTAAATGATCGATCGAACTCAGTTTAAATTTCATAAAAGTTGGATCTCGAAAATAAGTGGTGATGAGCCAAATTGGTCTTGGTCTTGGTCTTCCAAAAAAACAAGACCAAGAAAATCTATGCCTTCGCAAGACCAAGACCTAGATGGAACAAGCAAAATCAAGATCAAAAGCAAAACCAATACCGAATATACAAGACCAAAACTAAGCTAATAACAGCTTGCGATAAATACATGAATCGTGAGTGCTCTTATCTTGCTCCACCGTTTTGTTTGTTATGATTTTGGACTGATCAAAACGACGGAGCTAGCTAAGAGCACGCATGCAACATGCAACAAGGCATAAGAGTCAGTAGCACATTGAGTAAAATGCGTTGGTTGTCTCTTTAATCAGGTTTCAGTAATAGGTTTTGCCCATTACATTAAAAATTTATATTAAAACCTAACCTAAATTTTATAAACATTATCATAATTAAATCTTCATAACAATTTAAATCAAGTCATAAGACAACACAGTTATAACTTTTAACTAGCACTATTATTTTCTAGACAAAACGATATAACAATAATAATGAGACTTTTCTTTTTAGATTGTACGATTATTGCAGATCCGTATTAAGTTACAATTTCAGATTTTGTGCTATTTTAAGATATTTTTCACTACGTGACAGAAAATTTATTTTAGATACTACACTGTCATTCGTAAACAAAATAATATCTATAATAAATCATTTTAAAACGAAAAACTCGTGCTCTTTGGTTCGCAAATTATTTTTTTTTTTATTCAGGTTCAAAATATTATATGACTTTAAATTCAATTTTTGTGGTTTAAAAGTCCTTTGAAATAAGTCGTTAATAGTGCACACAAATATGTATTTTGGAGTGAGCCGCGACTAATAGGGTACTTTCGGTAGTGAAAAATAAAGCATAAAATTTCAAAAAAATTAAAATTTATGTAGATATATTCTTAAATATTCTAAATTTGAATAAAAACCCATGATTAATTAATTATCTTAAATTTGAAATTCGATATTTTATTTTTTTATCACTTGACCTAAAACACAAGGCTACCATGATGTGACGTCATTTTGGTAAAAGTTTTGTTTTGTAAATGTTTGGTTCTCAGTGTGTTATAAGGATATTACATACTGAAATTACGTCACCAAAATGGCAGACATCGTTCTTATAGGAATAAAAAAGGTTTAAATTTTAATGTAATTTAATTGCAATAAATCGTGATTATTTAGAAAAAATATTAATTTTTTTGTGACTTTTTATTAAGAAATCAATATTTTGAAGTACTTTTTTAAACAACCCTCCCTATTGTAGATCACAAATTTTTTTAATGTAAGCTTTATAGCAATATGTCTATAGCTATTTAAGTGAACATATACGTTCAATACGAGGAAGCTTTGTGTCCATCATTGGTAGTGTATTTTATTACTCACTCAATATATTAATCGCCGGTTCTGTCAAATTTGAATAGAAAAAGACATAATTTAAGTTTACTAACATTTATTTTATTGTAAATTATAATGCATTTATTTACTCCTATTAATGTGTTTTTTTTTCTTTTTTTAAAACATTTACTTACATCTTTTATGATAATAAACATAAAAACCAAAAAAATAAAAGCAAAATACCTAACACATTGGCCTTGTAACCCGAATTTCTTTGCTACCTATTTCTAATTTACTAATGTTAATATATTATGTCATTTATTTTATTTTTTATACTTTATTTGTTATTTTAAAGTCATCTTCATAACAATAATGATTTTACAACTGTTTATTATCTTCTATTGTCATAAAAATAGTTATATATACAGTTTTATGGTATATTTCAAATAAAATGATTATTTTAGTTACAAGTAACCTAAATATTGTAACCAGGATGATGGGAAGTGTTTTCAAAACAGTAAAGGGGTTTGTATGTAGCCATAAAAAAAGGAACTCCAAACATAAGCACAATTTGAATATAAAAACGGTTGTAATAAACAATGACATACGAATAATTAATTAAATGATTATAAAATTAAATTTTTGAAATACCCAGTGTATACCTCCGAACCAAAAATTATAATTTTTCAAATTAAATGACAAATATCAACGTCTGATGATGAAGGAGAAATCCTTTGAAATATATTATGATAAGGGTGCCTAAACGGGGATTTACTCGACTACCTGACGTACTAAGATATATCTCCTCCTTGTTGAGTACCTCTACCAAATCTTAGCTCTTTATATGATGCCGCGCACTACAAATCATTGCCGGACTAAGACACCACGGGGTCCGTAGCAAAAGTGAACAGTGGCAATCCTGATTGGTATTATCTTTTAAAATTTAGGATTTAAATAAAAGAGATCATTTTACAAAATCAGAAAATCAAGAATTTGAAGTTTTTCTAAGATACCATGGAAAAATATTGACCGTAACAAATACATGCAATTGGAGTTCAATAGGATTCACATGTACAGATTTACAACAACCTATTGAGATCCATATCAGACTCTCAGGTTACAATGGTGAAATTTCTACCAATCTCTTACTGCGGTGCCCATAGGAAGCATGAGGCGTTCATTGTGTTAAAATATATGTTTCTATGAAAGTCTCAGTAGCAAATCTTCTACATTTATGTAACATGTATTGCATAAATAGATTAAAAAACTTCAACGATTTGAGAGTTACAAATTAATCGCTTGTTATCATAGTGAATACTTATTCTGTATAAGAAATACTAAGTAGCTCTTAGATCGTCTTAGGTTCAATTCTAAATATTTTTACAAAAGGAGTTGAATATTGTGGTGAATTTGAAGATGGCCAATTTCATGGAAGTGGTACACTAACATACCCAAATGGTATAAAAATACGCGGTGTATTTGAGAAAGGAAAAATGATTAAATGGGATTTACAATTTAATGATGGCTTAGAATACAATATACCATGGAATTATTGTAGAATGCCTGATCGTAGATTTTACTCTGAGATTAAGGTAAGGTCTTTTTCGATGTTTCCAGCTTACAGTTCTGAAATTAAGAGAGTAAAATTTTGCTTGCTCAATTGGAAAGATGCACAAATTTTTGTATCACTTTAGCTGAAGCGTATTTACTTCACGAACATGAATTTCAAGTTATTTTTTTAAATCTTAAAAAAATATCCAAAATATGGACGTCCGAATTTCTTAATTAAAAAAAAAAACGGAGATTTGCATCAATGACGTCATACATGTCCATCTGTATAGTGATTATACATAAGGGTCATTTTACGATAAGAGGTCTTATCGATGTGAATAAAAATGTTATATAAATTACATTCAGGTCCAAAAATTATGCGATTTTACTAGATACCGCTTATCGCAGAATCACTTATTAAACTTTTTTTGATAGAAAGAGAAAATAATCTTTAAGAGCTTATAACATATTCGTTTTTGAATCAATTTTCAAATTGTATTGAGCCTAGTTTCACATTTTGATGGGTGAAATAGCAAATTTTTTTTTATTGCATCTTCCCTATTTGTAATTCAAGTTTATTTTTATATTAACAAAATGCTTTATTTAATAATTTGTAATGAAAAATCTTTTTTAAGGACTCGATAAAACCAGCTGGTTGCTCGTACATAACACCAGAAAAGCCATCACGAGAAATACCAAAAGGCTGCTATGATACTGGCGATGGATATTTTGACCCAAATATGAAATGCATCTATAGTGCATATAAACCAAATAAAATATTACGGTAAATTTTATTTAAGTAAAGTTTCAAACCGAATTGTAGTTTCACAACTCAGCTATTGGACAAAAGATGGAACAGCTAGTTATCTTAGTAAATATGTGTTGAAAATAGATAAAATAACAATGGAATTAAATTGAATATGAAAATAATATATAATTATATTAAATATGGAAATAGGTACTATTTAAACTTTTTCCCATTTTTAAAAGCTTTAGCCATGTTGTAATTTAGACACTTTTGCCAAGACTCCAAGTCAGTGTATGCCTTAAAAATTCGGATGAGTTCGCCAAGTTTAATATTATTTATTTATTTCTTATCGTAGTCTTCTAAGCAATTCATGTTATAAACAAGTTAATAATAAATTTTTTCAGTAATTTGCTAGCCAAAGAGTGCTTTAAATCTCTTTTCCAGTTATTCCTGCCCATAACACTAAAAAATAAGTTTAATTCTATTTATATAGACAACTTATTTATCTGTCATGTACTTAGGGTTGCATCAAAATTAGAAGAAGAATGGATTCTTGCAAATTGCCGCCGCGAAGAAGATTGTACAACAGGGTATCGTCCAGATTTATATGCAAAATTAGTAACTGGTTGTGATGAGTACACTTTGGAACGTAATAAGTCAACAGAAACGTTTGACAGTGATGAAATAAATGAAGATGAGAAACGTGATAAATATATAATCGCCGAATTAATGGACATACCATCAGTAAAGAATGAAGTAAAAATAATTTTTTTTTAATAATTTTAATATTTTGGAACATTATTCAATTATTATAACAACAGTAAACTAAACTGTTAATTTATTTAAAAAATTTAATATGTTTTTATTTTTAATTTATATTAAGAATTTACTTAGCAAGAAGTCTTCTTGATGAAAAAAAATATTGAAAAATTCACTAGTCCTTAGTGTCTATTAAACAAGTTATTCAGTAAAAATTTTTTTTTGAAATACAAGCTTTTAAGAGATAAAGGATTCTTAAAATTAGTTTGTTTCTTGAATTTTTAGTATAAAAATTAAGGGCGTATGTAATATCAAATGGTGGAAGCGCAATGAAATAAAGAAGAACAAAGTTTTTCACCGTTACCATAATATTTTTGTATTATATTATTTCATAATATTGTATTGTCATTCGATTTAAATATGTATGACGTAAAAATGTTTGTTTGTCATTTTAAAAGACTCAAATCTCGGTTGTGAATTTCTTTCTCTTCTTATTATGTACCGCAAAAATTATAAAAAAGGAACTTTTTCTTATGATAGTTGACAAGCCGAAAATTTGGTCAAAATGTAATTGAAACGCCAATTTATGATAGAACTGAAATAACCGATGATGGTACTTGGGTGAAAACACGTGACCATCAACAAAGAATCCCAACAGGACAATTCACAATGGTGTCAAAATTAGGTAAATCTCGATCAGGTATAGTAGAATTAGTCTGGATTCACGAGCGGGAGTTGCATTTCACTGCACATTTAGCGAATATTCTGCTACTCTAAGCATTTCAGAAAATTTCTGTATGCTATTTTGGAGGCACTCTCATACGAGAAGTCAATTGGTATTAAAAGGGAAGCTATAGTATCTGATTAACTCAGCTCTATATCACTCCTTCAGCAAAATTCCATTTCCTCAAAAACTAATTTTCTCATAGTATTCATTAAAAACACCATACTTAAACTAATTCAAGATCGTTCGAGCTAATACCAATATCGATATTGCTACGGATAAATGTACAAGTCTATTATTAATTGATACTAAAAATAAAAGGGGTGAAATCACCATTGATGTACAAAAATTTTCATTTGTAGGACCAACGGAAAGTAACAGGAATGAAACATTGGATAAACCATTATCATTTAAATCCCATTACGAAGATACCACGGGTCTTGATAACGTTGCTATGAATGTAAATAAAACACTTGCCATACAAGCTTCACAATCACCTTTGGAGGATAGCATTAATCAATGTTTGAGTCAAGCTACACAATCATCACCAATTGATACTGAAAATATTGAGTATAATGGCGATATTGAAACATTACCAAAAAGTATTTCATCTAGTGATATTTTATCGACATCGGGTACAACAGATGATAATTGTGAACCCGAAAATATGTTTTCGATTCAAGATCCTAAAGAGCTTGGATCATTGAAGATAAATGCTTTTGAATAAAAAAACTAAATATTTATGTATATTTTTTATAAAATAAAATGTATTGAATATGATGTAAAATTTTGTTCAATAATCAAATCTTTAACCAGGGTTGCCAGATAGTTATTAAGTCTTCATTTTGAGATGTTCAAGAAGCATATCTATTAAACATATCTATTTAATAATATATTTTACTAAATAAAAACCAGCAATTGAAACAACCTTCTCTTACTTACAGTTTATATAAGTTTAAGTGAATGCAATGTATAAATGTTTGCGATGACTCCAAATATTCCATAGGTAGTTTAGATAGAAAAGATAGTATGTATTATGTATAACATATGTTAGATAAAGAGAAAATCTCTGCGTGCGACCTGTATCAACCCCACCATGGTTCACTGTTTCCACCCCTCAGCACGCAATGAACTATTTCGACTGTTATTTAGGAAAAAAAATATCTAACAAAAATAGATAATTAGTGCCCAATTGAATACACAAATTACAAGTCAAAACTACAATGTTTACAATGAGTATGTTTTTTAAAGTATAGCCATGCAACTTAAAGAAGTAAAATCGATCCAAGGAAAAATTTGGTTCACTGTTGGACAGTTTAGATGTATTTAAACCCATCTATTATAAATAGAGACAACTTTTGTTTGAAATATTTTCTCGTAAATTGCTTGGATTCTCCATAATTTTAATTCAAATTTAGCTAAATAGCATATATATAATTACAATAAATATTATATGTGTATTTATAACCAATATACTTTTAGAGTATTTTACGAATGCTAATTGATTAAAAATAATTCAAACATTGATACTCAATCATATGTCGAGTAGCTAATCAATTAACTTTGTTATCTCCACTAATTTTTTTATTATCATTAATTTAATAAATAGCCTTATATAAAATCTTAGGTAAAATAAAAAAACTCCACTACATATATTCAGAAAAATATTTTTTCCTCTACTATTGTTATTAAGCTCGCATGACATAATTGGCAGAGTTTTGTTTTTCAACTTTATTTACTTGACAAGACCTTGTATTAGTTAAATAACCTTTTGCATATTGTACACTCGTTATGAAATACAATGTAAAAAGAATTAAAATAACCTCTTCCAAACAAGGAACAAGAAGAATTGATATAAGAGTAGTAAGTTGTATTTTTTGTTGTTGTTTTTACACTTATAAATTATATTTTATATGTTAGTGGTGCACGCGGCGCGATAGATATCACAAATCTATCGCTATTCCGCTATATACTGACTCTGCACGGTGACTGCACCGTACGATATTTATATAGTTCCGAAGACGATGATGGTAATGCACCCACAATCTAATACCAAACACATTCACTATCGTATTAATAATACTATCTGATGCCCGCAACTTAAAACAGTTCAGGTATATAATATGTAGCGTGTTACCCGTGGATACGCTCTGAGAAATTCAGTTTGTGGCTATAAGAATATCAGTAAAAATCTGCTATTATTTTCTTAATTATTTTAAATGAAAAATCACATGAATTTCAATGTCGACTTTTTTAATATATGAATGAGAATTGGAACATTTCTAGAGAAACTATTACTCTGAGAGTTCAGTTAACGGGTCTGATAGTATTTTGACCCTCACATCCACGTTAAGTCTAAATTTTGGACAAGTGATATTTGTATTCAGTAGGCACGGGTTGCCGCATTTGGTAGTGAGTTAGCACAGGCCTGTTAGTTGTTTGGTCATTATGGTGATGCTGTGAATAAATTTTCAGGTGATATTTGGGATCGAACAGATGTTTGCGATATATTTGAGGTTGAGTTAACAAAGAACGAATAGTTTTTGGTGCTTTTATTCATCCCACTCAATTTGAAATTAACTGAGCACTGATCCATATTAATTTGAATCTAAATTCTGCAATAAAATTAGTTTTCCAGTGTGATGTTTGTCAAAAATTTTTCATGTACAGATTATTTTTTCTTCACTATTTTACTATATATAGATATAGATAATAATACTGAAGATAGACTAGGGTCTATCATTTTAGAAATCAAAAAAAATTATAGTAGGATAAAATTCATTGGAAACGGAAGAGAATATAACAAAAATGAATGGAAAAATAATTTACGAACGATCTGAGGTCGGGAAGTGGAAGGGGGTGAGTTTTTAAAAGCTCGGATTATTTCGATTTCTGGCAATACTACAAGTCATATACAAATAAAGTTAAAAGATCTACAACTTTTGTATTCACTTTTTTTTTCATATAACCTCAAAATTTATGTGAAAAATTAGAACTTATTTATGTGAAAAATAAACTTAGTTTTTGGTTTTTGATTTCTCTTTTAATGTACAAAATACACTGTAATATTTTTTATTTAAAATAGTTTTGTTTTCACCTTATTTTGAATAAATAGCGAAAAAGCACCCTTATTTTCAATCGAAAAATATTGAGGTTAGGCGAAAAAATTGTAAATACAAAAGTTATAGATCATTTTATTGCCTACAACTTTGCCATTTAACTTTTTTCCATAGAACTTGTAGTTTTTTCGGAAAATGAGGTAAAACATGTTTCCAATGGATTTCATATTATAATTTTATTCCACTTTTTAAAGGCTACTACCCTGGTCTAAAAAGTATATAACTCCACTAAATAGAAAATTATTTAACTGTTCCCCACACGTACAATATATTCTTTATTGAATGAATGCATTTTATATGGCAAGCTACAAGCTTTACATTACACACACTTGATGAAGTTACTGTACTCTCTCACTCTCGTGTGTACAGTATACTAATACTATGTTACAACGACAATTGTGTATATCGGTTTCGTTTAACGAACCACCATAATATTTATAACTCGTACAAAACACGTTTTTAACTAACTAACTCACACACTCACTTTTAACTCAAGTCATTTTTAATCCACTAGAGAGATTATAACTTATACTTCTCGATATTGATGTGATTTATTTATACATTGTAAATTATATACCATAAACAAATCATATATTTTTATTAAGTTTTCTTTGTTTTTAATGAAAATCATTTAGTATTAGTGTTAACAATTTAAAGAAAAAAATGTTGTTTATTATGTGAATTTAATTAATAAATCGTCGAGTTTTCTTCATCATCAATGCATCATAATATTTGTTTTTGATATTTTGGTATGTTTTTATCTTTTATTACTTTAATTGTTTATAATTTATTGTAGTTTATTAATTTATCTGGTCATTTGGTTTTTTCATTTTTGAAATATTCGATATTTCTGTTATAATTATATTTTTTCAAAACGCGCGTGATTAAAAGTTTCTGCTTTTGTTAATAAATTTAAAATAGAAGTTTATATGGAATACGTTTCAATAGTTTTGTTATCACATATTTTATATCAACTGGATAAACTTTATTATTTGTTTAAGAAGTAAAATAAACAAATTAAAATTATAATTTTTTTTCTGAGAATTAATTTTTAATTTATTTTACATTTCTTTATTTTAAATATATTATTTTTCTGTTTCCTTGCTAATTTTTATTTTAAAAATTTATAAATGTATTTTTTTCCGATTTAATTTAAGGCTTTTAAATATTTTTTATTTAGTAAAGGATTTTAATTCTTAAAACGGACGATTATTAGGTAACGTTTGTCCGCATTCGATGAAAAATCATACAATGTATAATTAAATTTATACGCATTGATTAATTAATTTAGTAACTTAACGTGCGTAAATAGAATCATTTTCGTCAAATATTTAGTACAGTATTTCATTAAAATTCAATTATTTGGTACTCTTCAATCATAAATATATCAAAGTCAATAAATTGAGGTACTACTTGATATATAGCTGTTGTTCCGATATACACAGTTTTTGGCAGTATATAAGTCTTTACAATGAAAGTCATATAATAATTCACAATTATATTATAAGAGAATATATATTATATTATTGTAACTGTTTATAGTATACTGTTGAAAACTGGTGTAAATCGGAACATAGCCTTAATAAATTACTTGTTATTAGACAAAATTATCAAATTATAAGTGTGAACGATTTTTGATCAACTGTTAAGATATTCCATAACTTAACGCTCAATTCAATAATTATCTTATCTAATAGTATTTAAACTAAAATTTTTATCAATTCATATATTTTTCTATAAGTGTATGTTTAAAATAATTTTACCTTATCGTTTTTTAAATCTAAGAATCCAATTTAAAGTGAACTTAATTTTGATTACATCATGTTTTAAAGTAAATTTAAATATAATAAAAGAGACAGTTCAATTAATTATTATAATTGATATGAATCATTTTTCTTACGCATATGCTATTAAGTCATACATTTGAACATTTGAACCTTGAATTAAAATATTATTTTTTATGTAATGATTTATTTGTTGCAAAATTTCTGTATGTGATTTAACCACAAACATCATAAAAAAACACCCATAATTGTAAATATAGGAAACCAAATTGTTTGACCATGAAAAACAGATATTTATCATCAAATATCTATTTGACCAGTGTCTACTCTATCTTAAGTAAGAAATAGATAAAATAATTCCAGATTTTATTCTCGATTTATTCAGAATATATGAAAAGTATATTAATTTTAATCGAAAGTTTGTAATGCTAGAAACTTTAAAGGTACAAAAAAAACTGCTTAGTTCTGCCACATTTTCAGCTCAAATTTAAAACACATACGCAGGGTTTGTTTTATAGGGCTTTTTTTATACGAAAACTAGAAATTAAAAAAATAAAAATTATTAAGAATCAAACATTGCTTATATTAAAAAAAAAATCTTTTACATTTTTTTTGATATTTTTAAGCACTTTTTATTTTCATTTCGGAGCAGACAAAAATTACTCACTATTTTTCAGTACCACAAATGTTTATAGCACCTAGAAAACGAATATCAACGAAGCAAATAATTTATTCAGGTATTAATTTTTGCAGATCTTACTGCTTGTTTGATTGGCCTATTGAAGATATTCTGTTCATTCGACTCAAAATTTTACTTACTCTTAAACGGTACTAGCCTAGTTGTGATCTCTGTAATATATTTGAATCGTATATATTAATTTATTCTGATAATTTTGTGGTGTAATTTATGCGACATAATTATTATTATTGTCTCATAGTTATTTTTTTTTATTATTATTACAAATAAAATCATTAATTTCTTTTAATTAAGGAAATTAATTTCAATCTGCCTACCCAGTGTCCAAAAAAATGAAACAAAAATTAAAAACATTACATTATTTTTATTTATTAATTATATATCTTCGAGGTATTACCTTTATTGTAGACAGTGAAACAACCTCGTAAAATGGCCTTAAAAATTTAATCATTTCGAAACAATAAAACAAAAAAACTAAAAACTGTTTTTTCATACTTCCATAATTGTAAAGTTTCGTCTATCCATTTTGGAACGTTTTCGTTCAAAAATTGGTGCTATACCTATATGTGAAACTTAACGCAGTCGGGTGTTGAGTTCAAACCAAAAAAAATTAATAAAAACAAGTGATGATAACAGCTAACAGCGATTGAATTGTTTAAATATCCGATGAATAACAGATGAGTTGAGTATCAATGTGGTTCTTGAGGTTCATATACTTCTCATCAATTATATAAGTTCCGCTGGTACCGAGTGTCCCTCAACAAGTACAGGATGAACCAAATACAGAATAAACCACAAAAAACACCGGGTAAATAACGGGTATCCCGCACCAAAAACCAGGTAAAAGACGGGTATCCCACACCAAATGCCAAGTAGCCAACACCAAATACCGGGTATCCGATAAGAAAGAAAACGTGGACAAAATTTGATTACTTGGCTCAATCTAATTGTGTAATTTAGGTATTTTTAAGAAAAAAATAGACTAATTAAGTGATCCTTAGACACTTATACCAAAATTTCGATTGTGCCTTTAATATTCTTCAATTTTAATGCACTCTGAATTTAATGTACCTCAAAATTTTGTATAAAAACAATTTAAAAAAATTGAATATTATCTACCACTGTTTGGTCAACTTTCGAACCAAAATAAAATATAGAGTTCTATGGTAATTGAACTAAAAAGTAGAATGGAAGTACGATAAAATTCCCTCTCCCCTATTTTTTTTCATTCGTAATTGCTGAATGGAAATAAAAGATTGAAATTTATAGCCAAATTAAATAGTATATTTCCGGGCAATGACATTAATTTTACCTTAAACACATCAAAATTTTTACATATATGTACGAGTTTATAAGTTTATACTGTTTTCCAAAAAATATTTTTCAATGACCTTCCTTCATTTTTTAACTGACGTAAATAAAGATAAGCATATTTTTATTTCAAAGTTTGGCAAATACAAAAAGAAAACCACATTTGACGTAATTCACTTTGTTAATTTACTTTTCTAAAGTATTTCATTCATTTGAATCAAAATAATATACAAATTAAATAAACCTATTTTTGTAAAGTAAATAAAATAAACCGTTATGAAAATGACCTTTGCTGATAAACCAATAGCTTTCTGATTAAGTCATTTGTATTATTTAGTGAAATAAATTTATATTTTAAAACTAGAATAATTTGTCTGTTTAATCTGTTTACATTATCATTATCGTTTAAAAGATTTATCAGCAATTTGTTCACCTTCCTTGTGGGTACTTCCTGTGAATATCGTCATTACGCACATATCACCGGACTTCACTCATTAGTAGTAGCACTTTTAATTGAATGATTTGGAGAATTTCTATACAACTTTTATTTACAGTTCACCATGGCTGAATGCCATACTCGTTTAAGAACTGTTTTATTCACTAGCACTTTATTGTATACTGGTCCCAACGTCCCAAAAGCAAAAAATTATTGTTAATTCTTTGATTTTCGTAAGAATTCAAAGTAACCTTTCATTGTTAAGTATAATAAAATTGTTAAATAAGTAATCCATAAACCAGTTTTATTTCAGCCACCATATTATATTGAAAATTTGTCATTGTACATGACCAAATTGTAAGAATTGTTGTATTTATTATCTTCAATTTTTAACTACAATTAATTGTAATGATTTGTAATTTTATAATAATTTTGATTCTATATTTTCTATGCAATTTATATACAAACAATTGACAAATAATCGTATTTACTAAAATATGCATGTTTTATTGATCATTCTTGCTACTTGCAACGCTGACTTAAATCGATTGATTTGCCCCCTACTAATTTTGATTGAATTGCGTAAAATGTTCACAATATTTTTATTAATTTTCTCAATGACATTACTGCATTAATGTGGGCGAATTTTCGCGAGGTATATAGAAAACGCAAAAGGGAGGGTTTTACTGAAGAAGAACAAACCAAATAATAATTCTGATATAAATATTTGTAATAATTTTTCTATTAATAAAAATAAATAATTATAAAAATAGTTTTAATTGATTTTAAAATAATGTATGTTGATTGTTTTGTAAAAAGTTTTATTTTAAATTTTATTTTATTGAAAACTCAATTTATTAATGAAAATATCAATACATTGAGTTGTATTTGAAAATACAATTATGAATGTAAAATAATTATTGTAAATATTTTATGTAAACGTTTATATTTATAGATTTACAGCAGCTCGTGGGCGGTATTTGATATCGGCCTTTCTGTAAGGATAAAAATTTGTTCGGTGATGAGTTATAGTATACTAAGTATGCTAACAATGTTCTTGTTGGAATTAGTCCTCTAAGCTAAACATACAAGGGGTTTGAGTCAAAAGTAGTAAGAGCTAGAAAAAAAGTGCCAAATATAAACATAAAAGAAATTGTCTGTTTCTGGCTATTATTCAAAATAACGGGGCTAGGGTGTCTATAAGTTAACACACAAACAATTTTCATGTATAATATGGATATTAATTGTATATATGCATGGGTGAAAAATTTTAGACGCTCTAATGATGCTCAAATTACTTGTAAAGAAATCTGCCTTACAAAAAAATGTTAGCCTATTATATATCTATCATAAAAATAAATATCCCTATTCAATCAAATATTTTGTCTAAGGCAGATGGTTTGCCTTTGAAGTAAAGTTCTTTAACATTAAAATTATTGATTGAAAGATTGAAAAAAATTTATTAAAATAAAAAAACTGGGATCCACAAGAATGCTCCTTTCCATAGGCCCCACATAGTACTTACAACAAAAACAATAAAATTTTTAAGGATTGGCAACTACAGTAATGTAAAAATAAATAATAAAAATGCTGTTCAAGGATGCTAACGGATGTTTAAAGAGCGTTAATTAAAGGGTAGTTAATGTTTCGATGATTTTACACTTATCAAATTTTTGTATGTTAAATAAATGCTTAAAAAAAATTATCTGTACAAATTTTCTTTAGTCTGCATAGAGTATTTCATCAATTAAATCTGTTAGATGATAGATTAATTTGTTCTTTACATTAATATTCCGTTCGTTACAAAACACTATTTGCCAATATAATAATGGTGTAAACATAACCACAATATTATATCGTGCTTAAGACCAATATCATTTACTTTTGTTTAGTTTTATTATTTTTATTAAGGTAGTTCCAGCTTGCCATCGTATAGCCAGACCAATCACTATGTTATAAATGTTATAGTCAGAACATTTAGTATAATATATTTTCAAAAAATTTGATGAAAACTGTTCAGAACTACCCGGTCGATCTATCCAGCCGATTTGCATAATTTTTAGTGCCCTATGAAGCATCAAGCATTGGATAACGTCTATCTATTGGTCGCATCTTTGTCCAAGTGTTGTGATTTTTATCCCAATGTATCTAGTTCTAATGAAGATAGAGGGTTCATTTGGGGCAAAGGATAATCAGCAACTCAAATTGGTTAGATATTGTTAAGAGGACATACACTCATCACCTTTTTGTTTGATTTAGTATCAGGTATGTTTGGGAAATGTCAAAGTTGTTTACCATGTAAGATTAAAAATTTAAGCTATTAAATTATTATCTACACAGGTCCACTAATAAATATTATTAGAATTTACTAATATTATAAGTATAGACAAGTTTTGATTTTGTGCTTGAGAGATATAGAAAATGAAAAACTTCTCGGTGTCAATTCAAAATTATAGGTAAGATGTGAAAATTGCTCTTGTGTCACTCAAGGTAAGGATAAATGTGACGGAGACGGAAATTAATATTTTTATCTATTTCCAGAACAAAAGACGTGAAGTTATACTTATTCTTATTAAATTTCAGCATATTCTGCTACTTTTTTTTTTTTTAAATTCTGTTGAGTTATTCTCTGATATAATAGAAAATAATTTGGAGTAGGTTTCACATGATTGGAATGGGAAGTGACCATAAAAACGCCAACTTTGAGCTTGATTATCTCGCAATCTTAACTGCAAAAAAACTACGAGATAACAAAATCTATCGAAAAATTGTTACACGCTAGAACAACCTTAAAACCTATGTTTTATCACTCATTTACCTGAATACATGTATAGTAGTTTTAGTTCATTTGATTCAGTTTATTGGGTGGTTGCATGATAATTGTATAACATTTATGAAAATAATAATAAAAAATAATCAAATTATAAATTGTTTAAATTAAATTAACTTTATCAGTTTTTTTTTTAAATAAATATAAATTGTTTGTCTATGATTGCATCTGATTGCTGTTTGTTTACCTAAAAAGAATTGGCACAAAAAACGAGACCTCTATAATAAAGACAATATTTAATATAACCTACATTGTACTGTTTTAAAATAATATAAAGCTAATTATGTTTTTAGTTATTTTTGAGTCACTTTTGTTCCAAATTGTTTGATGATTATGAAAATATTTTCATGAAGTGTGAAAAGAGTCAGACTACCGGTTAAAATAAAAACTGTCAGTAGGGTTTGGTGTCGAAGGAGGCACTTTTACCACATTGGAAAGGATCAACAACTTTTCAAAATGAAATTAGATACCATTCACAGACTTATAAATCATTTGATTGGTAATGTAGTATTTCGTAAGCATAGAAACGATGAACGGTGCCAATAGCGAAAACACAGTTGCTATACAAAAAAAAAAATACTAGTAGAATTAGATCCAGAACCTTGTTAAAGCTGCGACGAAAGGCTAGATAAGAATTGGAAAGTACAAACGATGTGTAGATAGACGTACTTCTAAATTTTCGACTTTTTTGAATAATTTTCTAATTGTTCTTTTAGAAATTGGTTAAAAATAAGAAATATCTATGGCATACATAAAGAAACTATACGATCGTAAATAAAGATAATTTAATTCATTTTATCCAATGTCGCATAAATTCTAGGTGAATTAACATAGGTAGGTAGGGATATATATAAATATAACTTTAAATTAAGATGCTTCTGAATATGATATGTTTTCAAACATAACCTAATTTTATTTAATTACGTAATTAATAAAATTTGGTTGACATTAGATATACAATGTTTTAATATTGTCAAGGTTAGGTGTACACCCATTTCACATAATGTATCCGGTAAATTAATTTTAATTTTTTTTTATTACTTTTCGTCTTAATTACGTTTAGAAAAATAAAATTTTTGGCATGTTAACACTACAATAATATAATTTTAATAGATTGTTTTTATAGAATATTGCTACTTTGTATCATCGAATATTGTTGAATTTCGCTTAATTATAATATTCGTATTATTGTAAGCCATTTGTCTCGCGAACTGTAAAACCGTATCTTCGGGAGGTGGCATTAAAATGAAATTGATTGTAACAAGCCCCATCTTCAAGCTTAGAAAAAGTTGGTAATTAATTGAATTTTTTTCTAAAAAAAAAGCGGGTCCAAAAATAAATTAGTTTTAATTAGAGTTTTCCTATTTCGTACTGATTATTTCACACTGAAAGCAAAAAACGGCTTTTATAAAATAAAATTGGTGAAACTTTGACTTTAATCTTAGTCTTCGTGTTTTTGCAAGACCAAGACCTAAGTTGCAAGACCAGGATCAATTTGTTTAATCACTAATTATAACAGGTTACAGTCTGCATTTGTTTTTCTTGTCATTTTACACTTTTAATCTTTCTGGCATGATAAAAAAATAATTAGAATTTTTTATTATGTCGATTTATTGATTGAGCATAGCTTTTTTCCAAACAAGAGGTAATTGTTATAGGCGCCAACACATTTATTTATTTGGATGAAAAATATAAAAAAAATACAATAATATGTAAAAACAAAGACAAATAAATAATCTATTTTTTGATATAAATATATTTTCAATTGATATATCAAATTTATTTCTGATTGTCAAGTAGTAGTAGTAATAATATAAAATAATATATAATATAAAAATCACATAGTCAATTTTGACCTATTTTTGTTTCTTACTATTTACAACCCCAGCTAAAACTAAGAACCCCCTTTCTTAGTCTATACTACATCAATCGTAAACTTTAGCGTGTATTAAAAATATATTAGGGTTGGAAATGTCGTACAATGTTTCAAACACGCGTTCTTTAAAATAACTAGATGTTGTCAATTTGTTCTATACTCTAATTACGATCGAATAATATACATGAGAAGGGATTGCGTTTTCTTTAATTGGTCTTGATGCTTAACCGCAACTTGATGCACGCAAATTTTCGAATATAAACACTTGTTGTACGAAAATTTTACATAAAAAAATTGGGTATTTTAAATGTTTATGAAGAGAAAACAATGGGAAACTTTTAAAGTACATTCAGCTACCAATAAGCAGTTTCACGGGTTTCATAGTTTGTCATGCAGATTAAAAATTGTTGCTTTAAAATTTCCGTTGATTCCATATTATACCGAAATTCTAAAGATACCACATCGATGAAATTATATTTGGAAAACAATTATGACCATAAGAGATTACGCCTTTTTTATGCCTCACTTTTCATCTACCTATAACGTCGCAAAATTAGGACACATGTCAAAGAAGAAAGTGGTTGGGAAACTAGGACACATGTCCAGCTAGTGAAACAGCATTTCAAGTTTTCATCCACCTAATCTTACACTTTTTTTAGGTTAAAGAGGTATAACCAACCCGCATATTGTACTATAAAAATAAAAAAAACAGGCTTAAAATTAATCTAGTAACATTCTTGTTTACAAATTACTCTCCCAATACATTTTGTATTGGCTAGGCTTTCAATTCTGTAGCTCTGAGATTATACCATTAGCAGATAAAATTGGATATTTTGTGACTTAGACTCGTGCATAAGCCCGTTCATATTTGATTGACAGAAATATTAGAGATATTATATAAATGAAAAATTTAGTGATAATTCTGTGAGGCTGTGGTAAACCAAGGCATTGAATTTGGCATATTTACGTTAAGGAGGGTTGAAAAAGTAGCACAAATCTTTCAATTTTCGTGCCCAAATAACTCAAACAACAATATTGCTAAATTAAATATCGAATTTTATGTATTTTTTTAGGTATATGTGTTCAAAAATTGAAAGAAATACACTGTATATTACATGTTATTTTAGCTTGTTAGAACTACACTCCTTTAACAGCTATGGATAATCAATCTCTCTTAAACTAAAATTAATGTTCAAATTTTTCCCCAGGACAAACTAATCTAAGACTTATTAAAAAAATTTTCAGTTAAAAGTCGAATATCAATAAAAGTTATCCCCAACCAGGATGTATGGTGACCTAAAACGATTGGATTCTTCTTTTCAAAAATGTTTGACAATTGGGACGATAGGAGAATTCACCCTTCTTTACACGAATATTTATAAATAGTTGCACAATCATTTAGAAATATCGACATACACATACTCCGTTAAAACGTCAACAACACAAAAATTAGGACACTTCATATAAGTTCAAAAACATTAAAAGAAAATTAATCCTATATTTATAGTATAAAACCATATATAACATATTTTCTATCTCTATTCTACTATCGTCAACACAATATTATCTATCTTTTTTTATATTATTCAATAATATATCTACCATATTATAACAAAATGCAATTAAATATTAAATATTTAAAGAATCACATGTATATACATCTATCTCTATCTTTATTTAATAAATATAAAATTAAATAAAACTATCTCTTATATAAGTTAAGAATCCGTACACATTCGTGACATACTTATCGTGTGTGTATATATATATATATATGGAAAAACTAAACCAAAAGAAAACTGGGTCTAACAACCCCTAGTTGGTTTGTTGTTATTTTTGTAGTGGTTGATAGTCTGCATACCTCATAAACTTGCACACACACACACACTCCCGCACCGTCATCGCTTGCACCAAGTTCCCCCAGCTCCCCAAGCTCCCGCATGCATATTATAATAATAGAAAATTTTATATTTATTGTGTACAAAAATTTTCATTCATTATATACACACACACATATATACGTATATATAAACAACACTCCGTTCATCGAACAATAGAAATAAATTATTTTACACTTTTTCGCTTCTCGTCCCCATTTTGTTTTTGTCATATTGTTTGTCTCATTTTAACAATATTTTATTGTATGCTCTCACCATCATTTTATTTTTCACTTCTATAATTATTAGTTTGCTAGCTTTTTTGTGGCAGATTTGAAATATTCGGAAATTATTTCTTCCCTGATTACAAACAAGTTGTATTTTATATTTCCCACTTTGATTGGCAAGCTTTTACGTGTCCTAGAAATGTTTTCTACCATTTACTAAAAAATAAACTAATTGTAGAGAGTCTCTTATCTGCAACACCGGTATTCAGATGTGAAAAAGTAAAGCTTACAAAATATTGTTTTGTTTAGTCGAATATAGTATATGATATGCCTTCAATAAATAAATTTAATCAAAGTTACCAACATAATCCGTCCAACATGAATCACTGAAGAAGATTTTTTTGGTAATTTTGATTTAATCCATAAATTTAACTCCATAAAAGCACCTAAAAAACACTTAATATTAATACTTATACCATATTATTATTGTTTTTATTACAAGATCTCTCTGCCAGCGTGCTGATGTCACGGCAGCATTGCATCTTAAGGAATCAATTTTCTTAATTAATTTGAGCATCAAATTTTCTTGATTTGAGCACCCAATTAAATTTTGCAGTACCGAATTAGCATCCAAAACGAACTAAGTTATGGATATATACCATGCCATGTTTCGTTTAGAATAAATATTTTTCAACCGTTTCTTCGTTTATGGAACGGCCCAGGAATGTCTGGTCATCTTGTGATTCTCTCCCCTAATTTAGGGGTGATAAAAAGCTACTGAGAGAAAATAAGTTTTGTTTGTCTGACGTGAGTACTACCGCCATTTTAATTATAAAGCATCCCAGTTTAGCCATCGGAATAAATCTAAATTTAGATACTTAACAAATAGCTTTGCTTGTATCTATATATATATAGAAGTAATATGAATATTTCGTACCAAATATTTAACACTATTGTCTGGAGTTTTCTTCAAAAGATGGCTTAAAATAATATAATAATATTTATATTGTGCACATAAATAGGTTAGTAGAACTTGGCTTGGTCATTAATCACAAAAATGTTATTTTATATATTGTATTCCTGGCTAGCTAGTGTGTTTTATCCTGTTTTTTTTGTGTGTGTAGTAACGGGGAGGAGAATTGGTGTTTTTTTTTTTGTTTTTTTGTTTCCAAACGGATGCCACTAATATTTATAGTTTTGTGACAGTAATATTTATGTATGTGAAAGTTGATTCAATTGAAGATGAACACAAAATTTTGGTTGACCAAATATTTAATTGAAAAACACTTGACAGTGTGCTAAATTAAGATTTCAAAATCTATGCTTATATTTTCGAAATCTATTGATTGTATCAATGGTAACTCTCACTGCAGACAAAAAAAGATATTCGATTTTTGTGAAATATGTGACCATTACAACTTCTCAACTTCCTAGATTTGAATTATGGTAAAAATATCATAGAATAAAACACTAATCGAGAAATTTGAAATTTTGATTTTCATCTTGTGATTTATTTTTCCTTGAACTAGCTTTAAGTAAAATCAATTAGCTGTTAGTTTTTACATTGGAAATTGGTAAAAATTTATTCAAATATTCATCGGGCCATGTGTAATAAATAGTTGAAAAAAATCATTGAAAGTCATTCAAATCACTGAATCGATATACAAGAAATATAAGAAAATATTGACCGCACACACAAAATTTTGGTAGAGGTGTCCAAAGAATCACCTAATTAGCCCATTTACTCATAAACTCACTGTCCGTCGCAAAGAAAACTCAAAAATGAAAAAAGGTGGCGAGTTGCAGTTTTGATGACGTATTTAAGATATAAAGACTGAAATTGAGTTCGTGAGTGAGTAAAATCGGTCTATTGGATCCAAAGGGTCCAGGGCACATCTTATGAACCATGTTTGTTTTTTTAACTTTACAAGTTTTATTTGAAACATTTTTTTGTAAAAAGCTTAGGTTTGCCACAATTCTAGCTCAAATATAGCTGTTAAGTACATATATAAATACAATACATATTATTAATTTATGTATTTATAGTTGTATAGACTGGATATTTAGAGAATGCTAATGATTAAAAATAGCTCAAACATTAATACTAAATCATATGTGGAGTATCTAAATCATTAACCCTTTTAGTTGTTATATTCACTTGTTATTAATTTCTTTACTCTAATAGTCATACTTACCTCTGTTGTTTTTTAAGTTCAGAAGCGTTTATTGTATATTTATAACATATTTATAACAATAATCAAACTGAAAGAAGATTCTCTCTGAAGAAACCTTTTATCATACATTAAAAATTCCATTACAAATATCCATGTAAAGAAACATAGACCTGGCAATAACAACAAAAAATTCAATGTTATTTTTTAGAAATATGGCTACCTTTAACATATCAACAACTAAGATTCTTTTACTTTTGGGTCGCTTACATTCGAACATTAAACCTCAATTGTATTTTGACATATTTTTGTTTACATATTTTGTAGTTGCTTTTGGTTACTTGTGACGGTAATAAATGTTGTCTAAGTTTGTGGAATAGGGCATCGTAACTAGTTTTACCCTTTCATTATTGCCTCGAACTGTTTGTGTCAAAAGTGTTTGTGAAGAGAACATTTTTTGTGTGGGTTTTTCACATAACCTCAAAAGTTATGTGAAAAATTGAAATAACTAAGTTTTTGGTTTTTTATTTCTATCTTTTACAAAAAAAAATTTTTTTTTTCACAAAATTTGGTGAAAACTTGCCTTTTTATGTCCAAACAAATACTTATTATGTAGATCTTTTTACTACCTACAACTTTGTAGTTTTAATTTATTCCATATCACTTGTAGTTTTGCCAGAAATCGTGATAAACCATGTTTTACCATTAAAAACTCACTCCCTTCCACTTGCCGACCACAGAACGCCCGTGAATTATTTTCCCTTTCATTTTTTTATTATATTATCTTCCGTTTTAAATGGGTTTCATCCTACTATACTTTTTTTCTTCACTTTTTACCATTTTTAAAGGCTTCTACCCTGGTCTATATATGCAATATGGTATATCTAATATCTTTATGTATATAACCATTAATGTTTATTAATATATTTCTTTTTAAGAAAATGAAAATAAAAATAAACTTCTTAGGTAACTGGATACTGGGATTCATTCAAGACAAAGTAAATAAACTTTTCCATATAGAATCTAAGACCTATATAGATTCTTAGAATATTACTACAATTTCTAGGTATAGAAATGCTTTGATTTTATAAAACATATACGAAATTGTTGATTCAAACAAGAAGATTCTTCACCATTGAAGAATTCTTACACATAATTTTTTGTGTGTACCTTTGAAACTTTATAATTATGTTATTTCAGTTAGTTTAAACGTTTCATAATGAATCAGTACTAGTTTTATTAAAACGATCTCTTTTTATTCAGCAATCTGCACATTATCTGACAACTTTGTTACCCATCAAAGGTTTTTAATTTTTGGTCTTTAAATAATTTTAAAGAGACATTTAAGTAATATTCCAACAAAGTGAAAAACTAAGCCTGAAATAATTTAGCTTAGTAAGCGAAATTATTTCGAAAAGAGTTCTAGATAATATTATTTTTTGACATTCCGGTTAAATTAAATGAATTTTCTCCTTGGTACTTCTTCAAGCTTGCATCAATTTTTCAATTCTGCCTGAAGTTCAGCTTCACGAAGAATTTTTCTCTATTTTCACAGTTTTCTTGTTTCATGGTTCTCTAATTGCAGTGAAAAGCAAATTATTTAAAATGCAAAAGAGAAGGAGTGAAAAGAGAAGGAGAAACTAGAAGATAATTTTACTACTTTAATACCAAAAATTTATTTATTTGGAGTCATATATCTATTGAGTTTCTTTGAATGTTAACCTAAAATTTTTCGACAAAATTCTTAATAAGTAACCCTTTCCTTTTTCTGCAAAACGTTCTTCGAAAACAATTTAATTAACAACGAAATAACACTTTACTTTCTTAATGCTCAAAACATTGGATCATAAGATTTATGACCCAATGTTTATATCCATCTAAAAAAATTTACTTTTAGTTAAGAAAATATTTCACGGATATAAATTACAGTTCTTGCATAACAAGTCGATTCGTATCTCTTACTGTATTGAAGATTATTTGCCTCATAATTTGATGATGCAACTAATTTCCGATGTCAACAACATATACTGAGTCTTTCAAAACGAATGTATCATACTAATCTAATTCGATATGTTACACAAATTTCAATTAGATTTGACTGTATTTTGTACGAGTCGTTGCTATGAACTTGGCTAGTCATCTTAACTATGTTTATGGGTCGCCTTGTATTGGAAAATTTCCAGCTATAGTGCATTTTAGTGGTAGATCTAAAGGTCGATTTTATAAATAATATGTGTGTATGACAACGATGTCGTATTGAAGGTTTTATTTAAGAATGGTATTTGTCTGTTTTTATATTACCTTTAGTTGTGGCATGAAATTTTTGGTTAAAATCGGACTCGTTTATTCATGTAATTTTCAGGTTTTTTACGTTTTTCTCGAAAATGGCTCTAACAATTTTCTTCAAATTACATTTTGAATTTGTTTACAAAACATTTAAAGCTCTAAACTTTTGCTTGAAACTTGAATTGGAATCAGTCACTTCAAAAGTCAATTACACTTTAAATCAAAGTTTTTGTTTTGTGTGTGTCTTAAAGACGTAGATGATATTTCAAGGTTTAAATGGCATATATTAGTTTTTATATTATTAGCATGTCCCAACATACCCAACAGATATTCTGTTCTAATTCTTCTTAAGGAGGAATTGAAACATAATACTGAAGAACATTATGTAAAAATCTTTCAATTTTCGCACCCAAATAACAGAGGGCTTATCGAAAAAAACATTTTTAAATATAAAATCGAATTTTGATTTTTACCTTAGAAGTTGTTTTTCTAGTAAAACTCTTTGATAAACGGTCCTTTTTTATATCATTACATACCAAATTTCAAAACATTTGGATAAGTATTTTTGATTTATTTGGGCACAAAAATTGTAAGAAATACAATGTACATTACATGTAATTTAAGTCTACAGCTTGTTAGAAACACACTCCTTTATGCCAATAACATCTAAAGCAAAATAGATTAAATAAAGTTGGCCCAATCGTTTTAGTACATCATGTACAATTGAGTGCATTTCAATTCAATGTCCAAACAATATGTGAAAACTTGTTTGGTTGTTGGCTGGTATGTAACGATGTGCTATGATGCTATGATGGTAAACTGGAGTAAACCGATGCAACAACAACGGTCGGTGGTAGTTGGTTGACGATGTATGATGTCTTCGGCACCAGGAGTTAAGAAACTAGGTCAAAGGTTATATCGGTCGTTGTTATATATATTTTCCTCACACAAACACACATATATATATGAGTCAGTCAAGTAGAGTTTGTAATACATAAAAGCCAGCCAATATACCACCTTTTAGGTCTCAAACCCTTGCATTTATATACAACCAATATTATACTTATACATATATAAAGTGTTTCACATAATTGCGATTGATTAATGTACTGAAATCTTCCTTTTTCGTTATCTTTACGCTACTAATCAGCTTATTATACTGGACATACTGAATAGTATAATATTGGTTGTATATAAATGCAAGGGTTTAAGACCTATTATTTTATAACTGTATATATTGCATATTTAGAGTATTTTATGAATGCTGTTAATTTAAAACAGTGCAAACATTGATAGTCAATTATAAGTCAACTATCTAAATCTATTATCTTCACTTGTAATTATTTGAATCCATTAGAGTTGATATTATCCAATCTCTAAAAGATATATCAAAATTATGTCGACAGGGAATCGAGTCCGCGGCTAAAGCAACTTGCGTAAATTTTAATCAATGTCATGTTAACAAATAGCTATGAAGATCCAGGGAAAATAAAAATAACTAATTTTCGAGATATCAATTGAAAATGGCCCAGAATATTGTGTTTGGGATCGAATTTCAAATTATATTTTAAACGTTAAGTTTAAAAAAATTCATAAACATATCTTTTATTAATTAACTCTTTTATATCTTATGTTAAATTCTTTCTCGTAAAGCAAATAAAGTCAAAATTGATAAAAAGTTCAATGCATACTCAAAAAATAAATAAAAACAACACATTTTTATACCTATTTAAAAACATAAAATTTCTGATTTTTTTGTTGATAAAGTTGTTTATGAAAATGAATTTTATTTATATTTATCTAAAACATTCATTCTAAACAAAAAAAATATATAATTAATTACACCATAAAATTAGTGTATTTTATTATTTAAAATAAGAGTGGAACAGTCAGGTCGTCTCGTTTTTTTAATTATCTGAGTATCATTTAGATTTTAGATAGAACACTTTGTATAAATGCTATTTAAAACTCTATTCTATTTTCGACTTAGAAAATAATATTAACAATATCATTATCCGGATATTTTTCTGTCGATTCATCATTGATTGTTGTTTGTACTTTGTACTTAGTATTTTTTTTTTTTTTTTTAAACAAAAGATTGAAAAAATATGATACCGATTAAACTCGACCGATTATAGAGGATGTTATGCATTATTCATGATTAGAGTACAAAAACGAATTCTGTCTAATATATTTTATAGAAATATACGTATTTGTTTTGTCTTGACGTTCTATATTTTAAGACTAAAAAATGAAACATATTATTATATTATTGTTCAAGCAAAATTGTTCATAACTAATTCATTGTAGTAAAGTTATGAATACCATAAGTTAATAAAAGACCATCAATTAATTTATGGAGTTAAAAGTGTAAAATGAAGTTTTAACCAATAAATCAAAGAGATAATTAAAAGAACGTGAAAAACGAAGTGATTTTGTTTTTCAACGCTAGACACGGTATTCACTGGGAAACTTGTTACATGAAACTGGTTATCCATGTAATGGATTTTAAGAAAACCGTTTCATTGGAACGTGCACACAAAGACCACAGTATTCCATCAATTTCAACCATTGAGTTCAACCATTGATCAGGGATCGGCAATATAGCTGTTTTGTTGTAGCTCACGAACGAACCTGAGATCCTGATAAATTCTTCTTCGGAAATTGATGCCCCTTTTTGATTGCTTGTTAGAACTAATGAGCCCTCTAATAACAAATAACACTAATAAAGCAGTCCAAGTGTATTTCAATTTCAGTTTCATATTTCATGCAGCAAGTTTCAAGAAACAAGTTTCTCCAGTGTGTAAATAAATAATATTGATACTTCCTGTATTAATATGTAATAATTATTTCCGATTCATTAGAATAATGAACCTATGCAATATATAATTAATTAATCCATCTGTTTTTTTTTTTTTTTTTTATTTGTTTGAAAATTTATTTATGGACAACATTATTTTTAATTTAATATTTAAATCCGATTAAAAAAAAAAATGCTATTTTTGTTGTAATCATTTGTTGTAAAAACGTGACATTAATTGTAAACAAAATAAGTTCAAAGCTTGTTAATGAGTAAACGACTTGATCGTAGTCGCTGTTTTGTAACAATAAAGCTTTTATATTTTTTGTATTAATTATATACAGAGTGTTCAGATATTCAGTGATCAAAAACTATAGGACCTGTTTTTATACGTCAAATATTACAAAAAATATAAAATCCAGTTTTATCCTGTAACTACCGTTTGATTAGAACGAAAATAAATCTAAATATATCTTTAATAAATCTTATTCAAATATAAATTTGAAATTTTATTTTTTATGGACTTTATATCGTTTTCCAAGGCCAGAACGTAACAAATGACTGAGAATTTTGGTGTCAGTATCTTTATGTCTATAAACTAATCTAATAGACAAATACGTTAATAGTTTTGTTTATGTATATCCTAGATATTAATAATAATAGTTAGTATGTTACTATGGCATACATATATAATAACAATAATATTTAATGTTTCATAAATGAGGTCGTAAATTTTAGACAAGTTGATTCAATAATTTTAACGAATATTCAATCATAAGTTTGATCTATGCACCATTAAATGGGGTCCTCGTAAATATCATCCATAATTTAACTATCTTTAACTAGGTGTATCTAGGTGAGCAAAGCCATTTTATCACATATGCAGGTGTTTTGAATTGGAAATAACTTTTTTTTGGAAATTTTTCGCTAAGGAAAAGCTCGATAAAAGCCCTCCATTTTTATGGCAAGATTGTGCCTCTCAACCTAAAATATCGACTTCTCTGAAATTTTCATTTTGCCATCCTCTAAAGAAGTTGTTTTTTTAATATAGAGCGCCAACCAGAAGTAAAATGCTTGAGGGTATAATTAGACTAATTCCGAGGTATCGGGTTTTAGGTTTCACAGTAATTAAAATTGATTCAAAAAGAAAGAAGTTATAAGCTATCAACGATTATTTTCCATCTCACTCTTGAAATCGATTGTAAACGATGCATTATATGTAATTTATATAGACACATTCAAAATGACGTCATAATGCATATATTTCCTTCCTTGTTTAATTAAGAATTTTGAATATCGTGCTTATTTTTTAAAGAAAGACATAAAGACGCCATAATTCAATTGAAGCTATAATTCCATTATGGGCATTTATAGATTATTTTTTGTCATAAATAATTCGAATATAAATCAACAAGTAAATAAAACCAAAATAAAATTAGTAGTGAATGTGATACACTTATGTAGAAGAAAATTATAAAATAGATTCTTAAACATTGAAATAAATTGAAAATGATATAGTCAACTTATTATTAAAACTGTGCAATTATTTACACATTGGTTTTACACATGGCATTCGGTTTGTATAAGAAGCGATATTCACTCATAGTACATAACGGACGAGAAGAGTGTTTCAAGTGTTTCAAGTCATGAGAGTGGAGAATAGAAACAAAATAAAATAAAGTAATTCATTTATCGATTTATTTTATTTATTACATATTTATTCATGTAAAAGTTTTATTAGTTCATAATAATTTATTTATTATTATATACTAAAATTTATATAGAGTATATCTAATTATTAACCAACTTCCAAAAAAAAAGGAGATTATCAATTCGACCTATAATTCAAAAACAAAAACTGCGACATTTGAAGTTTTATACCTATTTCAAAACATTAATTTTTTTTATCTATACGTGGTAATTTTGATCTAAGCTAACTGGTAATTCTTAATGATGATTAACTTATCACAAGGTACTTATTTGTAATTACATTTTCTACATTTAAACTTATCATTCACAATCATTATTACTCAAATCATACTGCTAAGTGATATCACAAATCACAATCACATTTCATTCAATAAACAATCTTTGAGTAAATTCAAAACATTATACCAATGGAATAAGTTTGAAAAATTTTGATCCGTATCCTAATTATCCACTAATTATCCAAGTAGGTGTCTTTTTCTTGCCCATCCCTGGTATTTATGGTTTTATCCATGTATTTTTGTAAAACTAAAAATTGGATTGCGAGAATTCTGATGTGTTTATTAGATCATGTGGATATTTCAACTTAGGATTCAGTGTAAGTTTCATCAAAATCGGTTGAGTTTCCAAGATATGGACAATTTTCAAGATAAATGTGTCCGTAACATATACGATTGCTTTTTTATTGTGATAGCATTTCACAAAGTGGTGGGGGATTGGAATGATCTGCAATTTTAGTGTAAACGCAACGAAAAATTAAAAATTTTAAAAATTAATGGATAACAAAGTAAAAAATTATTTAAAGTTAAATAAATTCTTGTGAATATAAATAATTTTCTTGTGTTAACATTTAGTCGGCGCTTATCATATAATTGTTAGCACAGCATAGATTCGTTGACACCGACTATATTTATCTTTTTAGTGTATTTTTTTTTTGAAGTCGGTTCTATTTTTTTGAAAAACATTTATATTTTACAACGGTATTATTTCAATAAATTATTTTTAATTTGCTATATAACAAATTAATGTTTTACGGGTGTTTTGAAACACGTGACTGATTGATGCATTTTGTTAATAGAAATTTGCATAAATTATTAAAAACTTTTATAAAAAACTGTCGTGAAAATTTGTGTACTTTTTCACGTAGGCTGTAGTATATTTATCGATTTATGGCAAATGAATCCCAAAGTATTAATCCTAAAAGTATAAATTTGAAGCAATCATTTAAACAACAAAAAAGCAGTTTTATAGGGCACATTCAATTCATTATGCATTTATTAATATTATAAAATAATAAATACTAGAAAACTAAAAATAAAAATCAATTTCTATTTATAGTTTTTGTAATATTAAATTTATCATTTATTTGAATAAAATAGGGTCACCTAATCTAATCAGTAATTTATAGGTAAATTGCAACCGATTTCGTGTAGGTTTTACTTGTACTATATATATATGAGTAATACCTAATATTATTAGTAATATATATGAACATGTTAAATTAAATAAAACTAAATAATAAACCATTATTAACACGATATCAATTTATTAACATTGTAATTGAAAACTATTGTTTTCCACCTGGTAATCGAAAGAAAAAATTTTGTATAACATTATCCCAACGCTTACTAATGCAATTTTAAAATTTTGATTAATGAGATTGTAAATTTGACCAAGATCCCAGACATACTTTATTTTCGAGAAAGATAAAATATTTTAAAAATTCATATTTCCAAAAATATTAACTTTATGGTAAAAAGTCATTAGACATTTTTTGTGTATTTCATCGAGAAATATTTAAAAAAAATTTTCCCGTTTTAAAACTATGATCGGATAGCAGCTTTTTAGTGAATGTGAATTTTGGCCTTGATCTTGAAGTCTTTGTTTTAGTCTTTAACACAAGACCACCGTCAACATTCACTATAAAAAAGAAAGACCAATACATGCGTCAAAATATATTTATCAACTTCAAAATCTCTTTAATCAAGTTACAGTAATAGGGTTTACACGTATTACAAATTTACCACCCAGCAAAGTTGCTGTCATGCAGCTTATTATGATTGCTAATGAAATAAAGTATTTTTTGAGTTATTTATTAATTGTGAGTTATTTATAATTTATAACTTTAATAATTTTCATAATGATAATGGTTAAAACAACTGATAAAATTCGTATCAGATCAAATATGCAAGACCAAAACCAATGTCGAGTATGCAGAGCAGAACCGAGACTAAATGCAAAACTATGCTACAAATATAAACTTCCAATAAATAGATATTTATACAAGCCAATTTTTGGCTTGCCCAAACTTTGATTCACATTCAAAGATTAGCTTGTACAAAATAAATACAAATCAGTTTACACAACCCTATAGGCGCAAGCTGGATACACGGTTATGCGTACCTTGATAACACAATAAACGATAAATTTGACGAAATTACTGTATCGTCCAAAATTGATTGTTATGGTTTCTAAAACTCATATCCACGACGGATTGTTATGAATATGCAATACATTACAGTCAGTTTTTGTTACTCATAATGGTTGATGTGAGCAATATATTAACTATACCCATTCAAGTGTTCAAATTAATGCAATGCTACGTATTTTTAATCTCAATTTTATTTCTTTTTATTTTATTTTAATTTTCCCAATATTTTTGCAGGTTTCTTACTAAATCAGAATCTTATTCAACCTAAAAAAAACCGACGAAAAGTTCAAAATTTTTTGTTTGCTGTTAATGGGTTTTCTAGGATATTTAAGATCTAAAAACTTCAAAAATAACATTTATTTTACGATCTGTCGAATAGTTTTCGAGATATTGCATGAAATATATCCGATAAATCGGCCTCTGAATCGAATTTTTAGCGATATCTCAAAAACAACTAGTTCAATCGTTAAATAGATGTTAGTTTTGAAATTTGCGGGTCCAAATTACCCTAGAATATGTATTTCATCCAAATTGGAGGCCAAAAAATTTTTTCAATTTTTTCGATTTTTCAAAGGGGTACCCCTTAAAGAAATTGCGAAAATTCGATAAAAAATTTTCTTATCAGATTTCAAAAAACAACATGTTAATAAATGTATTTCGACCCGTAGATTTCAAAAATAATATCTATTTAATGATTCGATGCGTAGTTTTTGAGATATCTTCATAAATCCGATCCAGAGGCCGATTTAGCAGATATATTTCATGCAATATCTCAAAAACTAGTCGATCGATCGTAAAATAAATGCTATTTTTGAATTTTGCAGATCTGAATTATCCTAGAAAACCCATAAGTAGCGAAAAAAAAATTTAGAACTTTTCGACGGTTTTTTAAGGTTTCACAATTAAGCTTATACAATCACAAAAAACACACCGAGCTTAAACAGTTATTAAAAAAAAGTTATACACGAAATTTTAGTAAATCGTCAGGAAGCATAAGGGGAGAAGTACATACTTTAAGGTTGATAAGCGACAAAAACTGTTAAAACTGGGCCAAAACACCCAAATGAGCCTGAGGCATTTTAAAAGATATTTTCTCCTCCACAGCAAACGCTAAATAAATCGGTTAGCTGGCATAATCTATTATAGTTAAATTGTGACTAATTTTTTTGTATTTATAATAAATAATATTTTCGACATGTGCAGCGAATTTCATGTTATAGAAAACACATAATGCCCGACTTTTGTACAACTTTTTGACTAATACACTTTGTTATAATATAAGATGTTCATGACATGGTGATAAAACTAATTGTTAATTTTTTCGAAATATATTTTTTAGGTTTCCAAAGCAGTTGAAATATACATTTTTTACAACTTTAACAAACAAGGGCCCTTCACTCGTCGAAACCTTTCTGTTAATATCGATTTGTTAAAAAGTAAAATGACTCTCAAGAACCCAAAGTAATATTTATGCGGGGAAAATTGAACAATTTCAGATGTGATGATTCATAAGACTTTTAATCGATCGGGGCTCTCTCGGATCAACAAAAATGCCATCATAATTTAATAAAAACATTTTATTCTAAATCAATTTTTGATACAATCCAATCAATAAAATTGCCAACTCTCGTATAAATTCCTGGTACACCATCTCCACATTTATAACCCTTTGATACAATACCAATCTGATAGTATCGTAGTTCTCCATTGTATGGCATCGGTAACATAAGCGGTCCACCAGAATCCCCTTGACATGAGTCACGTTTCTCTTTCGCGTAACCAGCACATAAAACATCGTTTGAAATGATGGTTTTTTTGGATTTGGCGCTGTATTTACTTTTGCATAATGAGTTACGTGTTACGGGAACCTGTAGTGCTAATAATGTTGCACTTTTCGTTTCAACTTGATCTGTAATCAGAAAACTTAGTGTGAACACTACACATACAATGTATTTGAATACATTTGAAGTAATTTTTTTAAATTCTTAAAACCTAGTCAAAATAAAGGAGATTTGCATAAAAAACGTCATACATTTTCATATTCGTAGCGATTATACATAAAAGTCATTCTACGGTTAGAGATCCTATCGATGTCCATGGCATTTATTTACACTTATATAAATAATGTTTATATATGCATAAATGAAATGATTGTGAATAAAAATGTTATATAAATTACATTAATATTCAAAAATTTTGCTGTGAGAGAATTAATGCAAGGAAAAGATAGGAAACAATTTTTAAGCGTTACATTAACAGTACATTTTTTTTTATTGCTTCTTCCCTATTTTCATAACATTGTTGAGAAAATTGATTGCTTAATTTCTAAAAGTCTATCCAACAAGTAGTTTTTTAAGGATCTCTGAAATGTGATTTGGAACACGCTAATACCACACCTTAGGTTAAAACATTAAAAACGTTTTCCGTATTTCATACTTACCATATGCTTGTATACCCCATCCACTTATAAACGGATTATAACGTTCAAACGAATTTTTCCGTAAAGCTTCAGATTTTGGTAAACAAATTGTACCAGCCGTATCTGGAAATTTTCAATATTTCAAAAATTAATAGAAACAGTAGTTTTTCGAAATGAATTTATTTACTTGATGGTATGAAATTCACATTTTCCCCTTTTGAATTTTTCCATTGCACTTTAAGAACAGCAATATCATTTATATTCGTAACATCACTATAATTTTCATGTATATAACTCTGTACAACCTTACCAGTTAAATAAGGATTTTCATTTATATCCAATATACCAATAATAACTTGGATTCTAAATAAGAATGAAAATTATTTTACGGAAAATTTATTATTTATAAAAATCAAAACCAACTTACAATGGAAGTTTACTAACGCAATGTCCTGCTGTTAAAATATGATTTGGTGTAATTAAGGAACCACCGCACACATAATCTATTTGATCCTTACGAAACTCATATCCCAAAGCGACCATCCAAGGAAATTGTCCTAAAACAAGTAAATTATTGAAACACGGAAGTTTTGAATGCTGTATTTTACTATTTAGCCTGAATTTTGATCGAAAGTTTGAAGGATTAAATCTTATATGAAAATAAGTGTTTGTATTTGTGTATTGAATAATATTTTCAGTTTTCTAAATACAGAACTGGCCTATACGTGTTCTATCCTTCAAAAAGTGTGTTTTCATGTATTTTTTACATTTTAAGAGTTAATTTCTCAGTTTAAATTTGGTTCTCCAACTTCCATTGGTTAATGTTCGAAATCAAAGAAGCCATCAGTGAAAATTTTACTTTGATCGGCTCTATGCCTCTCTTTTGACAATAAATTTATGTGTACATAAATACTCCACTAGTTCGTCGTTGTCAAAGTTTGATCATACATTTTTGGAATTTAGAATATTTGAATAACTGTTTTTACTCCAAAATTCGAGGAAGATACCGACACAAATTTATAAATTTGAATTAATTTCTATTGATCCATGGCACTTTGTCATTCCTTTTAGAAAATCTTTCATTTTGTGGAAAACATACTTCTATTGATTCTTACCTTTAGTTACATTAAAACCCCCAACGATTCGAGCAATGGCTACAGCCTCCATAGTTCGGCTAATACCACACGTATCTGGATCAGGTAAAATATTAGCTTGTGCATTTTCTAATGGATTCAATACTCCTTTCAATAGTTTTTCATTGCCACAACATACCAAATTTTCAGTAGATTTACATGCAGAATTCTTTAGATATCTGTTTGTTTCTTCGATATCAAATTGACCTTCAATTCGAACAGTTGCTGATCGTAATGATGGACATTCTTCAATCGGTTTACATTCTCCTAATGTGTACTCTGGTGTTCGGCATGATTGCGTTGAATTTACTGTAAAGGATTCGGAGATATTTTAATTCGTATGTTCTACTTCCAAATTATATCTAGCTACAATCCTAGTTTTGTGTTTCTGTTCGTAAATCAATTATTCTGGATATTACAAAAAATTATTGAAACAGAAAAACGCGAAAAAATGCAGTTTACTTACTGCTGATGACATCACGCAAAATTTGTTTGTCCATAATTTGCAGTGTTAGATCTATCGAAATTTAGAGTATGAGAATGAGAAACTAAATTAAAGAGACATGTAGACTTTCCAGAATCAAATTTTGAAAAGTAGGAAGATTAGTTCTAAAAAATATGGATATTTCTGGCGATCAATGTTTCTCATACAAATGCGCAAGCGTGAGCATAATAATTTTATTCCCATTTTCATTGACTCTACTAGCTCAGTCTATAACCTAGGTCAAGTATAAACATAGTAATTGCATAAGTATATTTTCTGCAACAGCAAAATTAATATTTATTATGTGAGGAAAAAGTATAATTTTTTGTTATTTATAAAATTATAAAATAAGACTAAAGTTTGGAAAACCACAGTTTTTCTGAAGTCTACTGGTGAAATCTAGAGAGCTGGTAGACCCATAAACATGTCACTACAATTACGGTAGTAAATTATTGTTTGAAAATTGCAATAAAAATTGGCCGAGTAAAATTTTTTTTATCGCGCAATAAAACAGCACATTGATATTCTCGATTCATGGGATAACCCTACAAATAGGTAAGTCTGAGAAACAATAGAAATGAATTTGTTTAAAACGTTTCAATTATAAATAATTTAATAAAACTAAAAATTACAAAAAAAGAAATTAATAAAAATTATTTGATTAAACACTTACCAATATTAACAAATAAAACACTAAGCAAGAATGCTAGAATCGAGATTGTCGAATCCATTACTTAGAAAATTCCAAAATACTTAATATTTTGCATGGACAACTAAATACAAAAATTTTACATGGACAACTAAGTTTTTTTGTAGTAGCGCGGAATAATTTATATTTTTATTAACAGAATATTAATAAAATGGAAATTAACTGGTTTTATTATGTCATAAATTATTCTTCTATCTATAAGTAAAAATTAATTTTTTTTATTAATTATTAACAAATATCTTATAGTATTATTTCGAATTACAAAAAAAAAAATTTCGTCTTTATTATTTTATACTAAAAAATTTGATTTTATGCATTTTATTGCTTAATACTACTGGGTGTTAAGAAAATAATGGATTCCGACAGGATCTATTTGACATCAAAGTCAAAATACATATAATAACACACATAGAGATTTTTAAAATATCGTGTGAATCATAATGAAATTTGGTATTTTGTGTATTTTAATAATATTAATTATAGAGAGTTATGCTTACATAGATATGTATAAGATAAACCATACATTTTTATTAAGAACTAGCGAATTCCTGTTCTCGTGGGAATACAGGGATAAAAAGTATGTCACCCGAAGATAGTGTTGCTTTCTAACGGCAGAAGAAATTTTCAAATTGGTCCAGTAGTTTTTAAGTTTATTCGTTACATATAAAAATACATACAAATGTTCCCTCTTTATAATATTATTAAAACGCACTCAAACCATTTACAAAATTAACTTAGGAATATTTTCCCATCGTATTTCTCTGTTTTTCTTTTCTAGACCGGAAGGGTTTTTGGCCGATATCATCACAAAAAAACTCTCTTCTCCTTATTTTACTCCCGTTAAAATTTTAACAAACTTTGAATGTCATATTTATTTATATATCTAATCAAAAACCTAAAAAGTAAGTTTCAAGTGTCTAGCTTTTAAAATGACGTAATTTCCACAAAAACTTTCATCCCCTATTTCTGTCCTTTACATGTCCTTTCGCATCAAAAAGTCCTTTCTCAGGCTGCAGACAATCTCTGTACTAAATATCAGTTAAATCGGTTCAGTAGTTTAGGCATGATTGGATAATACACAGACAGGCAAAGTTACTTTCGAATTTATAATATTAGTAAGGATTCTATACGCTGTATGTCGCTTCGTGTTTCAAAAGCTGATAAAAAACAAAATATTTTTCAACCAAAATGATATGTTTCCAAAGCATGAAAACGTAAATTAAACTTCCGGTATAAACAGTCAATCAAAATATTTTTGAAGTTATTAAATAACAAACAAAAAAAAGTTTGTATATTTCTTAATTTTGTGAAAATTAAGTGGATTAATTTCAAATCTACCTTGAGAGTGAAGATGAAATTCAAGATCACTATGAGTAAAAAGAAGGTTTATTTCGTTTATACTTTCATAAACCCTTAAAACAGATTCAGGGGCTGTGATTGAAATGGGACACTCAATATAATTTTATGACAAACCCACACACAGATTCCTTGAAGGATACATATATAAGCCTGACAATGATAAATACATGGAGCCACATGTGTATTCGATAAAGCGAATCGCATTCTACCTGTAATAGCTGACAGATTCCACTTTTTTTTTTTAAATGATCAATCACATGAATAAACACTTATTAAGTTAAGTAATCTTAAACCCGTATTCTCAATCAAGGTTTCAAAAATATTAAAATAATAACCAAAAACTAAAAGCATATGAATAATGTTAACATTTCTTATAGAGGGGGGAGGCAAGTAGTTAACGTTTGTTAAATGTCACAAACTCAAATCTACATTATCGATTTAAAATGGGTTTATTTATCCTTCCTGAACCATCAAAACCATTTATTTTGATCAAATTCGAATTCACATATAATATATAATTCGAGTTTCAATTGTTAAAGAAACTTTAACTGACTGATTATTAATCTATCAATCCATAGTGCAAGCCAGTAAATGGATTATGTTGTAATTTTACACACAGGTAGTTTTTATGAGGTAGACCTTGCCTAAGAAAAATCGATGTTGAAATTTTGTATGGAAAAATTTCATAAGACAGATGTATCAATTTGAACATTCGCTGGACTGCTCACGTAAATACATTTTTGGTCCTTTTTCAAAACCAACTTCTTCTGAGGGCGAAAAGAAGTAAATAGATTAACATGGGTGTCATTTGGAAGATATGTTGGAACGTTGATCAATTAAATGTTATCAATTTTGAAATCTTTTACACTTGAAAAGGAAGAAAAATCTGAATCATTTGAATTATCTTAATTAAAGTCCAATTAATTGGACTAGGAATGATTTAGTAAACTTTAGCATAACATGATAAAAAAGTTTTTAGTACATAATCATAATGCAGGATATTTCACAATAAACAAATGTTCTTCTTGCCCCAAGTAAATTTTTTTTATATACATTTAATGTTTCTTATGTTGACTGTTTGATATAAATATCATTGATATTTGATACTGTTTTAGCTAAATACAAAAAACAAATATATACCGATTGTCTTTAGCATTTACTAATGTTATAAATGTTGACGTTAACGTTGAGCTTCAAAAAGAAACTTCTTTGTCTACATTCAAAATTTGGCATAAGATGTTAAAACGGCTCTTTTGTTATTACAGTTATTACAGAGATAAAAATTAATATTTTTAATGTTAATAGCTCGATAACAAAACGATGTGGTGGTATTCAAGATGTTGAATACAAGTGTACAGACAATGACAATAGTTTTTTATAAAATATTGATAATTTCACTAAAAAACGCGTTGAAAACAGAAAAATTTATTATAAATTTTTAATTAACGACTCTAATATTTAATGACACTGAATTGGAACATTGTTTTTATTTTTATATAACTGTAATTTCATTTCATGCACTTTTTCCGCCAACTTGTACCTTCCAAACAATTTTTTAAAACATTTCTTTATACTTTCCTACTTTTTTTTCCAATTCTATTCGCCGGTTTTGAAGTGATTCTGTGCAATTTCGAAATATCATACATAACGTTATTCTGATTTAGTATAAAAAAATTTGCAAAATCGGTCGGAAAGAAGTTTGGCGCTGGTACAGAACATTAATACTTCCAACGTCTGCTCTAATATATATCATTTTGAATAAATTTCTCTATTATAAGAACACATCTAATAAATTTTCAAACAATATGTATATTTCTTGTAAATTACTTACATTATAATATATCACATGACACGGCGCGCTACATTTTAATAACTACAAAATATAGTGTGTAATATATCTTCAATGAAATCGAAGGTCACGGCTATAATTTAAAAAAAAAATATTCTAAATTATCAAACAAAAACTGACTCATTTAAATTAACTAATACATAAATATTAGTCATTTATAGCAGGTTTGAGCAGAAATATCATATTCAAAAATATTTGTTTCAATTATACAGCCATACAATAAATTTCATCAATTTCGTGTCATTCTAGTAACTTCAGTCATTACAAAGTGATGCAAACGATGAACATTTTTTTAAACTTAATCGTTATAAAATAAAATATTTCATGATCACTGGCTATAAGAATCAGGGGCATTTGCTGTAGATGTTCATAGAGTCTCAGATTTCGTGAATGAGCAAAATTGGTCAAATGGATCCAATGGATCCATGAAAATCCATGATGTAACTTTTAAATCATTTAAGATAGAAGAAAAGTGTTTGTTTTTTTAAAACCAACAACTTTTGTTTGAAATATTTTGTAGTAAATTGTTTAGATTTGTCACAATTTCAGTTCAAATTTAGCCAATACATATAATTGGCAGACATATTAATATTATACAGGTGTTTATAACTATCTGGACTGCATATTTAGAGTATTTTATGAATACGTATCATTAAAAATGGTTCAAACATTGATACTCAACTATATGTCGTGTATCAAAACTGTTAACTCTGTTAGTTTTTATCTTCATATATTTTATAGCTAATATTTACAAAGATATTGGCAATTTAAAGTTGGTTCTTTTTTTTTCGTGTAAGGGAATCGTATCTGGGGATGACTACAATATATATAATTTTTTTAAAATATAAAACTGCTTTAATTATTAATATTTTTAGAAGTATAGACATTCATTTAAACAAATAATAAACTTATTGTCATTAGCATTAACTGTAATTATTTATTTGTTTAATGTCGTCTATACAAATATTTCAGATTCTTATAAATATTTCAAATTGTGCTACATAACCTTCAATGTGTAAACATTTACACACTTGACTAATTTTTTTTCGAATATAGGATAAAAATTTATGAGAAAATTAATTAATAAATACCAAATACTAGGAGCTAATTATCTTAATTAAAAATAAATTGACGTCACAATCTTGAACGGTAGTATCATAAAAACAATTTGCCTGAATTGATAAAGATGTGTGAGAAACACCTCCATTATCGGTTTCATGACAGTAATTAAATATCTTTTAAAAATTACCTTCAAGTGTGTAAATGTAAAAACACAACGGCTATAAGCGAGACAATATGGAATGCTATATACTTCACCTTTTCCAAATGCCCAAATGATCGACCAATTATAAAAAATGGTTAAGAACTGCTGAAAGTACGATAGTGTGGTTCGGTCTATCTGATATAGAAGAGTAATTCGAAAAAATTTGGGAAACAGGGTGGGAATTATAATTTGTCAAAAACTTACTGCGTGCTATTCAATGTTACTAATATTTCTCTCTTTTGATTAGTTTTTATTCAATAAATTTTGTTTGCTATTTGCTATACAATTTACATGCAAACAATTGAACAAATATTTATATTTTCTAGTTTGTAAATGTTTTATCACAAAATTTAAGACACTTATATCGCATCAAACGATTTAAGGAGTTCCTTCCACGGTACGGCGAATTGTAAAAATGACACAAGCATATTTAGTATAAAATTAATTTTAATTTCTTTAAATGTATCTTATTAGCTTCTTCGTTTTTACTAAATTAAATAAAATATATATTTTATTTTTAAGTATAATATTTTATTTACGACTTTTAAAATAACATAAACATACAGCTGACAAATTAATAATAAAAAATAAAACAATACAAGTGAATTAATTAACAAGAAAAAAAGATACATTTAAAAACGACAATAATATTCTTATTACTCAAGATATTAAGGTTATTCGATACGCACATCATTTATGATTCTACATATACAATATTATCACCGATGCACTTAAAAAGTAACCTTGCTAAAAATATGATATTATAATGGCCCGCAAATATCGTCATAAAACATTTGGGTAATGATTTCTTGAGCAATATGTGACCGAATTGAAAGAAATACATTGTATATTGCATTAGAGACTGTCTTTATTCGTACCGTGCATAGTACGTGAAAGGGACTTTATAATTGATTGATGGGCCACGAGTTTCTAAAATTTGTAATAGAACATTCACATTCTAGAAAATATAATAATTTCTTCAATTGTTTACATATAAATTGTATATACAAATGTCAAACAAAAAGTTATTATTGTTATTATTATAGTTTTTTTTTTTTTTATAAATGGTGTTTTTTGAAAATTATATTATGTCGAGGCGGAAGACGAGTCCAGCACGCTAACACTTAGCCACTCCAATGACTTTAAATATTAAACAAATATATCATTACATTATAAAAAATTATACAATTATAATAACCAAATCTTATTTGAAAAATATTATTCACTTTATTGTGTTGTTTTGTTGGGTTGGGTTTGGTTTAAAATTAATAAAATAAAAAAAAAATTAATTTTACTCGTCGGTCGAGCCGGGATTCGAACACGAGATCTCTGTATATGAGCCTCACACGCTACCACAGAGCCACTCCAATGACTATATGACTATAAATATTAAAAAATCATTACATTATAAAAAACTATCGATAAAACACATTTTCTAAATATGACTCCTAGCTAGATCGATTTATCGCCCCCGAAACCCCCTATATACTGAATTTCATGAAAATCGTTGGAGCCGATTCCGAGATTCCAATTATATATATATATATATATATATATATATATATATATATATACATATATATATGTCTCGTATATATATATATATATATATATATATATATATATATATATATATATATATATACAAGAATTTCGTATGTGAAATCATATACAATTCACAGACAAATATATCATTTGATTGATAAACTAGCATTTCTAGCAAGGAAATACACGGTGTCCATTACTGATGTCTCTTTAGGCCACTTAAATGTGTATCGAATAACCTTATAAAAAATATCCCATACAGTCACATCATAAATACTCATTGTCAGTCAACTTAAGTAAATGAATCATTAAAACAAAAAAAAGTACATAATAATAATAATTATTATTATTATGGCATCAGTCTGAGGCAACATTCATCTTAATGAATTTTAATAAAAAACGAACGCGCGTTGTTGCTTCATTGTTTGCTCGCTTATAACACACTATGACAAAACAGTAGCAAAAATATTCAACACAATATGTAATAATTTCTCTCATTTTTAATCAGTTTATTTGTTTTATATGCTATATTTTCACTGTCAGTAACAGGAACCTATAAAATTTATCGAAACTCGTTCGTTATATGTGCGCTTTCTATTCGTATATACTACATTCGAATATAATGTTTACGCTCAAGTGCGCTCAATTTCAAATCAACCGTACAATCGTTCGCATCGAAAGTTATCTTTGTTTATAGTTGTCGTACACCAAAACAAAAATAAAACAAACAAACAAAAAAAATATTTAATATTTCTTTAATTAATTTTAATTGGTTCGTTTTATATTAATTTACAATAATAAAAATAAATACCACTTGTTTTATTTGAAATTAATTGTTTTTAATTTAATTGTATTTTATTCTTTTTTTTAGAATTGGTGATCACGTGTTGCGGAAAAATGTACGACATCAAATTATTACAAAAAAACCAATGTAATTTAAAAATAAACAATTCTAAAAATTATGTAAAACGTTTTGAAGAAATTAGTTTAAATATTTTGATGGATATACAAATTTGTGTGAATTAAATCAAAAAATAAATATTAATATTCACCACTTTCAAAATGAGTGTAATTTAAAGTGCAAAACAATTTAAGTAAAATTTAAACTTATATATATATTTTTTAATACAATTTAATAGTTTTAATATTTCAAATTATCCTAAATATTTTGTGGAACGTGAAATATTTTTGAAATATATTTATTTAAAACAGAATTGAACTGAGACTAAAAACTATTGTTTACGTTCATAATTGAATTTTGTTTGAAATTTAATCAAAGACAAAATTTGATCCAGCAGTGTTGTCAAAACTTACTTCGAGTTAATAAAAATTTGTTTTTAATAATTATCCAAGATTTAAACCAATAGTGAAAAAAATAAATAAATTTATAATGTCAATTATAAGTTTTGTATAAATATTTTATTTAAATACAAATTCTTAGTCAGCATTTAAGTCAAAAATTTAAACAAAATAATAAATAAATATTACTATTAAAAAATTAATTTATTTTCTTCTTTTAATAATAATTGAATTTTTTAACGACTAATTCAATATTTTAATGGACATTTAAACTATTAGTGAAATTAAATTATATATTTTTTTTAAAACTCCGAAGAATTTTGTAATTTAACGTATGACATGTTTCGGTCGTAACGACCACCATCAAAGTGTAACTTCTTTGTGAAATATAGTTTAAAAAAACTTGAAAAAGTGAAATTAAAACAAATAATGTATTCAGTTTGACATTTAAAATATTGTTTTTAAATTTATCAAAATGTTAAAAATGTTATCACCGGACTTAGAATATAACACCTCGTATGAATTTGGTGTTGATAATATTAGCGGTTGGGGTGAACGGTATTTTTATACATATTACAGTGAATTCGGGAATCGTCCAATAGCAAGTGTTATTGAAGCAACAATATTAATCATAACATTAATATTATCATTAGTGGCAAATGTATTAATTGCATATGCGGTATGTCGATTTCGTGAAATGCGTAACATAACCAATTATTTTTTATTAAATTTAGCCGCAGCGGATTTGGTATTTGCATTTAGTATACCAGCGATTGCATATACACGTATTACACAAAATTGGTATTTGGGTGATGTGTCCTGTAAAATTGTACCATATTCACAGGTAATTATTTATTGAAATCATTATTTTTATTTATAATTTTAATTTAAAGGAGTTTATGGGAAGTTTAGATAAAGTTCTCTCTGTCAGGCTGTAAAGTTTTCTGTTCGTAATCATTGTATACTAAGAGGTAAGGATAACATGTTCTGGCAGGAATCAGAATAAAAGTTGAGTTGGGTCGAAAAAGTTTGAATTAGAACTAAAAGTTTCAAATAAACGTTACAAAGCATAACATCTTACCTAAGCAAACTTCTTTGTCTTTTTTTAGCTATTATTAAAATAAATGGAGCAAGATAGTCTAAAGTTTATATAAGTTTTCACACTTCCATATACATAATAAACATATATTATTTTATATACATGCAAATTCTAATATTTAATTTGTCTAAGAGCATGTTTTAGATTGTATCAGATATTATATTTACTTCTGAGTGAGGTCTACAGTTCACAGAACTACTAGTATAATATATGTAAATATAATGAAATGTATTATATTATTTACAACCTTATTTCCATTATCAACTAGACAAGCCATCATAATTTCTTCCAATAATGGTATTACATTTAAAATGAACAGCATTCTCCAAATTTTTTGTAAATAAATTTTTACTATAGCTAATTTACTTCATAAATAGATGTAACCTTAGCATTACTTCCGATATACAGTATTACTACTTTTGCCCTTGGATAAGATAACGGAGATGAAAGAAATTTTTATTACTCATTTTCCACGAAAATTTATTTTGTTTATCACAAATCCGTTCTAAGAATCTTTGCTCTTTACAACAAAAATATGTAATTATACAATTGGAAATTCCTACAAACAGAGGCAATTGCTTAAATACTCTGTAGATATTTTCCTATACATAGTGTTTAAATACTAACCATATATACAATATGTGTCACCGTATTAATTTAATCTGAAATTTGTAACGCTAGAAAATATTGAAGCTACAAATTTTGGGATAGATGTTAATAGAATCACCTAATTAGTCCATTTTCAGGGTCCGTTTGTTTCTCGGTCTGTCTTCCCGTCCGTCATCAAGATAACTCATAAACAAAAAGAGATAGGAAGTTGAAATTTGGTTGATGTATTTTCGATATAATAAGCAGCTTAAGTTCGTGATGGACAAAATCGATACACTGTGCCCAATCACCCAACTTTTCAATCAAATGATTTTTTTTTTCGTGTTTGAATTGGCCACAATTTTGCATATAAATATATATAATTACAATACATAATATTATTATATATGCATTTATAACTATATAGATTGATAATTTAGATTATTTTATTAATGCTAATGATTAAAACTATTCAAATTTTGATACTCAACCACATATTGAGTATCTAAACAATTAACTCTATTTGTTGGTATCTTCACTTGTTTTAAGTTGTAATATGCAAAAAATCAAAACACAGGATCCAAAAATTTTTATATAATTATATACTCTAAAACTTTTAATTGAAATTCTTTCTTCTAACTCTTACCGTTTTGATCCAACTTATGTTTCCCCTCTTTCAAATGCGTGAAAGCGGTTTACGTGCAATGCAAATTACTGGCAGACCATGGATTCTGTACTTTCCCATGCTACGATTCATCACTGACAAAAAAATTACACCCGTATACTAACTTGTATAAATTGAGGGCAATTTTTCGTCATCGCAGTTTGCATAACGACTGATTATATCCCAAATAATACAATATATAATTGTAAACAATTATACCACTTAAAGTAAACACGATAAAATAATATAAATTCGATAATATATCATGTAAAATTTCAACTTCTGAAATTTGTTAATTATTCTGAAGAAGATAATGTCATTCAGCATATCTACTGTCGAACTGTCGATAAAGTGTTTAACAGAATAATATCATTAATTGAATATAAAACCTAATATTAATTACGTTTAATTAAAACCGTTTTCAGATTAACAAAAAAAAAATCATTAATTTTATTACTTCATCCAACTAAAAAAGTACAGAAATAAAATCTCAACACAACCATAGAGATTACGAGAAGAAGTTTATTTAAAAAAATATTTCTTTTTATAGAGATATCATTTACACATTATTTATGTCAGTCGAATAATAAAAATATAAAGTTAACCACAGGAAAAAAGACACACATTAATAAATATGGTTTCATTGAATTTCCTAAATATTTACGATTACGCACAAAATTTCTAATGAAAAAAATAAAAATTATATACTCAATATTATTCATAGCGGGAGGTACTCAATAAATATCATATTGTTTTTATTAACTTTCTGAAAGGAAATTATTATTTTCAACATGAAAATTAAAATCAAAACTTGTATAAAATCATTTATGCATTTGTTATTTTATTAATATTCTGTTGGAAATTATTGCTTTCAACCTAAAAATTGAAAACAATCAAATCAAATGATTATTCGGGTTACGTGTTGTTTAATATAAATTAGTCCTATATGGAGAAAAACGCAAAGAATTTATGTATGGCTTAATTATGATTGAAGCTTTAGATTTCATCCAGGTGATTTAAATTTACTCACATCGTTTTTTCCAATACAGATTATTCAATTTTTATCACATGTTGGACAGCATGATTTTTCCGAAACGGATTCCAAATAAATAAAACGACCCACTTTTCAGAATTTTCATAGTTGAGAAAACTTCATCAATAAGCTCTACATCAATTTTAAGATGGGTATTTATAAATGGTATAAAATATTTATGGACTCTAAATTTAATTAAATTTTGTAGCCATAAATTTAAATATAATTTTTTTTTTAATTAAAAATCTATTGGTCTATCCTCTAAGCATCGCAGCGTCTCTACTCTGATTGGTACATAAATTAACCTTCATAACAAAGAAACTGTTAAAGGAATGCATTTTAATCAACCTTTATTAATCGTTTAAACATGTTTGGAATAAAAATAATAATAATTATTATTATTATTAAGTTATAACGTAATCACTTATAAGAATGTTTATTGTTATGAGTCCAATCATATTTATTCAATTTTTCATTTTGATTAAAAAAGAACTATACAATTTCTAGGAAAAATTGAAATTTTTTTTATAAAATTTACAATCAACAATTTCTTTAATTATTTAAAATAATTTCTTTAATTATTTCAATTCTTGCCATTCATTTTTACATTAATTAATTCCCAAACCGTGGATACCAAAATACAATAAGTTTTCCTATTTCCGATTATCATTTCATTTCAAAAAAAAAACAACGATTCAAAAAACCCACTTCTTCCAAGCTTGAATAGGAAAACAGTATCTGTTTTTGGAAATTTTCCCCAAGTTGTTATGCTACGAAATTAAACAGTAATTTAAGTTATATCGCCTTTAGCATAATGCCAATGGTTCTGCATCAAATTCGCATAATCACTATAAATAATTACTTGATTTAAAAATTATACTCACATACTATAAAGTTTATTTTAAGTGGCATTCGCATTGAATTAAATAAATATATATTTTTTATTTCAAGTTCAAATCGTAAATTAATATTTAATATTCAAAAATAGTTCAATACCTACGTACTCGTGTAGAATCAAATAATAAAAAAATAATAAAATAAAAAATATTTATAAACATTAAAATTATAATAATTGTTTATATTATTATTCTGGTAGCTTATAGTAAATAGTCCATTTGTAAGGTCAGAAACGAATAAATTATAAACACAATCAATTTGCAATATCTTCTCTTATGTGAAGATAATAATAAAAATAATAATATAAATTAATAAAAGTATTTAGTGCTGTAACGAATATCTCATATTATTGATCATTAATAATTTTCTTTCGATTGGAATATTTCATTCATCGGTCTTATAGACACGAATAAATTGTGAAAAATTGGTCGGGATTCTTATTCTGACGGCATTCACGTCAATACCGCACCGATAATTTTCATTCTCGATTACTAAAAATATAAATGATTTTGATTTTCTTGTTGAAAAAACCATTTTGTTCAAACTAAGTAAGAAATAGAATCTAATTTTCTAAATTACTCAAACATGCTAAAATTTTAGTATAGGCAGGCACTAAAATTCGACGGTGTATGGTTTACATACCTGATAGTTTACCTGTTCTAGAGAAACTACTGTCTTAGTCTAAGAAGTAAGAATCGTACCCTAGTAACCAAAAACGTAAAAGATTAATTGTCATTTATTGCTTTTTTTAGTTATAACGTTTTCAAATCTATAGTTATGTTAATAAGAGGAGATATTTGTATGTATGTAACGAATAAACTTAAAAACTACTGGCCCGATTAAAAAATTATTTCTTCTTTGAAAAGCTACACTATCCCCGGATGACATAAGCTACATTTATACCTGTATTACCATATTAAAGGGAACTACGCGGATGAAAGAGGAAACATTTGCATTAACCTTTGTATAAAACGAATAAAATTAAAGACTACTTGACCGATTTGAAAAACTGTTTCACCGTTAGGATGCTTTACTATCCCCGAGTGGCAAAGGTTACTTCTTATCCCTGTATTCCCATTAGAATGGAAATTACGTGGGTGAAACTGCTTGACGTCTGCTACTGTTAAATAAAACAATTTTTGAACGTTTAAAATTTTTTACGTGGTAATATGAGTCTTACAAGGAGTTGTACCCTCTATTATTGGGAATTGATGAATTAATATTTTTTTTTGCTAAAATTAGTTAAATAGCTCTATTATTCTCGAAGAATCCATTGTTGCACTTTTCAATAAAAACGCAACATACATCACTTGAATATAATAAACAATAAAAATTATGATTATTTTAAAGCATTTGTTATTTTAAAAGATTTTTGAAGAATGATGATTATTTATTAAAATATGTTTTAATATTTATACAAATATTTATAAATCAGAATTAAGTCGTAACTGACCTAATTAAAGAACAAGTTTTTATGGACAATGGGCATACAGTTATAAAAATTAGACTTAAAAACGCCTAATAAATGAGTCTATATATTAGGCTCCTAATTGTGAGAAAAATCCCATTGGATAGTATTTAGAATTTAATCTGATTAAAACCTATTCAAAATTTCGATTCAAGTTTATGCATTTCAGATTCATTCCGCTTCAATTTTAATAGTATTTAATTTGCGTTTTTGAATAAGGAACTTTGATCTGAAATTGTGGCGAATCTAAAAGATTTTTTAAAATTATGTTCAATTGAAAATTTCTCTTTTAAGTCATAAGTTACTTTTAAGTCCAGATCAATATGAAGAAAATTAGGTTTGCTGTAGTTTTAACCGATTTAACCAAACGGAGGTTTCTTCTCAATTATATATATATATATATATATATATATATATATATATATATATATATATATATATATATATATATATATATATATATATATATATATATACATACATACATATATATATGTATATATATATATATATATATATATATATATATATATATATATATATATATATATATATATATACCATGATAACGAAACCAGAATCTGGTGTCCTTAATATTTTTCAAAAAAAAAAATAAATAAATAATAATAATCGCAAATCAAAAAAATTAAGTGAAAAATAATTTTAAATTAAAAAGTTCAATAAATAATTCCCTTGTGACCAATTACCTCGATTGGCACCGATGTTGGTGACAATCTTATTCTTACCTAAAAAAATTGATTGGCTTGTGCCCAATGAGTAAAGTAATTTGTCACAAGGAATTTATTTATAGAAAGTTTTATTTTAATATAATTTTTTACTTTTTAGTTCATTTTGTGAAAAATTTTTATTATATTTTTGTTTTTGAGTAACCGTAAAATTTTTGCATTAATAATTATTTAAAATTTCAAAATTATTAAAAAATTGAAACCTAAAAAAGAACCACTAAAAAAAAATTGGCTCTCGAAATACGTTAATTCAAATCAACTGATTTTTTATTTTTATGAATATTATGTAAAGCTTATAAAAAACATTTTCAAATATTTTATAAATTTTTTTTTATTATCTTGTAGATATATCTCTCAAGTATAAGACATTCAAAAATAAAATTTTTATAGCTTTATATTTCGAATTCTAAAATTATAAAACGATGACATCTTTTAAAATTTTGAGCATGTGATTCAATATAAAAAAAAACAAAAAACGACAGATTGTTTACTTTTCGATGACAAAGCAAATAATTCAATTTTCATTATGAATTTTATTAAATTTATGTATTTCAGACACAGAGACAACTCACTTTATATCTATCTAATCAATGTCAAATAATATCATTTATAATCTAAATTAATATCGTAAAATTTATATTTATAAAATATTACTTCAAATCAATCATCGTGAAAATATTGCGTGTGGAAAATACAAACAGTGTTTTCACCAATAAAGAGTTCAAGAGGGGAACAATTTTTTTGTTTAAATTTTTTACGAGAAAAACTTAAATAAAAAATATGTTGAAGAAAACTTCAAGGATATATATTTTGCAATATTCCACTATTTATTTTATTATTTATTAAAAATTAATAATTACGTCGTGACATGTTTCGGTTTGTACAACCATTTTCAAACTACAGTTTGAAAATGGTTGTACAAACCGAAACATGTCACGACGTAATTATTAATTTTTAATAAATAATAAAATAAATAGTGGAATATTGCAAAATATATATCCTTGAAGTTTTCTTCAGTCATTATCATGGATTTCCACAAAGTAAAGCTCTCTTCAATAAAAAATATGTTTGTCGAAAAAATAAGATTGAGAGATGTGATTTAAACTATTGGGTGACCAAAAATTATCGTAAGCAAAAATCATCCAACAAGAATTATGCATCCTATATCCAAGCGAAATGTTTCAAATAAATGCTGCTGAGCTTAAAATTTTCTGGAAACACAAGATTATAGTGGGACACCTGGTAGTCTGAATTTTAGATAGAGTGTTCTATACGATATAGAGATTAAGTCGATCAAACGGATAATATTTATTTTGGATAAGCTCTCATCCATGTTGGATAAGAGTCGACGACCTGTTATTTTTGAAGTCATTACAATCTATCTAGATATATAAGAATGTAATTCGCGATTGTTTGTTTTGGAAAAATTTTAGCTAGGCTCATTTAGCTCATTTTTTAAAGAAATTTCATAATAATATTTATGTTATATTGAAAAAAAATTCCAAAAATCAGGAAATTTGGTAAAATTATAATTATTTGTCTATAGTTTTGAATGCCCTCAGGATAATTCTTAATTTGATTTTCTTGGTTAGGCTTTAGGAAAAGTCTTTTAAGGAAAAGTATAGGAAAATGAATTGTGGCAATTGCCGAAAAGAGTCGCTAATTGACGTTTTAATATTATATTTTTTTAACGTTTTCTTTCATACTGATAGTATGTTGCAACTTTTGCAAATACATGGGTGAAAGTATTTCAAAGGGTTAAGGAGGACAGTGGACCGATGGCAAACTACATAGATTGTACAAATTTGTAGCTCCATGTTCTTTGTTTTACTTTTAAATAATGTTTTTTAAGAAAGTATAAACTATTTTGCTATGAAGGCGAGTAACAGCTAGTGAGATAAAAGTTTTTTTGTTCCACCTGTAAATATGTAAAAAAATTTCTTCTTTAGTAAATAAAATATAATATTTTACAATTCGTATTACAATCATACTTATAACGTCAAAATAAAAGACTAATAAAAAAAAAAATAAATTTTTAAGATACAATAATCGATTTCACGTGTCAAAAATTTTGTAATATGTACTTAAATTTATTATACTTATATATCGACCACACGAGAAATTTAAAAATAGAAAAACTTTTGATCGAAATTAATTTTGTACATAAAAATAAAATTTTGTGAGTGTTTCAATTATAATAATAAATTCGTACACTTGAAAATAAATTTTCTGGTAGGTGGCAGTGATTAAAAAAAAAATTGCCGTATTATAGGTAAATCATTACATACTTGAAAATTAAATAACCTTGAATTTTCATACTCCAGAAATATTTGTAATGGGTTATTTTTGATAATATTTAGTTATTAAACAAAAAAATGATACTTCACATAATAGGTACTTAAGCCTTTCTATTGCTAGGCAGGTGTATTTTGGGTAGAGACTTGAAATTTCTATCATAATACGTACGGCAATATTATGAAACACTATAATCAGTGTAGCTTGGTCTTGGTGTTGTTTTTTGCTGTTGCAAGACCAACACTGCTAGACCAACACCAATTATGTTCATCACTATCATAAGTACGTCAAAATCTTTCCCGGTTAAAAATAAATTTTAGATAATTTTTGTAATGATAATCATTTCATAAAACTTTTTTTGTTTTGTTTCAGTTCGTATGCTGTTTTGTTTTACTATGGACACTAACATTAATAAGTATGGATCGATATCGCTGCATAGTGGTTCCACCATATCGTTCACAACTAACACCAAATCGTACCCTAGCATTAATCATCAGTACATGGTTAATAGCAATTATAATCTTTTTACCCGTTGTATTCTGGTTTCGTGAGCAACGTGTTCTCGATAAACATCTCATATGTACTTTAATATTCCCGAAATCCGATTACAATATCCCGTATTCCTTATGTTTTACTGTGCCCGTACTATTCATTGCTGGATTATTACCAATGTCATTACTCGTCTACTTTTATCATCAAATATTTCGCAAAATTGTCTCAACTCGAAGTCGTTGGACAGTACCATGTGTTTTGGTTACCTCGGAAAATGGGAGTACAACACCATTACGTCGTGATAGTGAAATAAGTATGTTGGGTTCGATAATGCCACCATGGACAAGGAAATTTTCGATCAGTAGTCAAACAAATATACCACCATCATCTCCGCAAATTAAAACTGCACAAAGTCGTCAAGGTTCGATGTCACACCATGAAGAAATTCGTTTACACAAACATATACGAGTCGTTCGCGTATTATTGCTCAATGTGGTAGTCGTATTAATTATGTGGCTGCCAATTACTGTTGTCTCATATTTAATTTATCAAGACGGTGTACGACCCAATGAAAATACGGATTTCTTTTTACGAAGTCATCATTTCGTATGGTGTTTAATAATTGCATTATTAAATACTGTCGTAAATCCATTATTGTATGGTGTATTATCGGAAAATTTCCGATCGTGTTTCTTAAAATGGTGGTTTGGACGTTCTCAGAAACACAGTTCTGATTTAGAGAAGTATTGTGGTAAATCGAATGAGATTTTTAATGATCTTAATAAGACTGTTATACGTACACCGAGTACGGGCAAAACTGTTATTAATGGTTTTAAAGGTAAAAAACAGACCTTAACAACGTCAACATCACCAAGGAAAAATAGTTCTGTGGGATCGATTGCTGAATATCCTAGTGAAGAAAATTAATTTAAGTATGTTTACAGCTAGATAGTTCTAAAAATTATTCGAAGAAATTTTTTTGGGCATAATGTCTTAATTGTTTTTTTTTTTCCTTTAAACTGTCCAAAATAGGTGATTTTTTACCTGGATAGCATTGTTTTTCACTACTTTTGAAGTCACAACAAGCCATATTGTCTAATGGATTCGATGCACTTTGCAAGACTGCCTGGTTTTACCCTCGACAATGTCCAGAAACCCAATTTCTGGGGGAGGATAAAAGACTGTACAGTCTCTCAAATTAAAGATCTTAAACTGATAGTTTGTATAAGAAATTTTCTTATTTTTGTAAAAGTAATTTCTCATTAATTCAAAAATTATTTATTCGAACTTGAAAATTGAATGATCTGAGCGTAAATTTCATTAAAATAATAAAAAAATCACGAAACTAGATTGTAAAATTTATACGAAAAAATTTCTTCGATAATTGACAGAATAAAGGTGTCTAATTTTTAATTAAATTTTGTTAATTTGTTTGTAATTATTCTTTGTTAAGAATATATTTTTATTTATTTTTGTAAATTTTATGTCAATAATGTTATTTTATAAATAATGTTGTTAATAACTGAGTAGAAATATTAGTTTAATGGTAAATTAATTATAAGTCGGCAAAATGTCACAACAAGTGTTGAATCCATTTAAGAGTGGTCACGAATGGGCACAGACTTTTTTTTAAATTAAACAGAATTATAGAATATGAAAAAAGTGTTCGTATATGTAATGTGGGGAGCAGCTACCAAGTATTTTGAAATGATTTTTATTTTTATATTTTTGACTGCTTACGAAGAGTTATAATTTTAGAAATAATTCGTCAAGTCAAATTATTTATAGCTGATAATTTAAAAATGAAAAATTTATAAAAGCAGCGATTACCAATTTATATGTAGTTAAATAGATAAACATCGTAAAAATGTTATCACCGAAGGTCTGAAAAGAATTTAAGAAAAATATATAACCTATTATATGCATATAAATAAATATTTTTACATATTTACGTAATTGCTAAAACTGTACAAACGGTTTTTTACATTTAAAAAAAGAGTCTATTAAGGTATCTGTTCCAAAAAAACGGTGTTCAAAATTTTAGGAAAAAACATCGAACCATTGAATTTATTTCTATCTGATCAAAATTGAAAAATGTCCTCATAAAACCAACAGTATTTTTTTTAGTTTTATGAAATTTTGTTACAAATAATAAATTTGCAAATTCTTGCCAATAAATATAATAAATACTATAAAAAAAATCAAAGTTTAGAAAATTATTATAGAATTATATTTTTTTGTTTTCTTTATCTATCTTCCATAAAAAAGTTAATTCTTGTTTTAATTTTAAGAAAATGTAAATAAAAATTTTTAAAAATTTAAGCACTCAAAACAGTCCATTCCAATATTTGAACTAAATAGTATATTTAATAAGTCTAGTCTTAAAACAAAAATAACTATTTTAGTTAATTAGCCAAATTTTATATTTTTGTGACTTAATTTATCTGTAAACTGTAGATAAATTACGAAGGATTGGAAAATTTGCTTGGTTAACTTTCGATTATACAAGAGTCAACAATATTGTGGTTCACTTCTCACCAAATCCAAATTTTTTTACTTATTTGTGCTTTAGAGAACGAATAAATTATTGAATGATAGGGGAGATAATTATACGCAAAGTATTATTAATGAAACAGTAATCAGTTAATAAAACAGACCGAAGATATAAATCTTCGGCGTTTAATTATCTACCGTTTGGTATGAGAAAAATGACAATATTTAAAGAGTGAGAAATGCTAGGCATGAAAATATGAAAAGTGCATTTTGACAACGAAAGGCAACCAATCAAAAATTTTTGGCAAATTAACTAGAATATCTTTGTAACGATTAACGAAATCATGGTTAACTGTTTGTAAACTCAGTCAGATCCATTAAGAAAAAAAGCAAAATAATTTCACGATCCTTTGAATGCTTTGGCATATTTCTTCTTAAAAATTGTCATAACTAAGTACAAAAATTTTAAAAAAATATAACCAATATTTTTCTAAAATCCTAAGCCATAAGAGACAATTAATGACTATTGCAGTTACGTATTAATATGCTAGGTCCCTCAATGAAGCATTTTTGAAAGTCTCTTTTATTTTTTAGTTTTAAATGCAAACTTTACGAGATGTTTTGTAATTTATGACTATAAGTGCTTGACAAAATCTTTTCTAAATTTTGGTCAAAATTAAAGTTATAGTTTATAACATAATTTTTACCCTTGAGTTTTAAAAATAACGTTTATTTAACGACTTGATTTGTAGTTTTTGAGAGATGATATAAAATCCTGTATACGGAGTCCGATAACTCGAAGCCATTTTATGAGATTTCTTAGAATCTAATTAACAGATAGATTTAGAATTATTTTGATGGATTATTTTACTTTTTATTTTTTCCAAAATTTTTAGTTCTCGTGAAAACTAACATACCTACATTTTACTTACAGTTAATCACGAAAATTACAAGAAATAAAAAAATAAATATATATTTAAAAGATTCAACCATAAATATTTTTCGTAAATTTTGAAAATATTTATATTATAAAACGTTATACATGGCGCATGTGCAGCATATTATAAATAATCAGAATACAAACATACAAAACAAACGCTTTTTTAGTAAATTCGATTTGCCTTCTTAGATTCTAAAAAAGAGATATTTAGTGCCTGTTATTATTGTTACAAAATCATGGGAAAAAAAAAAAGGAAACAATAAAATAGAGATTATTTCTATTCAAAATACACACTTTATTTTTTATTTTTTATTTGTTATTGTTATGGATTTCACACACAAACTATTTGAAAGTATTTTTACAAAAAAATTATAATTATTAAAATACCTCCATTAAAATACAAGAAACTGAGATTAATTATTTAATGTTGTAGAGAATGCGTACGTATCCACATAAACCACAATATTTTCAATACTATTTTCTGTCCTGAAAATTAAAAAGCAAAAATTTTAACTTTAATATTTTTGTTCATTGTATTTCATTTTATTTATGAAGGATAGAAGATAATGAAGACAGATTTAATTATTGACACTCAAATTTGCTCTAGGTTGAACTTCAGCGGCCTTGATTTATCCTTCTCGTTATCTTCTGTCTTCCGTTAAAAATTAAACAATAATAAAAAATATTTCATGCAACTTACAAACCACTAGTGTTGTGTGTATTGTGTGTATAACCATAAATATAAAAATATTTATGAAATTAGTGAAAAATAATGTAGTTTATTAATTTTTATATTTTCAACTTACCGAATGATCACATGAACGGACTTGCTGCAATAATTTTTCATAATCTTTCATTACAGGTGTTTCTTTATCAATTGCCACTAAACCATGTGCACTGTCCTGTTTACCAAAAAAATAATAATAATTATAAATAAATCGTTGTTTTTGTTTTGTTAAAATTAAAAATGTTTATTCTTTATAAACCCAATGATAATCTATTTCCTGTCTCCTAATTAGAACGCTTATTTTATTCCTATAATAGATAAGTTTCACTTAAATTCAATAGAGAAGTCCGCTGGTTTTTTTTTTCCTTTAAATTGTTTTATACCAAGATTTAATAACTAAAGAACTTAACTCCAAACTTGCAAACTAATTTTGTGTGAAATATATGAATTAGTATATCGAATTTGGTCTAAGCTTTGTAACACTAGAAAATATCGAAGCCACTTCCTGTCATAAAATAACTCAAGTACGAAAAGAACATAGCAGGATGATATTTTGGTTGCGTATTCTAGATGTAGAGTGTGATTTTAAGTTTGTGAATTAGTCAGGTCAATTGGGCCCAATGGATCCACAACCTCAAGCCTCAATCATAAAATCTGATCCATATATTTAACAGTAAGACTTTGAAGAAATTTAAAAACAGTTACAAACAATGACGCGACATTAGAGAATAAAATTTCATAATAAATTTATGATCATCATTGCGCATGCCTGTTAGCGATAGTTCCCTTGGTGTACGCAGGTAGGTGGCAGGTAGGTAGTAATAGTTTTTTGTAATATAAATTATTTATGACTATAGTTTAGGAAAACTTGAATAAAAATATTTACCTTAAATAATAAATCTTTCTTTCCTGCATATGGACCGAAAAGTTTGAATAAATCAGGACGTTTACCAAACGTTTGTCCAGCTTCAATAATTGCATGACGAATTTCATCAATTTCGTTATCATTCTTTGCATTATTTGTTACAACCTTAAAAAAATAATAAATTTAGTAAAAACTGTATAAAAATTTATATACTAAAAAACTTAAGGCATATATTTTAAAAATTATGTTTTTGAAAATTTATATTTAATTTCCATATAGACGTAAATATAATTGAATTATAGTAGAAAACTTCGGAAATTATCTATTTAAAAATCTTCTGTCACTAAATGTAAGATTCTTTTTCAAATAATTTCATATCATTTTATTCAACTTTCATAACTATTTTCAATTAGCTAATGCGCTAGTACTTCTCAAATGGAAAATGATTTTACAGTTAATTTTGGTGTTACCCGAAGGAGTAAAAATATATATATATATATATGATATTATTCACTTACCATATTTGGTGGAATTTTAGCAAGATTACATTTAGCGTAATCAGCGATTGTTGCACGTCCACCAGTTGGACATAAAAGTTCAAAATCTGATGATGCCAATGAAACTGCCCATTTATCCTTATTAGAGCCATCTATAATTTTAACCCAACAAATTTATTAGAAATGGCACAGCTAAGTATAAAACTGACTTTAATTTGATGAATTTGTAATAATTATATTTACCAGTATTTTTAACGACAGTATCATGACTAATAAATGCAACGTCACCATAACCAGTTGCCAAACATCTAAATGCACCATTATATCCATGGAATGCTTCGGACAAATCATTTTTACATTTAGTTTTATCCGCATCTTTACCATCAATATTACCAACACAATTTTGGCATAAACTGGCTGGATTATTGTCTTCAGGATTATTTTCTGATGCTAGAGCACCTGGTAAACAACTGCCGCCCGAGAAGAAGTCAGCAAATGCTTTCACATATGGACATTGACGTTGTGGTATTAATCCCAAATTAATTAAAGTGTACAATGGGGCATTATAACCAGCTGAATTTCCATAATTAGGATGACAGGATCGTGCTCCACGTAAATCGGCGAAATTATTATATTTACTAGTTTTTTTCACAACAGCTACACTATAGTATAGTCCACCAGCTTCACCAGTCACCTCTGATACAATGGCTTTTAAATTATATTCACGTTTTGCAAGATCTGCTTGACTTGCATCTAATGTTAAAATATCGGCACCATTATCTCGAACTAATTTCAAACATTCATTGATACTATCTTGTTGGATACAATCGAATTGTGGTCGAATATTTCTAGAAAATGCCATTTTACTAAATTCTCGGCATTTTTTCATTTCGTCGGAGCTCATTACACAAAAGCGTACAGTTTTCTTTGGTGGTCCATAGTCACGTTCAATGACATCCGTATAATTTGCTTTGTCTAAATACATTTTTGCTGGCAAAACATCTGTTGCTTCATGAATGAATGTTTTATTATTTAATGTTAGCACACGTTCGAACCAACTTGCTTGTGTCTCCTCGCCGATTTTATTCAATTCTTTTAATTTTGTTTGTAATTGTGCAATGTTTGCGATATGATCGTCATTTGTGATAAATCCTTGCCATGGTCTTGCAGCCCAAACACATGGTGTGGGATATTGGATGGGGAATTTTGTACCATTTGGACATAAATATGCATATTTTTCTGGATTCTCTTTAGTTTCAACACCTGGTGAATTTCCAATCGGCATCTGAAAAATAATAATCATGAGAGATAAGTTTCCCATCGACCTACTCTTACATTAAGAAATCACATAGTTTGTGTTTAAAATTTTCCTTTCATTATATAGCCTATTTCTACTTAAAAGTCTAGGTCCAATATAAATTTGGGCATCTTAGCAACTTTCATAAAAAGAATGCAAATTTGAGATTAAAATGTTAACTGGCAGTTGTATTGCAAAAGTTCTTGAAATCCCAAAATACACGGGCCTTGCCCTTCTCGAATCAGTATTGAGTATATTTCAATAAAAAAATATTTTCTCCGAACTCGGAAAATTATAATTTTGGTATGCTTTGTCTTAAAAAATCCTTTCTCGAATCATCAATTATTTTTACTTACACCAAAGAATTTCTTAACATAGTAAACTTTTGTCCATGCAATTTCACCACCATTGTGCGCCAAGCATCGAAGTGCACCATCATAACCAGAGAATTTATCAGGATAATCACAAACATCAGGCTTTTCACAAAGGGCACAAAGATTGGAATATTTACGTTCTACAAATAAATAATTTGTAAATAAATCTCCGAATTAAAATCAACAATTTTACGAACTTACTCAATCGTTTATTAATATCTGGATCCGCAGACCATTTACCAACAATACATGCTTTCGAAAATAATGTTGAGAATGCTTTCAATTCATTCTCTCTAGGCGATAATGCTGGATCATTTAAAGCTCCAATTAAACCAAATTTACGTAATTTTGTAAGTGGAATTTTATAACCAACATTACGGCCAACACCTGTATGACATGATTTCAATCCTTTTAGTCGTTCTAAAGAATTGATTTCTAAGTCACGATGAACAACGGCAACGCCTTCATATCGGAATTCAGCTAAAAAATAAAGCAAGTTTTAAAATTTTAATTTAATGCAAAATACTCGAAACATCTTAAAATTCACCCAAAATCTCAAAAAAAGTTAGCTTTTTTTTGAGTTTCCTGGAATAAATGTCTTGAACTACAAATATAAAATTTATTTCAGATTGCCAGGTTCTATTATTGATGTCTAGTTATAAAATATCCCTGAAAAAGTTGTAAATTCCATGTCCGGATAGTATTACATGCAATATCTCAATTACTTCGCATCTGATCGTAAAATATTCCCAATTTTTGGATCAAACTCAACTTATAAACAGGCTGTTATCGAATTCTAAAGCAAACAATTTTTTTTTTGTACCCAATGTTGATATTACTATATTTATAAGGTAATTTTGACCCATAAATTTATAAATAACGTTTATTCAACTATTCGAGTCATAGGAATTCAGATATTTATTTATTAACTATGTTCCATGAAAACTACGCTACAAAGACCACGTCTTAAAGTGGATTAAGCCTAAGAGCACGAATTAAAACTCATAATTCTTAATATTTTACCATTAGGTTCTTCTTTAGTACGAACTTCATCGAATACTTTAAAATCTTCATCCGCTAGATTACTGGCCACCCACATATCCTCCGGATCAACGGGCGTAAAATCAGCAGCACGTTGCTGAATTAAACTCAAACACTGTGATCGATCGCGAGCACCCACACAACTCACTAAAGCACCATCTTGTGTTTCAGATCTTGCCATTTCATTACATGATTCCAAAAATTGTTGTGGTACACAAATTTTGACTGAAATAATTATATTAATTAGGATTATTAAATAAGACATTCTTACCTATAATGCAATGCAATTCTTCAAAATTCAATGTCAACAAAAAAATTATTTTAAAACTTACATAGAATTAATTGAAAATTTAAAAAAATTTAAAAAAATATTCACAGATTAAAATGTTTTACAGTACACAGTGTGCTGTACTCGTAACAATATAAGGGTGAATTATATACACTTTTAAAAGAATTTACTTCACAAACAACGCACACTATGTCCTTTAAACCGTTTGTAGTTTTTATTACTTTTTCTAATTTAAATATTTTTCTAATGTTTATTTAATATGTAGGTTGAAATAAAACAATAAAAAAACTAAAATTTTCTTATTCAACTGCAACCAGGAAAATTCTTATAAAAAAAAAAACTACTTACATTCCGGCTTCGTCATACGCCTTTTCCTAATATATATTCCATAACCATATGCATAATCCACTAGCAATAAACACATTAACACTGATACTAAGCAAAACTTCATGATTAGTTTTACTTAGAATCTACAACAATCGAAAAAAAACAATGAAATTAAATAATTCTAAATCGTTTAGTTGATATTTAAATTTATTACACTTATTGAAAGACGGTTGAATTCTTACTGATGCCACTATTTGAATTCAGGTTTGTTTAAATACTTTCTACTCAATTAATCGTGATTCATAGTCTAGATGCTATTGGAAAAATTACCGAATACAGTAAATTAAAGATTTTCAAAATAAAGAACCGGCTTTTAACAGAAAAAAACATAATACAAAACTTAGGAATACGCCAAATTCAAGTGGTTTAAGACTTTTGTCGTAAATAGTAATACTTTCAAAATATGACGATTTTTTTAATTCCAATAACTTTTGTAATAATTTATATGTTTCTTGTGAGTGCTTTTTTAAACAAACAAGCAATTTTCTAAGAAACTATTTATTTATCAATGTTTTGAAACTACCAAGTAAAGTAGGCTTAGATCAAACAAGCTGAATTAATATTGAATATTTCATGGACCAAGTTATAAAATGGACATGATTCATATATGGACCGTATGAAAGCCAGTAAGTCGGACTCTATGAAGAATTGCCAATGGCCATTCTGAATAATGTTTATTACAGACATACAGACATAATTCACAAAGTAATAAAAAAGTGGTTACACTTGTGGAAATTTTGTTCTTTACACTGAAACTCAAATAATGCAGAGAACAATTGGGGTAGACTTCGGTTGAGTCTGTTGAATTTTTGGCTCTTACATCCACATTAGCTGTTACAAAACTCTCCATAAACTGTATTTGTAATTGATCTAGCACGAATTTATGTATTTTTGGTCGAGTCCTTATAGTCACTTTATGATAATATTTCCAGGCAATTAGCATGACTGTGTGTATTTGAGGTCGAATGACGATAGGTTTTTTCGGTTACCTTGCGCGTACCACTTTTTTTCTTGATCGGGTTTCCTGTCAGAAAAACCGTTTATATCAAATGTCGCATAATGAATAAACAATATTCATAATGACTGGACACTGTGATAAATAATTACTATTGATTATTTATTAATAACTTCATCACTTGATCAATAACATATATCAAATTCAACAGTACGATCCAAGCTCCTAGAAGTTTCGGGGTCTTAGAAATGTATATATGTATATTTTATCCTCTAATAAATTGATTATTATAAAATAATAAGTGACTATTATAGAACATTTTTTGCCTATATCTCTTAGACTAATATAAAAATATCATCTTTGTTTATAATTTCGATAATTTTAATTTTATAAATTGTATTATTATTTTCTTAATATGTCTTTTATAGCTGATTTAGAAATGTATTGTCATATTATTTATTACTAATTATGACAATAATAATTCAGAATTGTTTTTATGAAATTGAATTTTGTATGTAATGCAAAATTATTTATGAAAATATCAAAATATTAACAATAATTATTGAAAATTAATCATCGAAACATTTTATTATTATCATATTTTGATTACCTATTATAGTTAATCAAAATAATATTTACGTGTTATTTGAAAATTTCCAAAAATATTTTTGCATTCTTATCGAGAGTTGAGTGTGATCGATCGATACACAATATAAATTTTTTCTGATACCATATATTTTGGATAAAACATAAACCTTAAAAAAAATATTAATTTATTTGCTCTAAAATGCAAAATTTTGGTATAGGTGTTCACCTAATTATCCATTTCCATCTGTCCATGATCATAAGGATAGAAAATAATTCAAAATTTTGTAAAACATAAATTTTTGCTTTCAACAATAAACAATTTTTGTGTGGAACATTTTTGCATAAAATGTTTGGATTCGCCACAAGTTTACCTTAAATTGATCTCATAAATACATATGATATTACTATACATATTATTATATATGTATTTATAACTGTATAGATTGAATATAAAGTGTATTTTACGAATGCTAAGGATTAAAAATAGTTCATTTAATGACTCTAAACAATTAACTATGTTTGTTTTTATCTTCAATTGTTATTTTGTAATATAACTGTGTATAAAAACTCAATTTTCTATGTTTAGGTACTATTTACAATAATCTTATGTTGAATAAATGTTTGAAAAAACAAACAATTAACGATTGAATAACGCAAAGCACATAATAAATAAAAAATTATTAATATAATGATTTAATTACAGGAATTAATTAAAATTAATTAATCTCAAATGACTTCATTTTACTTTTTATAATAAATTACAAAACTTGTATTTGTTGTTTTAAATTGTTTAAATTTAAAATTTTGGTACATAATTTCCTTAGAACGAAATAAAAGTATTTTTGCAATTATATATGAATCTAACGGTATATCGTATTAAACTTGTGTATGCCAAAAAGAAAAATTAAAATTCACAAAACAACAATCTGTGGAAGCAATATAGAAAATTTTTGGATCTTCTCCACTTTTTTTACCTACATAATTAATTTTTTATTTTTGATTTGATAAACCTTTTGGACCTCTATATTTTGTTTTATTTGTTTTATTTATTTTATAATTTTTTTTAGGAAAAACACTTTGACAAGCCATGCGTTCTCAAGCTAAGACTGTGCATAACACCTTCTTCAGTATTTGGGCTCAAAAATATTGTGTTCATTATAGATTTTTCGTTTTTGCTTCTATTCCTCTTTAAAAGGCCAAATTTGAACTACGATTTAAACGAACAAAAAAAGAAACGTCTATTAAAGACCATCTTTAATGTTATATACATTGTAGTTTTTTCCATTTTCACACAAAAATAACTTAAAATTTACGATATACAATTTGTGCTGAGGTCAAAATTGTTTTATTGTACTTAGAAATATTGTCTAGAAGTTATTGAATACTTCTGAGATTTTGAAATACTATAATGCTTAATAATATTCTATTCATAAACACAATTTAGTCATTTATTTCGATAAAAAAAAAATTGATTTTTCCTTTTTGTTTCTTCATTTCTTTGTTTCTTTGGTTGTTTTTTTTAATCATATGAGGAAAATATTTTTGAAATCAATTATAATATGGACACTAACATAATGTGTGTCAGCCTTGAGATAATGCATAATTATAACAAACAGATATTAAGTAAATATTATTATTTTTTACACCTGAAAAGCATTAAAAAAATAAAATATCCCAACTTTTTAGCAAAACTTGAGACGGATTGAAAAAAAAATTATGCCGTTTGTAATTTCGCGTCAAGAATTATGCTTCAGTTAAGAGGACAGGTTTATTCATGAATTAGAGATGAGTCCCGGATAAATGCTATAAGTGAATTAATATTACACAATCATATATCAACATCAATTATGTACCGCTGAATGTGTGCCAATACTGAACATTAAAAAAACACAAGCTGAGATAACTACTAAGTTACTAACAGTGTTAATTGATTAAATTTGTGAATTATAGATCAGTGGTAATATTTCAAAATTATTTTGTATTTGAACTTTTCTGCTATACAGTAAAACAGAATCTCTTATAATTTAAATGAAAGGTCATTGATCCAATTGTATGATAAGATCGAATTGAGAAATTTTGCTAAGTCAAGTACTGTACTCACTTTAAAATAAATGGTTTTATATTTTAAAGTTTCCTTACGGTTTAAATATGTCATTTACACTTATAATTAAACAGTCACAGTCATGTAATACAATTTCATACAATAAAAGTGTTTATATTATATGACTGTGACTCTAAAACTATTAAATGTCAAACAGCTCCCTTCATTTGTTTATTGTTATATGTTTGTGATACAAGAGTGTCGTGGTGGTACTACATGCACACAAAACACAGAATTTAACTAAACTACTTGACTAAATAACTTCACTAAGCACTTGATTAAAGTATTACAGTATATTACAGTACACAAACGTCAAGTTACAAAACTACATGCTATTTGATTAAATTACTTGATAAATGTGAACAAAGATTTAGACTAAATTCAATATACCCACGTTATATTTATATAAATATATCGATAATAACATTTGTACAATAGTTTTAGAGTTCAAAAATAAGTTTTATCACCACCAAACAATATTTATTATACAAGTTTTAAAGTAATAAAATAATTTTTTTAATATAAGCAGTTTTGGTATTAAAGGGTAAAGGAGCTATAAAATTTGTTTATTGAATTTTTTATATAAAATAAAAGTATAATAATACAAAACGAATTTATGATATAATATGGTGGAAGCGCAAGGAAAAAAAGAAAGATTTAAGTTTTCCAAAGCTACCATATTATTTTTATTTTATTTTATCATCTAGTAAATATTTTATTAATGTATTTATACACAAAATTTCACCTCAGTCGAACTCAAATGGTAATTATATGGTTTCATGATATACACAGAAGCAGTAGAAGCTAAAAAATGCTGGAGAAAATATCATTTTTATAAGGATTATACCAACAGTATTTTAAAAATAAAAATTTTAAGTTCAAGGTAAGTTTTGTTCATCGACAAGAAAAAAAAATGTTTAAATGACTACTGGTATTTGCAAACAAAGAATACAGAAATATCTCTTGAAATAAAAATCAAAATTCTAAAATCAATATACAATAAAACAATACGCCTTTTTAATGTTAAAAACATTTATATATAAACATTTTATTTATTGACAGTGCCTGCAAGGTCTTTATTTATAAAATAGTATTTTTCATAACAAAAAAAAATAAGTTGATGAACCAGGTAAATATAATTTTATACATAAAGAGTGATTTTGAATGAATCAAAGTGTGAGAATAAATCTACAGAAGCTTTTGCTTACAGTTTCGCTCGCACTTAATTTGCTTTGATTGATACGATTTAGTTTGTGCCTTTAACTTTTTCGATTCAAAGAATTGAATCAGTTTGAAATACTACTAGGGAGAAGAGATAAATAAATTTGATTTTGAATTTCAAATTTATAGATTTTGATTTCGATGGAAATGATGCTAATAGGATTTGTAATATACTCTTTTAAGTGACAACTTAATTGTCACCATTTTTCTTACCTTCAGGGGTAGAAGTTTGGAAATCCCTACTTATCGGATGCCTACGTCATACAAAGAACACATCCTCCAAGTTTCAAGTCTCTACGATTACTGGTTTTGGCTCTGCGTTGATCCATTTCATTCAACACAAAGCATTTTATATGTATAGTTACAAATTTTCATTGTATTATATTTTTAACACAATCAGCTCACTTTATTTTCCAAAGATAGCAGAATAATCGATAATCCTCAAGGAAAATTCTTTTAGATGAACTAAAAACCTTTTATTAGAGTATACATCAACTCATGCAAGAAAGAAGCTCAATTCAGCGAAGCGTGAACCTAGAATATTTATTTTTAACCACCTTCAAAAATGAAATTAATACTAATTTGACAGATTCTCAGGATTGACTTAGTCATAGTCAATCGTTTCTAATTTCTCTGTACACAGTCTTACCTTCATATTATGTTGTTAATAATAACTGATTGAACTTTCTAAGAATTTATCAGTTATATTTCAAGCACGTAGAGTACTTATTGTGATTCTAACACAACAAAGAAGTCTGTCTGTACATTTAATAAAATACAAAATTTTCGCATAATTTTTATAATTCCTTAACTTCACTTGGTCAATAAAATCTACAAAATATTTCTAATCAAAAAACTCCAATTTGTATTTTACGTGTTTCGAAAGGAATTACTATTATTGAGAATAATTTATTATCTATATTAATCTACAGTGCACCGCTATATTTTTTACTCAAACTGAAACTTTCGAGTATAGCTTCAGTCTGATTAGTAGCGCCTAAAAAATCGATTGCTCCCACAGACTTTAAATTTTCAGGTACTCGTGTTTTAATATATATAAAAGCATTTTGTTCGATGATATCTGACAAAATGAATTCTCCGTAGTCCAAAAGTCAGAAAATTGCTACTTTCATTCATCCTCGAAATTTGGATTTAAATTTAAAATTTGATCAAGTCAATATTTCTCAACTTGTAAGTAGTTGCCAATTTATTAAACATAAAAACGCAATTATTTCATAGATAAGATAATTTAGAATCTTCTCTTAATAAATTTTTAAAAATTATTTTACATTTTACAAAATAAATTTTCAAATAAATATATTTTGTTGTTGTTATGAATTAGTGATAACTGGGTATTTCCCCCATTACTCAGTTATCATACTCAGGGGCGAAATATCTATGTAATATTAGTGATATTTTAAATAATTATTCAAAACATGTTCTACTAAGAAAATTAACTAAATAAAACAGTAAAACTGATCGAATAAACAAATTATTATTTTAAAAAATTCTCAAATTGTAAAATATTATTTTAGTCTAGTAGATATCAGGAAGTTGGTACCTACTAGACCAGGGCCAATTATGTTAAATGTAATAAAAATTTGCTACCGTGATCCAACACCCTTTAAAAAGACCGAAATTAATCGGAAGTTTCATTCACTAGAATCTTCCTTGGTTTGAATAAAAAAATATATCAAAACTTGATTATAGAGATTTCTTGTATTCTATTAAACTTCTTTTTTTTTTTTTTTTTGTAAACTCAGTTTAATTTAAATTTAAACCAATTTTTATTAAAAACAACTATTCAAAAACAATTATCTCACTTTGCTTCTACAAATATTTTAAAACGGATATTATTGTTTATAAATTTTAATAAAATTTGTTATATGAATATAATGATAATATAACAAAGAAATGTCTAACAATTATAATTCAAATAATAACAATTTGTAATACTAATTAAAAATGTTATTATTTATATATAATAAATTCCATTTATTATAGTATTTATAAATATTATTGTTATATCGATACTAAGCATTATATGCCCGCTTAGCCGGACGAACGTGATGAAATTTTTTAAAGATAAATACGAAAAATGTTCTCCCAAAATTATGGTTTTAATATTCTAATTAATATACAGATTATTAATAATTTTGGGTCAGGAAAAAAATGATTTTAGTGTAGCTGTGAAGTTAAAATGAGTCAGTATTTCCTGATTGTACTGGACAAAGTGCAAAAAAAAACTAGTAACTCGCAATAAGCTTCATTATAACCAAAAATAATTGTTATCCATAAAAGATAATTTATGATGGAGAGTTGTAAGACAACGATGAGTCAATATTTCATGGTTTCATTGTACCATCTGAAAATACAATATAATGGGCAGATATGAGCTACGATTAAACAAGAAAAATTTCTAGGACAGTTGATTTAAGCCAGCTTAGAATCACTGTTTTTTATCTGTTATTTTCTTTATTTTTCTTTTTTGTAGAAAATTTATTGCTCCCCCTATGTTTCCAGCATTTGAATAATTATTTTTTGAGTTATTTGTGCAAAATTTTAAAATTTTTTGAGAAATATGAAAAAATGAATACAATGTAAATTATATTATAGTACATTAGAGGTTGTCTTTTTTGTAGATGGCTCATTTTACGTTTTAAGAACTCATAAAAATGATAAATTTTCCATTAATTGTATTTAGTTTTGCTTGGTAAATAAATTAAGTATAAAATTTACAGACATAAATATGAAACAATAATAAAATTAAATTTACTTAAACTTAATTAGAAATATAAATTTTGATTGAATAATACCTTTTATAAATTTATTTATAGGTATTCATGTAATATTATTATTGAATAATTTCGGTTCAATTAATGCAATTTATTTAATGGGGATCTACAGAGGAAAAATTATTTTAATCTTCAATTAATAAATTTATTTTTGCTATATATTTACAAAGTGGTCCAGCTTAATCAATTTAAATGTGAGTATGCGATGTTGTTAAAAGTTTTATGTTTCAATCATTAAACTAGGCATATTAAAGAATATCTAAGGCGCTTTTGAATACAATAAAAACAATATATTGTCAATTATAAACACAAAACTTCACCGCGATTTACCCATAAGCTGCAATTTGGATTTGAGACGAAAATATGCAATCATTACAATCATAAACAACGATAATGAAGCTAATTTAACTGCTCTCATTTGAAATTGATCATGTTGTGGATATTTGAAGAGACTGGTGAATTTTATGGCTGGGTACAGTGAATTGATCTACAAATTTCGTGACTTGAAGATAAAGGCGATCTATTTTGTAGGTCTTTTCTTGTAATTCCAAGAAAAAACCTATGGATTTTCTTCTTCTTGACTTGTCAGGATCCTATAATTTTATGTGCCCTTATGACAGCTTAATTACGACACCATGTTACTTTTTAATGTTTTTTTTACTAGATTTTAATATTTTTCCAACACTATAGTTAATTCGTATGAACAAAAGTTTCACGTGATCATTTGTATCCTTCAATTTGATTGGTTGTTTGAAGATTTATAATATGTATCAATCAAAAAATACAATCGATAAAACAAGCCTTAATGTGAGCACGTAGTGAGATCAGTTGACTAACAAAAATGATTCAACTTGCACATAACTTTGCTCTACAAAATTGAATTAAATATTTCTATTTCAGAAAAACAAAACTAAATTTTACTATTGAGAATATTGGTGTGTTTTTTCGAAAAACTTCTGCCATATTGTTTTTCAGCAGATTTTCTGTAATTTTTTATGGTGAATTATTATTTCTAGATCACCTCTTTGTGATATGACTTGAATATTTGCATCTACAGATAATTCGAGAAGGGTTATTTAATTTATTATATTATGATCAAAATAAATTTATACGCATTGTAAAATATTAAGTCAGTGGCTTTTATCCGCTCCTTTACTGTTGAATTCATTTTATTGAACAATATCAAAGTCTTCTTTTTATGCCAGAAAATTCTGCTTTATATACCATTATATATCTGGCGCTACAATTGTACGTTTTTATATTTCGACATAAAATGAGGGGAGTAAAGAGTTAAAATTGCGTCAAGTTCACTAGATTAGGTTGGGTTAAATAGAATGATTGTTACTTGGTCTTAAAATAAGACAAATAGACTATTATATGTTTATGAAATCAAAAAAAGTTTATCTAATTTTGAAATTTTTTATCTTAGAAATATTTTTCGAGAAAATCTCTGCGATAAGCTCTCGGTTTTCATTTCAAGGTACTAAATTTTCATAACATGTGAAAAGTATTTTTTGAATTACAAATACATATTAACGACTTGTCATTAATATGTATTTTTTGAATTACAAATACATATTAACGACTTGTCATTAATATGTATTTAACGACAGTCCGATTAAGTTTAAATTTATAAAAACGATAGAATAAATTTTTACTTTCTTCAATATATATAAGTTTTTAGAAATGTCGACTGTAGAGTATAACTGTATATATTGGATTTTCAATGTATTCTAGTTCCAAAATTGATGCTCAATCATATGTCAAGTATGTAAATAATTAAGTCTGTTGGTTATTATTTTCATCTGTTATTATATGGAAAAATTTTTTTGGAAAAATCTTGATATTTTTCTGTATTTTTATAATATCTACAAAGAATTTATGATCAAATTTCTAAGGTTCGTTTTGGTAATTTGGCCGAATTTTCATAGCTTTTATCGCTATTCAACCTTTAAGTTTACTAACTACGTACTTCTCTCCTTATGCTTCCAAAGAATTTAATAAGATTTAGTGTATCTTCAATCTTAATTCGACCTTAAATTGTGTAATTTTTGTCGAAAAGCATACTTTTTGTGGTGATTGTTTTAACTATTGTTTTTTGTGATTGTATAAGAAACCTAAAAAACCGTCAAATAGTTCAAAATTTTTTATTCGCACTTTATAGGTTTTTTAAGATAAATAAGATCTAAAAAATTCAAAAATAACATTTATTTTACGATCGGTCCACTGGTTTTTGAGATATTGCATGAAATATAACCATTAAATCGGCCTCTGGATCGAATTTATAGTGATATCTCAAAAACTACGTATCCGATCGATAAATTGATGTTATTTTTGAAATCACCAAGTCAAAATTAACCTAGAAAATATATTTTATTTAAATTGGAAGCAAAAAATTTTTTTCGATTTTCTCGATTTTTTCAAAGGGGTACCCCTTAAAAAAATTGTGAAAATTCGAAAAAATGTTTTTCTATCCGATTTCGAAAAAACTATGTTCATAAGGGTAGTTTGACGAGTAGATTTCAAAAATAATACCCATTTAACGATTGGATGCATAGTTTTTGAGATATCACCAAAAATCCGATTCAGAGGCCGATTTAGTGAATGTATTTAATGCAATATCTCAAAAACTAATCCACCGATTGTGAAATAAATATTATTTTTGAATTTTTTAGACCTAAATTAATCTAGAAAATCTATAAAGAGCGAAAAAAAAAATTTGAAATTTTCGACGGTTTTTTTTTTAGGTTTCTAATACAATCACAAAAAACACATCAAGTTAAAGTAAATTTTAAGCGGTTCTGAACCATAAGCTTAATAAATTTACGTTTTTGTCTTAATGACAAGATAATTAAGATAAAAATGATTAAATTCATGAATAAAACTGCATTGGGTCAATAGATCCATGACTATAACTTTGAAACCATAAAAATTTAAAAAATTTGTTGCTGTTTTAAAACAAACAATTTTTTTTCGTAAATCGTTTAGATTCGCCTCAATTACAGCTCAAATTAAGCTAATAAACACAAAATTTCAGAATACATATTATTATTGTATATATGTATTTATTACAGTATGAGATGCATATTTATATTATTTTATGAATGCTAATAATTAGAAATAGTTCAAACATTGATACTGAACTATATATCAAATATCTAAACAATTAACACTGTTAGTTGTTATTAATAATTTTCGATAATTATCTATTTTTGATTTTTTTACTAAATTGAAATGGCTATTGAAATGACTATGATTCGCATGCACATATTTAGTTTCATAAAAATCAGATCCAAATCAAAATTTGATATAAATTTTCAAAATCAGGATTTAGTTGAAAAAGCGGTAAGTTTAGACTGCTGTATATCAAGGAAGGTAATTATATTAGGTGAGGTTTTACGAGAATAAGACCATACTGAACATCTCCACAATTGTTTATCTCAAATTTATAAAAGTTCATTAATTTTTCGAGTTATTCGCGGTCGTCTGAACGACTGGCGTAAACCAACAAGCCAAGATACCAACACACAGGTGGACATAAAATGTAATTTTCCCAGGAAACTCCAAAATGTCGAGATATATAAAAATAATTAAATTCATAGCCAACAAATTTTTTTATTATTAAACTGGAACACAATGTTTCTGATATCGATAGATTCGGACGCTTCTGAACTCGGACGTAAACTTTTTGAAATATTTTTAACATTTCCAAATACTTTGTATCAAATTTTTTTGATTTTTTTTGATTGTTAGAAAAATTTATAATTATTTATAACTGGTTTCTTGATTTGTGTAAACATAAAAAATATTTCAAGTAAAATATTAAATTTACATATTTATGCAAAATAAATACTTTTTATTTTAAACGATAATTTTATCAATAATATTATCGCAAGATCATTGACCTATAGGAAATTTTAATTCAATAATAGGGAAGTCTCTAAGGAAACTTTAATTAAATATCATTTATAGTTCAAACCGTAAGGTTAAATTTTTCTTTGATTTAGTTTCAAATAAATCATTGATATTGGAGGAAGGTTTATGTAAATATTTTCTTTCTAGTAAAACAAGTTGCATAAAACGAAAAATTAATAATCATAAATAGAATATAGAAATAGAGAACATGCCAGGTTATATTAATTTTAGTCTAAATTTTGTAAATTTTGTCAAACCAATTGTCATAGATGTTCAAAGAATCACCTAACTTAAAGTATAGCTGAAATTTTGGTGACGTTTTAAAGATATTAAAGTCAGTTTAAGTTCGCGAATGAGCATCCCATGGTCGTATTTACCCAATTTACACAAAGAAATTAGGTTTGATCATTAGGCCATGACCAGGGCGGTGTAGATCGTTAAAAATTTCGTAACTTTTCTACAGTCTCTAATAAGGATTGAAATATTTAATACTTTCCAAATATGTAATTTTTAAGAAATATAAACTATTTTAATTGGATTTAAAAGTATTTTATTTCAACCTTTACTTATAAATCCATATATGTCATCAAACTTAATAATACAACAGTCCCGTTTAAGAACCTCTGAAAAACAAAACAGATACAGACACGGATCTTTGTTTTCTTGCGGAAATCCGCGTATACGGATGCGGATACGGATATCCGGCACATTATGAGGGTTACTACTATTTTTGCATTTTGTTATTTGTAGTTTATTTGGTGACAATTCACAATAATATTATTATTTTTAAGATTCAATTTCTCATTTATAGATGGTAATGATGTAGTTTATATTATGTTAATGAATTACTAGTTCAATATTCCACTAAGAGATGTCTATCAACACAATGTAGCCTTTATTCTAAGCAAAATAGGTTCTGTTTGATTCAAATATAATTCTAATTATAAAATTATAAAACATATAAACAGTACAAGAATTATAAAAGTTACGGTAGAAACCGTTATCCGAAAATAATTATCCAAATGGTATGAAATTAACGAAGTTTACCTTGTCTAGTTTATCTCTATTCACTATAAACTTGGCGATTAATTACCACAAAATATAACATATTTAATAATCGTAAAATTCAATCTTTCCACTTGTGTAGGCAACTTGATAGACTGTGATGTAAAAAAAATAGCATTGTAGGATAGTTTCTTAAATCCTTAATATATCAAGACAGTTTTTTGTTTCAATGAGAGCCGAATATCAAAGAAGTAATAATTGAAATCTTTTCAGTTGTTTTTACATGATTCGAGCTCAAATAAAACCTCTATTAACAACAAGTATGATTATCTGTGTAACGAAAATGAAAAAGTTTCAATTTTAATTTACAGAAAATGGTCAATAATAAAAAAAACTGTACACATTACTAGTTGTTAATTAATGAATCATATTCGAATATTGTTTAAAATGTATTAAAACATGCATACACTTTTGTACGCAAAAATTGAAACATGTTTGTGAATAAATTTTATAAATAACTATTATTTCATTATCATAGTAGTATTGTAGTAATGTAAAAATCATAATAAAAAATTTGAGAATAAACAAAGATTATTAAGCTTGAAGCCATTTATTAACCTTAGTTAAAAATTCTCTCTAAGAATATTTAACAATAATATTATCGTTTTTATTTGTAATTTTTTATAACTCAGGGTAGATTTTTGAATTGACACACAAATTTCGCAAAAAATTCGAAAATTAAGTTGAAAGGAAAAAATTGTTAACTAAAAAATATAAACATTTTAAAGAAAAAAGTTTAAACAGTTAAAGTTTTTTAGGAAAATTTGTAAAAGGCATAAATTTCATAGATAAGTGTGGCCTAAGAGATTTTTTCTGTTTAGGAATTTTTAAACTCGACATATACATAATATTGTACATAAATGAGTATATTATTTTTAATCTTAATTCGTAACGTTAGAAAATATTGACCACACAAACAAAATTTTGGTATAGGTGTGCATAGAATCACTTAATTACCCATTTCCACATGTCCGTTTTCCTGTCTACCCATCACCAAGATAATTCAAAAACAAAAGGAGTAAGCAAGTTGAAATTTCGGTGACGTATTTTAGACATAAAGCTTTTGTTTAAAACATTTTTTTGTAAAGTGCTTAGGTTTGACACAATTTTAGCTCAAATGTAGCTATTAAGTACATAATATATATGTTAAATAAAATACTTCCTATTATTCATTTAACCACATTTAACCCAAAACAAAGTATTTACTTCTGATTAATTACTTCTTTCAATTAAACTTTTGTTTGAAACTAATTTCGCAATTCACCGTATGTTCGAGTTTTTAGAATTAGCTTAATAAAAAAAAATCGACCTGTATATACTTTACAGTCTACATGGTTATCTTTCGAGTGGAAAATTTTAAAATAAAATTTAGTGGTTTTGAAATTGAGTGATAGATTTCTATGGTAAAAAGTTGGGTTATTCATACCCTAAGCCACAATTTTTAATGAACAGTATTATACTTATCATACATATATAAAATTCATATGCATATACAGTTCGTCTAATTCTAAATTGTCTTTAATGGTTTTTTATGTAAAACTAATGTGAAAGCTATGAGAGGTTAACGTTTTGTTTCAAGATTGACTTCTACGAAAATGAATTATATAGTTTCCAGAACTGTAAAGAAATGGTTACGTGTAAATGTTTCAAATGTTTCTTTATAAATATTTTAGTGGCTATGTGTTATTGATAGAGACTTCTACAGGTTCTATTAATAAAGTCAATCTATATAATGTAATATCTATTGTTTTTTTTCTTCAATTTGAGGACATCAACTCACAAAATTCGTTGCGATAAAACATTTCTATAAATAAAATAAAATTTTTATTTTAGAATTCGTTTTTCGGGCAAAACTTTGTACTACATGTCCTCCGTTTTCCGGTCACATTCTGGAAATTTATACGAATGGTTGTTGGAAAAATAGCATCTTTCGTTGCGGAAAATATCCATATATAGAAAGATTTTTATCACAATCAACTCATCTGTGTATACTAAGATTCTTTATATTAAATTTTTAAGGAAAGTGTAGATAAGAGACATCGACATCGATAGGACCTTAGAATGACCCTAATATGTAATCATTATGGAGATAAACATCTATACCGTCATTTATGCAAATCTCCTTCTCTGCTCAATTAAGTATTTTTAACGACCATATTTTGGTTATTTTTTAAGATTTTTTAAAAATAACATTGAAATTCATGTCCGTGAAGTAAAGAAGCTTCGATTGAGGTGATAAAAAAAATTGTTCATTTTCTTAATTTGAAGCTTGTGGCGACAATCAAAAACATGCTCCGAAAATGAAAAGTTGTTATACTACTCATAGTAAATCTAGAATTAAACGTACTGTAAACATAAATGAAATGGTTATCAATAATAGAAGGGAAATATTATTATACTGTTCAATAAAAGACAAGAGATAATTCTACAACTTATCTTTTTTTATTAACATTCCATTTTATAAAAGTTTTTAATAAATATATAAATAATATATATATTATTTATTATACAAAATAAATTATTAATGAACACAGAGTCAACACAGAAAAATCAAAGTGCTTCTTCCATTAATAAAACGAAGACAACAAAAAAAAGCCGATACTAAAGACAAGTAGAAAAAATAAAAAAAACGAAAACAAAATATTACATATTTTATTTTCTTTAATTATTATAATTATTTTCAATAAAAATAGTTCAATTAAACTTACACGTATGAAAAAAAATAAAATAAAATTAATTATTTAATTTATACAAATTAATATATAAATAAATAATACAAGTAAAAACAAAGTGCAGTTTAGAAAAAGGAAGTTTTAGTGTGCATCAATCATTATTTTTTGGCCATTTTATTTTTTGTGTATGAAGAAAAACTAGTGAAATAATTGTTGTGTTTCTATATTTTTTTTTCTTTGGAATTAATTTCGATTTTCATTTTAAGAAGTTCATCAAGAAGAATGAAAACAAAGACATTAGTAGTGTTCGTTTTAGGTAAGGAAATTTTTTTTTTTCTGTTGTTAAGATAATTGATGATGAAATATGTCAATATTATGTCTAATGATTGTTATTATTGCAAATTATCGTTCATTTTGGATATAATTTGTTTAAAATAGCATCAAGTTCAAATTTTTGGGGGTGTGTACAAGAAATGTATTTACAGATATCCTTTGAATCGACTTGAGTTTGACGTTGCAATAATTCATTGTGTAATAATACTATATCTCAAATTAAGGCGGTCAAAAAAGTATCCATGTGGTAAGTCCTCGACGTATTTTGACTTCCACTTCCGGTAAATTGAAATATGTATTTAAAAAAACCTTATCATTACGAGACCACGTGACAAACGTGTGTTTCCTGTATGTAATTCATAACATACAGGAAATTAGATCATTTTTTTTTCTGAATTAAAAATATATCACCGCAAAAATTTCGTCAGCCATACGTTTGAGATGTTTTAATTTTATATTAAAATAAATAATGTTCTAAATATTTTAACATTTTATCGAGAAACACAAAAATGTAAAATTCTTCATTCTGTTTTCTTATATATTTATTTGAAAAGAATATATCAAATTTATTTATTTTTGAAAAAAACAGAAAATGTTTACTTTTAAGTTTTCGGTTTAACTGTACTGAAATTAAAACTATATTGAAACAAGTATAAAACAACAACTAACAGAGTTAATTGCTTAGATACTCGACATATGATTTAGTATCAATGTTTGAACGCAAAATTTGTAATCATTAACATTCATTAATTAATCTAAATATTCCAGTCTATACAGCTATAAATACATATTATCATATGTATTGTTTTTATATATGTACTTAATTGCAAAATTTGAGCTAAAATTTTGGCGAACTTAATCATTTTGTAAAAAAATATTTCAAGCAAAAGTTGTTTGTTTTAAAAAACGGAAATTTTATCTTTAAAATTTGCTCCTATGTTTATGGTTCAAAGGATAGGTTCTGCACCTAATGGACCGATTTTGGTCATTCACGGAATTAAACTCAGTCTTTATGTCTAAATAAAGACATAAAGACAAATTTTAAACATAAAAAAGATATTTGTTATTGATCCATGGACTTTTCTCAGAGGGTACTTCATCTAATGAAAGTTCTTGGTTTTTTTTCTTATTTCTAGAAACTTTCTCTAATGATTTGCTTTAGACTTTGTATGTTTGCAGAATTCATCACCTTCAAATTTTATTTCAAACATATCCTTGGGAAAATTTACAAAAAAAAAAACGGTGGGACGTCTTGACGAGGGTTTAAATTTATTGGTTACTCGCTTGTTTCTTTAATTTTTATATTTATTGGTTGCATTTGCCTTCTTAGACATTGGTGTAACCGAATTCCATTCGCCTTCAAAAACAGGGATAAATTTAGCTCCCATGCATTTACACATAACGGGTTAATTTGTTCCTAAGCTCTCGTTCACATCTGCATATTCAAAATTTTAAAAATCAAATAAAAATTGTTTAAGGTATAATAATATTATTTTAAATTGGATTTTTAGAGGAAATACGATTGCGTTTGAACACGGATATAAAAACAAGATAAAACAATAAATTATGTATTTTTGATTATTTTTGATTTATAAATTTCTCTGGATAACACAATATGATAAAAATGCTATAATAATTTATAAATTTCGTTTCGTTTTATTATTAAGCATTACTTCAGTGCCAATAACCTTTTGTATAGTCTTTTACGGGTTACAACAAATTCGTTATTGTTTATAATTTTCTTATTAAAAGAAATCCTTGGGATTAATAAGTTTATGGATGAAAATAAATACTTTTTTTTAATCAATTGAAAAATATATTAAAAATACTGATAAAAAAATTATAGTAATATTTCATTTTCAAACCTTGAGTTAAGAGTCCGATATAGTACTTTATTTTTATAATAAACAAATTTTCGAAAAAAAAGAACCGACTTCAAAAAAAAAACGTTAAAAGAGAAAATAATTTTATATGATAGTTCTATTAATAGTTTTCTTGTAACCAAATACCATTCGAAGTCCTCGCAATCAAATTAATTTTTTATCAACAATATGTTTAGAGCTGCAACTTCGAATAATAATTCGTCATAAGAGAGTATTTATTTAGTTAAAAAATTGCTTGAAATTTCTACTCCAATTTTTTGAAATCGATTAAACTTTTTTTAGTTCTGTGCCTAAATTGAAAAACATCACCTGTTTACTAAATTGAAAAACATATTATAAAATGAAACACGATAGATGCAAGCCGAATCTTAAATACGTAGACTGATATACATTCATTTAGAAGACCATTTAGACTAACACTACATCAACGTATCGGGTCAAATTGATAATCGCCTTTTTTTTTTTTGTTGAAGTCGGTAAAAATCACTGAAACAATTTTATTGAAATTATCATTGAAAAAGTAAAAAATTTCCATAGTTTATTGTTTTTGGATTATATCTGAATAATAAATATCTATAAATATATAAAAACAAATTTAATTTCATAGATTTCATAAATTTACGGACACTCAAATGTCTCTAAACAAACTATTTTTTTCAGAAAAAAATTGTAATTCAAATAAGAGAAGGCATTTGAAGAATTGTTTCCGTACTGAAATAAAATACAATGAATGAAATTGAAAAAAAAAAATTCCTTTACAATATTTTTTAATCTTAAAAATGTCAAAAGGGGCAAAGAAATAAACCAAAATAATCAAATGAGAAAAATTATAAAAACATAAATGTTTAATATCATTTAAAACGTAATTTTTTTTGTAGTGTTTCTAAAAGGTCTTTGTACAACGCAACATCATTGTAATTTTATGGGCTCGCTATATCAAATTGTTTTCTATCGGTGCTATGGTTACGAAATACTATGGTTGCGAAATAATATATAAGTCTGTGAATGGTATATAATTTAATAAAGAAAATTTCTCAAAATTTATTAACAAATTAAACATTTTATACTTGCAACTAAACATAATTACAAATAGAATTTCTTCGAATATCTCTAAAATAACTAAAAAAATAATAATAATAATATTATGAAGTTTTTCCTGCACAATCTTGACATGAACAGAAGGGCGTATCGAAGATCTTTATACAAAAATTTTAAAAAAATATAAAAAAAAAACACTTCTAAATATAAAATAAAATTTCAAATTATTATTTGGAAAAAACTAAATCACGCTCCCCGTTTTCATGCCATGATTGTGCATGTCAAATGTTACAACATTTGCCTCGAGCCTGTTAGATTAAGATATGGGAGATACCTTATCCTTTGTTGAGTACCTCCATCAAATCTTATCTCTCTATATGGTGCTGCGCGTTTAGGGTCGCTGATCAGAATATTAAAACTGCGTGACAGATCAAGATATGGTTGGTTGATTACGTGCTGAAAATTAAACATTTTACTAATCAGACGATTTGAGCGTTAACATCTTAATCTGACGCGCTCGATTAAATCCAACTATCGATTTTTACATTTTCTATCAACATTTAGCTAAGATTTGCTGGTGATACTCAACAAGCGGTAAGGTATTTGCCATATTTTAATTTTACGTGCTTGAGTATATCCAAAAATCCTCGCTTGGGCTCCTCTATCAAAGTGAGTTGCGTAGAAATTTAATATAAAATAAATTAATTGTTTTTTGGCCAATTTTATTTTCAATTCTATGCATCTTTGAATTATTTCACGCCTAACTTATGCATCCAATATTTTTGTTCAATGGAGGCCGTCTTAATTTTGTTAATTTTATTGAACTTTGTGAAATTAAAATTATTCCGTTTCATACATCAATTAATGTGTAATAATTTTATTATCAAAATCGATAGTGTTATTATTTTTATCAATTTTATTAATAATTTAATCTTATCAATTAACACATTATTAATGAAGTTTTGAATCAATTCTACAAAAATTATTTTACTGTTATAGTAAATGTTACAAAATATTATTATTTTAATGCAATAGTAGTATTAACAAGGATTCGCCTCAATTACTTGAAATTTCGTACAGGAATACAATATTACATTAACCATGATTGGAACGCAAGTAGGATGGTCCCAAGTAAATCACTCATAGAATCTTTTAGAAAATTTCAATAGACATACATTTCTTTGAAACGTTACCGCAGTAAATCATTAATTGAATACATAACAATTATATATCTATCAAAAAATTATGACAATTAAGCGGTATTTTAATTAGAAAAATGAATAAGTTAGCTATTTTTAAATTTATTTCGATCTTTCGAATTCGAAAAAAATGTATTCTTGCGATTAGAAAAATGATAACAGGAGCTCAGTGAATCTCCACAATTTTCAAGTTTTGTTATCGGATTTTGTTATTTGGACAGTCTACTAGTGGACAACGAATCACCTTCACGAACGTCCTTAACTCTGTTTATAGTCTTATTGATAATATGTCTTTAAACAGAATGTGTTATACATTGATGATAAGGCTTTTATATCGTTCAAATAAATTTTAGAAACGGTTCAGGAACCCCAAAGTTTGTCTACTACAAAAAAAAAATATTTACAGCTCTTTAATTTATATAAGAATATCATTATCTGTAATAGAAATTGCATATACAAAATCTCTTTTTAACATGATTGCACAATGGGAAATAGCAGAGATGAGAAAAAACAACTTAAAATTGTTAACAGTCTAATAAGTTAGGCTCGATATACAGGGAGAAAATATTTACTATACATAAAAACTGATATTAGGTGAATTACCAAAGATGAACGCCCATTCCAAAGTTCTGTTGGTGTTCAATATTTTCTAACGTTGCATACTTTAGACTATGTTAATTATGTCGGGTATAAAAAATAATGGTAGTCGATTCTGTTTAGGCTTGACCACCGATTCTTCTTCTAGCGTAAAATAAATACACAAGATTTGTGCAAAATTTGTCCTTGCGAATTAATCTCATTGATGTTTTTATATTCCTCAAGATTGAAAATATAAAGATTATATTGACTTGAATGTCTTGAAATGACAAAACAAATATTGATTGTCTCTTCAAATGACAATCAATATTTTTATTGAATTGATAACAGTCGCAACCGTACCTATGTTTAAAATCCTTCCTTGATTAGATAAAATAAACTGAAAAATGATTGAATTTTCATAAAATTTTATTGATAAACTATTTCAATTTATAAATTTGTATATTTACCAATCGAAACCTGTTAAAGCATTATAGCCATTCTGACAATTAACAATCAATAAAATTATTTATTTACTGAAACGTTTAGGAACTTTTTGTTTAAGAATTCGATAAAACTTCATTAATAATTCTTGAGATATCACTTAAAAGCGTGCCGTGGAGGGCGCTAGACCATCGCTATTTCAAGAGGATAATTCAGAAAGACATTCTATTGTAAGATCAATGTTTTTTTTTTCTTTTTTTTTTTTGTTGTTTCTTAAATTTAAAAAAATATTGTAAAAACACACAATATAAAATTATCAAAAACGATGCTTTTTCGACAAAAACTCGGTTTGAAGTGTTCCATATTCGAAATATATTCTTAGTTTGAACAGAGCACCTTAATAGCATTTCAGAATTTTTTTGACCTTTGGCAACGGGACATGCATAATAATTACTACATATTTTGATTAAATTTATCCAACTTTTTATTGTTCAAACTTTTGACGCAGTTATGTATGATTGACGTATTGCATTGAAATATTTTGGTATTAAAGTTTTAATTGTGTATTTTATACAATGCAATTTTTTACATGTTCACTCAAAAATAAAGCTTATTTACTAACTGCAAAATTAATTAATTTAAGTATGAAAGGAACGGTGTAGAATATAGTTGGTTAAAAAATATTAAAACATATTTAGTTTCGTTGTTGCCATTTTTTTGTAAATGTAGGGGTTAACGGAGTAATTGCGATCACTTAAGAAAAAATATGAAAGTGAAAATTTTGAACGATATATTTATTTAAATCATATTAACACATTCTCTTACAAATAATCGTAATTTAAGGTGACTTCTTAATGGGCTTGGTATAATTACAAAGAGATAGATTAAATTTAAAAAAGAATTCAGTTAAAAAGAAATTGCGGTCTAAAATCCCAACCAATTTTCACATATATAAACCGCGACTAACTCTTACCCACTACACTGACTACACCGGAATATTATTTTTCTTCAGTCTAGTTTGAAGAGTTGAAAATGGTATATCCATTTTTACTCGTAGATTCATTCACTTTCATCGATAAGTTTCACAGCTTTTTCAAAAGTTACTGTGTTCCATTTTGCTTATAGAATCCCACCAATGCGGGTTAAAACCAAGTCTTATTCCAATAAAAGTCTTATCTCAACACATTGAACTGATCTTAAATAACGTAAAATAAGGTCATAGTAAATTATAGATATATAATTAATTGGTTGATGTTTCTACAGCAGCTAAAATAAGTAAGTAATTGTAAGCAAAAAATATTTCGGAAAATATTTGTTTGACTACACCTTGTAATCAACTTATTTTATTTATTATATCAATCTACAAAAACAACGAAAGAGATTACATGAATTTCGACAGCTAAACAAGAGAATACTTTCAAAACAATTTAAATTATAAACAAACAAAAAATTATTTAATCGAATTTATTCTAATCTTAGTTTTCGATATAAATGAAATTAAAGTTTTCACAAACGCAACGATTGGTATAGTACAAAAGCACAAATTTCAAAATTTTATGTTGGTTTATCAAGATATGAACTACAGAACCACTTACCTATAAATAGCACGGTTTTGTATGGCCATCGATTTGTGGATTTTCAGTTAGACTAATAGCGTATTATTAAAAGATATAGATATGCATAAATTCATATCGAACAGAAAAGTATAATAACAAACTGAAAAGATATTTTAGCCTTAGAATCTACAATCTCAAAATTAATGTGGTATCTAAGGCACTACTCTTAGATGATCAGATCTCATCAGATAATCTTGCCTATTAAAATTTCAAAAAATTCAAAAAGAGATGTTTGACTAAATACATATTGCCTTACAACATAATATGTAAGATAATATGAATATATGAATGTAAAATGTTACATGATCTTCGTTGATGTTCGTTTTGCACAAGAATTAAATGATTATAAATACGAACGAGATATTTATAGCTTTTTATCATTTTAATATTGATAATAATTACTTGTATCGTAATCTAAAAATAGTTTATCCATGTCTATGTATTGTCGAAGAGAATATAATTAAAAATATCATTTTAATTGGTCCAAAGCATTTTGATCAATTTGACTTGGAATAACGGAATTTTGAATTTTGATCGATATATGGTTTTATGTTAAAAAATGCAATTTATAATTAACCGTGTTCTGCTTAAAAAATTAGATAAAATACGTACAAAAAATGCATAATATTTTAATAATCGTAAAAAATTAACAACGTATTGTATATTATATTAAAATAAGATTATCTACTATTTATATCTATTTTTAAAAATGTCTCTTTTTGGTTCGTATTCCACTGAAAACTGACCAATTGTTATTGAATATTAAGGAATTTCGGATATCATAAATTTAAAAATGAACAATAAATTTTAATCGATTGGGCTTTAATTGTTCTTAAGATACCAATATTAAATTAAAATTGAATAAATTCTTGTTGCAAGTAAAACACAGTGTGATTAATTAATTCTTGAAAATTTTACTTCAAAAACATTGCGATTTTTATATTTTATATTATTGTTTTACTGTACTGATTAAATTAAAATAAATTCATTCAGACAGAAAATATAATGAATGATCTATGTTTGGTGATCGATATCCTAAGAAATGTTACTTATTCACTATTTATAGAATCACTTACCTATAAATAGCACAGTTTTGTATGACCGCCTTTTAGTAGAATTTAAACGCCCTACTCGTTTCCTAGTTGATGAAATCTAACCAGACCTTATTTATTAATCATATTTTATTTATTTGAAACAAGATTGAGAAAATTATTTCTGACAAGGACCTGCATTATGTTTAAAACACCCATAAGTATAAAAGTTTTTTGTATTTTATTTTTCAATGGCTAATTTTTCAATTTTCATTATTGTAAATCATAGAAATTTTAAGGTCTATTGTTTCATTCTTTTGTGTGTAATTTTTTGAAATGGGATATCGTCTTTAATATAAATTTATTTAGAAGATTAAAATTAAAATTAAAAGTAATTTAATTCGGAGCTACACTTTGAATAAAAGTGTAATTCGGAACTACACTTAAAAAAATAATTATTCAAATGACATATATTTTTCATGAAAAATCATTCTTAAATAAAGGCTTATTCTATTCCTATTTTAGAAATAATTTTTCTGAAAAAATTCTGTGACAAGCTCTTTGTTTTTATTTCAAAGTTTGATGATAACTACTTTGTAGTCGAAATACGTATTTATTTAATATTATACAAAATAGATTCATCTAGGAAAATGGGATTTTAAAAAAGTAAATTTGAAAAATCCTGGAGTTATCTTTAATAATATTAATAATAGGAACATTAATGTCCTATTTGATGAAAACTACTTTTTATTATTTTCTGATTATCATACCTCGTTTCATCATTTACCAGTCAAAATTGCCTAGTTTCTTTATCAAATTAGAACAACAACAAAAATTAGCAAATTTTTGGTACAGCCAATACCTACTAGTTTAATAAACGTTTTTTGTGTTCTTTTTATATCACGCACTGTGACAGTCGCGATCTGTACAGCGAGGGTTGGGCGATTTTCTTTGAGCCTCGGGAGAACACGAATAATTCCAAGAGTCATCAATTTTTGGTCTACAAATTATATTCCATATTTATTATTATGAAACTAATTTTTATTTTGTTTAATTCTGAAAAATCACCTTTTTCAGGCGGTTACATTAGTGATACCCTTAAAGTTTATTCAACCGTTCTAACGCTTGATATTTAATATGCATCACATATAAAACTTTAAGCACATTGTTTGATGAGTTGCGTAGGTAAATCATTGAAATATTAACGGGTTTCGTATAGTACAATTTAATTTGATTTGAAATGGAATACAAAATATTTGTAATAACCTTTGACATAAAATTTTTAAATTCATACTACAAAAAAAATTACATATTAAATATATGCACACAAATTTATATTATGTATACGAAATACGTATCACTTTGGGTGAGATCATTATTAAATTTAACATTTTGCTTATATTTATTTTTGATTTTTACTAACTTCTGTGTACAAATTTGTATTAAGTTGTTTAAAATTTATTAGCCGAACAGAAAAAAAATTTTCGGCAAAATATCCACGCCAAGAACGTTAACCAATGATTGTTTTTTGCAGACGTACAAATGCCATTTACACCTCTATAGAAAGAACTTCAATTACGGTATTTAATTAAAAGATGATAGATTTGAAAGCCTGGATCCTTGCTAGTCGATTTTGTAGTCAATTATGAATCTGATCGGTTTTTGAATAATGTCCTGAATCCACAGAATATGACAATCGCACACATAAAGTTCACCTGTTAACAATAATAATGATTGATAAGAATCAAGGAACATATTTGTGTATAAGTCATACTACATTAACAAACGAAAATGGGTAGACTGATGACATTATACATAAGAAATCAGGTATATAGACCACTATCAAGTCTCTGTGGCGTTGATGGTAGCATGCACGATTAGTATCTGAAAGGTCCCGGGATCGTTTCCTGGCAGATGTGTAATGTTTTCAATTCTATTTTCAATCAGAATTCTTGGTCGTCATGATAAAAAGTATTCATTATGTTTATACACGGATTGTATGGCGTTCACATGTCTCACAAATTTTTTTTTTTTATTGATTATTTGGAAATTTTTTAAATTGTCCGTTTTCCATTTTATCTTGTATGTGATTATTATTGATTAAAAATTAATTATTAAAATATAAATTGATATCACTTGCAATATCGGTCCAGGCTATTTGAAAATAAACACAAGTGAAGATACTCGACATATAATTGAATTTCATTATTTGGACTATTTTTAATTAGCATTCATAGAATATTTTTATAATTATTAATGAGAACTCTAGGATTTTTCGAATAAATTTCGATTTTTTCCCAATTTCCTAGATCAAATTATTTAGTATTGTATAAATACGTATTGCGACTAGAAAGTAGTCACCATCAGTATTAATTAGCTAGTTGTAATGATTCTTTGAGGAGATGTTACTCATTGCTAATTTGGTGACGGTTTGCACATGCAAAATAAAGTGAATTTTTTTACAAATACATTATTTTCTAATGAATTATAGACCAAAAAACTACTTAAAAGATTCGATAGTTGCCTATAGCCAATAAACAAACAAAAAATGTGAGTCGAATTTGAGACTAAAGCTTTTGATGTCGCGTTCGAAGCTAAAATATGATTTCAATATTTTGTTATTTAATCGAAATAAGATTTATTAAAAGGAAAATTAGAATTTAAATATCATAACTTGTTATTTTGTAAATCAAATATAATTATAGCTATGTTGTCATTAAACTAAATACTTTATCACGCTATTTTGCTTTTATCAATACAAAGTTTTTAAATTTTCTTATCTTTCAAGTGAAAAATTGAAAACAGCTCGAACATGAAAATATTTATATACAATAAAATAATAACAACATATACAACATATAATTTACTTCAAAGGATATGAGTCAACTCAGAACACGTTTTCAGACATGCTCGATTCCTGGGACCAACTTATTGTCTTCATTTTAATTATTGTATTATTAATACAAATTGATTTGTTTTTTTTGACGTCGATATTAATATACTAGTCAAGCTATCAGAACAAAGTTTTCTAAGAAAGACGTGGATTTATGCAATTCATGTGAAATATTCAGGCGGAAAATTTTTAGTACACCCTCTAAACCCTCTAATTTAAATAAAATTTCTAAATATATTTATACATCTAGGAAGATGTGGTTTTTTGCAATCTAGGTGAAATCATGAGGTAACATAGAAAAATAGACGTGTGGAGTTTTTTATTTGGCCGGGGAAAGTAGGAAATGTATGTTTTCGTTTGGCTCCCTCTCTTTTATTGCCTCCTCTTCACAAATTTATATAGTTTAAAACATTTTTTCATTTCTTTCATGTTTTACAGGCATTACATTCTTCTTCATTGTTGAAAGTGGTAGATTTATGGTGAATGCAGCCCCACCACGTCGTGGTGATGGTTCACCAAATATTGAATCATGCTTAGAATTTCGATGTGATTCACCTACTGGTCCTGTATGTGGTATTGATTCATCTGGTATACCAAGAACATTTGAAAATCGTTGTTTAGCTGACCTTGCATATTGCCGTGAAGGTCGATGTAAGTACCTATATTTTATAATTAAATGACAATCAGCCATCTATCTAACCACTTAACATTTAATGTAGGGTAAACATACTAATATAATCGTAATGTCAAAATAATTTTTTATGCATTACTTTATGTTATACATTTACCATAGACAATTTAACCAAGTAAAACCAAAAAAAGTTGAGATTTTTAAGCGTAAAATAATCAATGCACCATACCTAACAGTCAATCATAAGCAAAAAATACAAAATAATCGGTAATTTACGTACTTCTGAGAACAGGTTATTAAACTTGTGGAGAAAATAAGATATTTTTCAAAATGAGAAATTAACGAAGATCACTTTAGACTGAGGTTACAATAGCGTTTAATGTGAAACAGAAATACTGGTCAATTCAAAAGAATTGTACACTTCTATCCCAAGAGAATTGTGTAAAAATTAGCTTTTGAGGCGTCAATATCTCAAACAAATATCTCAAACTTTTGGACTAGTGAAGAACCACGTCTTCCTGTTAAAGTATTTCCCGAAAACCCTTGAAGTTTTATATAATCAACTATACTCAAGCAGGCAGTTTAGGTTTGTTGTCTAAAGAGCTTATAAAATATATTATTAAGCTCTCAGTGAACTATTCCGCTTAAAATAAAATACAAATATCTTACAAACGTTGGTAATAAGTGCCCATTCAATTGAAAGTCAAAACTACAAGGATTCCAATAAGTATGTGTTCAAAGTATAGTTATACAACTTCGAAAGTAATACCAATGCAAGTAAATATTGGTTCACTGTTGGGCAGTTTACCCTACTAACATTGGATTTTCATTTATTTGTAATTATCATTTACATTAATAATTAACCACTAATTGTGGTTGATTAAATGCATATGAGATATGAATTAAAGTCTTCGCTTAAGATTATTCATTATTGTTCCGCAAAGGTTCTGTAGCTACTGTAATATGGTGAAGATGTCATGTGATAAATTGCATTGGCAACCATTTTATTAGGATTAGTATGACAGACTATTTTGTTACGATGGCAATTATTTCAAATGCAAATATTATTGTTCTTTAATAATAATTCAGTTTATAAACACAGCCAGGATACATTCTTGAAATACTGAGCTTTCATTATTCCCATAAAATATCGATGAATATATTAAATTGAGAAATCAATCTTATTATCTTGAGGTTCAAGCCTATATTATTTTCTCTATTCAACTGAATTAATATACCCACTAACGATCGAGTTTCAATTTTAAGAAAAAATTTTAACAAGTGAAGATGACTGCTTTTAATCATTAGCGTTCATAAAATATATCACCAAAATTTCAGCTCACTACTTCTTTACGTTTTTGAGTTAACTTGATGACAGGCGGATGAACGAACGAGCAAATGGAAATGGACTAATTAGGTGATTCTATCAATACTTATTCCAAAATTAAAACCGTCTTCAAAACGTGGTACTTATTTCATCGCATGAAATGACTTAGCAGTTTGATAAATTATAATAATAAAAAGGAGCAGTTGTTTGAATACACTAACGTTGCATGGATAAGTACGAAATAACGGACTCCACCAACAGCCTAATAATATGATTGTCATGTTGTCTTAGAAGGCATCTTTGCCTACAAGTGATGGCGTTTTCTACAAGAGATTCCAAAGGACCAAAAGTTCAAAGTACAAGTGAGTCTTCGGCTGCGGTTCTCCTTTAAATATATTCCATGTTCAGACCTTTTTTTCACCATTTTCAACACAAAAGTATTAGACGTGTATTCCTTTGACTTTTAACATTTATAATACATTTATAATACAGTCCATGTTTCACATGCGTATAGAAAGACTGACCAGACATAACACTTATGCAACCGCACACGTAAAACTGATTAATTACGTACATGAATTGAAAATATATAGTTTAAAAAAATTTGACGCCAATTTTTGGCGTGGGTCATTTCATGAAAGAGCACAACAACAAAAAAATATATATTAATAGACTCTTTATTATTATGTTTAATACTACGCTATTTGAAAACGTTTTAATATTAGTCATATTATCTACGTCTTAATCGTAATTAAGTATTATAATCATAATTATTATTAAAGAATACAGCCAATTAAATTATTAAAATATGCATATTTATGGTTCAATTCTATTTCTAATCATTTTACAATTAATATTCAGAAATTTTAATTGTTCGATTTCGTTTTAGTACAATATATTAATAAAAGAGTCTATCAAAAATTATGTGCCTATATAAAGCAGAAAAATTGGTATGGATGTTCCTATTAAGTGTGCATTAAGACAGGATTTGAGGAATTTTTTAGACGACTCACCCTTTACCAAAGATTTTCTTTTTTGAACTATGTAAAAAAAAGGGGTTTGAGTCAACGATAAATTATACATGGTTGTGATTCAATTAGATTGTTAATTTTTTAATTTATTTTTATAAGACTTTTTTTAAATAAAATAAAATTACAAGTTGAACATAATTCTCAAAAATATTGATAAAATCTCAATGATCAATCTCTCTGATTACGCTCGTTTTTACAACAAGGCCTCACAAGTAGTTGCATTTGGATAATGATGGATTAGTTCATGTTAATGCTGGAGTACAGATTCGCTATATGAATAACAAAACAATTTATTCAAAAACATTCGGTATAAATTATTGAATGAAAATTGATAGCTTTTGGCTGATTATATCAATTTTCTAAGTAATTATAATTAATTTATGTGTAGAGCAATTACTGAAAATAATAATAATTTTATCATTTTATTAATTGCAAATTAGTTTCAATTTAAATAAAATAATTACAATTAATTCATAGAATTAATTACTAGAAATGAATGATTGTCTTATAATAAGCATCTTGTACAATTTTATCATTTCTGATAAGAAAAACTTCAAAACTAATGATCCTGGATATTCGTGGAAAAAACGTTTTTACGCTCTGAAGTCATTTAATTTGGACAAAAATAAACATTTTTGGATTCTGGTGATTTTTTCAAAAATTGGCTCATTTTTGTACTATAAGTGTTTTTAATTCGAAAAACAATTTTCAAAAATTCAAACTAATTTCGCCAGAATAAAAAAAAATAAAAATTGGTAATTGTCCATAGAAGCCGAGTAAATTGTATTCACAGATTGTGCTTTTTGACTGTTTTTAATCTTAAATCGCTTATAGCACAAAAACGAAGCATTTTTCATGGGGAGAGAAGTGTAAAAATAAATTAGACCCAAAGTTGGTACGGTAACATTTCAGATCGTTAATATTTGAGTTATTGATCTTAAAAACTAACCCATTGATACAATTTTTCAAACGCAAGTTTAAAACGCCATCGTCGGCCTGAAAGTACTCAAATAAACCTTAACTTTAATCAATTTCTTCTCGATTTTATATAATTGATCTTCCGTTGTTACAGATTATGCAGTGGTAAAAGATGGTGAATGCTAGTTTGTACAAGAAATTATAATGAATCTCCAGTTATCCAAGAGACGAGTTGACGAAAACCAAATCAACCAAATTAATTATCACCAAATGAACAATCGTCACAAAACCTTAAATGTTTAAAACAAAAATAAAAGACGTATTTTATAAAAATGCGTCATTTTTTGTTTTTGTTTGTAAATTAATCTGTATTAAAAATTATAGTCTTAATAGTTAGAAATAATTGTTTTTTAGATTAGTTCTTAAGAAATTTGTTTTTTTTTATTGTAAAACATAATGTTCACTTAATAATTTAATATAATTCTCAAAAAAAAAAAAAGAGAAACAACCAACTTCTTTGGGACAGTATGAAAAAAAAAATTTAAATAACAGTATGTGAAATTTTAAAGAATTCACACTCTAGGGATGTGACTTTCACAAAAAATCGATTGTGAAATAATCGATTATTTCTCCTTTTAATTCAAAAATGAATTTTTCTAAAAAAGTAGAAATAAAGGATTTTTTTTAATAAATGCGGTCCAGTTGATAGAAAAATGGATTTTCTATCAACTGGAGCGAATTTTAAAATCGATTGTAAAAAAAATTAACATCCTTATTATCTGCGCACACACCTGTTCAAAATAAATTAAGAAATTTTGCCGTACTTAAACAGTCATATAAAATTAAAATGGGTAAAAATTTATAAGATTTACTGTCTATCTGTACCAATTTAAAATATCGCATCAAATAAGAAAATCCAAAGGTAAAAAGAATTTGCGAAAAACTTCAACGCTACTCAAATATCGTTTTCAAGTCAAGTTTCTCATAATAAATCTCATGCTGTTTTTTTAATCGATCATAGTATATTTAATGCGATAATTTAAAAACTCCATGGTTTGTACTTAAAGTTATTCTACATGAAAAAATTTTACGTAAAATCAAGCCAAAAATTGAATTGAATTACTTAATTTACAATTTGTTACTAAAATAATATGTAGCCAAAATGCTATTATTAAATGGCTTAATTTATTATATTACCATCAAAATCGCTGAAATATCACTACCAAAAATCCAAAAAAGAATAAATTCAAAATAATTAGCCTTTACAGGAAACTTTTTATTAAAATATATGAAATTCTCGCTTCTAAAAAACACAAGCGCAGTGTTTATAAATAAACTAACAAGTAAGTACAAGGAATCATTTTTGTGTTGTCACTTATTTTGAGATATAGTTCTATAATGAAAACTAGATGTCACCGTTGGAGATTTTATAGTTCTAACGAATAAAATGAATTTTATTTCAGAAAATATTTAATTATTATACCTACCCATGATGTATACTTTCAACAAATGTTACTTTCTAATATAATGATAATGAAATTTAAAGCTCTTCAAATGTGAAATTTATAAAGTGAATGTTAAATAGAATTGTGTTTTTGTGAGTCATCTTTAGGCACTATAATAAATACAACCTCTAATATTGATTTCGTTGAAGTTTTATCAATTCTCGCGCACAAATAGCTCAAATATGAATTTTCTAAATATTATGAAATTTAGATAATTATAAATTGAACTATAAATTTATTCAAAACATAATAACTATGGTGAAAACTTCGAAAGTACACAAAATCTTTGATAACTAAATAAAACTAAAGTAAACGTGAAATAATTTAAAAATTCGGGGTTATTATTTAATCTAATAGTAAGTAAACGCTAATCATCTCTGTTGTTTAACCATGTAGGTGCTATTTACGAACAATTAATGTTTTTTTTCTAAAAATTTCATAATTATGTACAATTGTTGGAAAGTATTCAAAGTAAATATGCAATACATGGGTGTTGCCAAAACAGGTTTTTGAATTGATTTCTTATAAAACATCTTTTTTTTCATAACAAATCTTGAACAGGTACCACTGGAAATTTAATTTTCAAAAACAAATACCCTAGTTAAATTTATAAAATAAAATAATTAGATTTATTTTTGAGAAATAATACAAAATTTGAAGAAAAAAAATTGTTTGTATATTTAGTAATTATATTAAATGTAATAAATTTTATTTATTTGATATTTGTTTCCTTTTTGAACAAAACAAATCCTTTAAACATGTAAAAAAAAAAAAGAAATTAATTTTTTTTTTGTTTATTTTTATTTAATAAATATTTATTTATTTATTTTAATTATTATTTTATTGAAGAAACACACATCGTAAAACTTAGTGAAAAATATTATTAAAAGCGATTATCCATAGCTGTTATTGGCATAAAGGATTGTGCTTCTAGCAAGCTGTTGACTTTCTTTCAATTTAAGCGCCCAAATAACTCAAAAAATACATATCCAATTGATTTAAAATTTGGTATGCACAATATTGACATCAAAACGGAGGAATTGTCGGATAGTTTTTCTCGAAAAAGAATTTCTAAGGTAAAACAAAAATTCGACTTTACATATGTTTAACCGAGAAAAGTTCTTCGGTAAGACCTTTGTTTTCATGTGAATATTGTGCATATAAAAATTGAAAACATTTGGATAATTATTTGTTTAGTTATTTGTGTGCAAAAATTAAAAGAATTTTACATAATGGAGCGTGCTTCAGTGTTATGTTTCAATCATCAGTAAGAAATATACGTTATTTTGACTGCAGATGAATTATCGTCGGAAGCTACGCTTATAGGTACGTCGTAAAACAATTTAATAAATTAAAAGCATATCCATAAATCAGAAAATATAAATAGCAACTGTGTTTTAAAGTTTCTTTTTTGCCTTTTTTAAGATTACGCCAGTCATTTTCTGAAAGTAAGGGTTAAATAAACCAATAAACAATGAAAAATTCTTTGAAAATAATATATTTTATTATTTGTAGGTACTTAATATAAGAATTAGCAGGGCATCACATCGTAAAAATTAGTGAAAAAAAATAAAATAAACATATTATTTTAGAAAAAAAAAATTAATACTTATTTAAAAAAAATTAAGATAAACGAATTCCACCACCTCCTGGACATTCTCCATCACTGATTTTCTTCAATTCTGCAAGACAATTAGAGTAATTTGGTTAAATACTTATTATTCATAGACAAATGTTTACTAATTACTTACTTTTGCCATTTTCACAATTGTAATTATCCAAAACACATTGACTACCGAACGATAAAGGTTTTTCGCCATCGACTCCAGCACAAATTGCCTCAGTTTTTATATTATCACAGCTTTTAACACATTTTTGTTTTTGACGTGCTTCTTCTTTGATTTGTTTTAAATCTTTTTTTTCTGGTGGTGCTGATAAAACAGTTACAGCTAGTGCTGCTGTAAAGATTAAAACAGAATTTTTAGATCAATGATTTCTACATGAAATATAAACAATAAAATGTATAGTGATAATATTATTTAGTCCACTCAAATGTCGTCGGTTTTAGGGTTTTGAGACATCAAGGAACGTTTTGAAAGACGTTTAAGAATTTTCAACAATTTTCGTTTGAGAATCAGTCAATAAATATTTATCTAAATGTAATTTGACATAATCTTATTAAATACCAACAAAAGAAAAAATCAATTGACGCTAACGATTAACAGTGTTAATTGCTTAAATATTCAAAATATGGTTGCGTATTATGCAGATATTATTAATTAATTGAATTTGCGATTGAATCGTTGCAAATTTAATCAAATAGTTTTTTATCGATTTGAACTTTTCTTTGATCTCTTATGATTTAAGAGATGGATCATGCATCCATGGAACGCAATTGACCGATTTTTCTCATATTAAGTTTTTATATATCGACTAAATAAGTGAGTTTCTTTAGACTTGATTTAATATACCCTCATATATTCATATAGATGAAATAACAATTCATGTTTTATTCATCCTCGAACTATATTTAATAGCTCTATTTTACTGGCGATTGAAACTCTAAAAGTCTAAAATGCAGTTAATTATAAAATATTGGCCTTAGTATGTTCAAAATTATATTTATTCTCGGGTCAAAATTATATCGAACTCGAAATCATGTTTAGTTGTTACATTATTACATTATTATAATAATTACATTATTATTTTTTCTAAACATCTATATCGTCTCTTAGTAAAATATTATGTTTAGATAAAATATACAGCAGTTATCCCAAAAACTACATAAAGTTGAATTACATGAAACGAACCATTATTATTATATCCGTCATTGTATGGTACAAATTCCAAAAATTTGTAAAATTAGATGAACTCCCAAGTTAGTATCTAAATTTGAAAATAAAATTAATATTTAAAACTTACCAACTACTAACAATGCAATTGCAAAACGCATTTCACTTTAAAATAACACAACAATAATAACAGTTTATAATTTTTACCCAACACAACCTTTCTGACAAATGAATATTATTTGACCTTATATACAATGATGTACACCTTTATATGGCTTTTATAGAGGTTCTGGTGATCGGACAACACCGTGTTTGATCAGAGTTGTTTTTTAATTTACTTTCTGATTGAAAGGTTTTGTTTTCTCGCTAAAAAATCAAAATTCTACCCGAACAGATCATCGGAACAGAACTAGCTTGTGAAATTACAACCTCAAAGAATATAAAAACTTTTTTACAAACAAATCAAACCCCAAGTAACTGAAAAGCAAGAAGTAATAAACGTTTTTATTTAACCTTAATAACTAAGTTCTTAAATTAATGTAACTATACCTAAGTAATATTGAGTCTGCAACCACGTATCGCGCTTTGCTTAATTAATTAATTTGCTAGTTTGGCGCCGACTCAAAATTTCTTAGATATACTTGCATTAGTGATTAGTTTATTTTAAACTAAACATAATTAGAAAAATATATACATGCGCTCTATCAGCTTTTATATATATGAGAGAGTATGGATTGAGTTTAGTCAAAAGCGGGTGAGAAAAAAGTTTGTAAAGATTAAAATTAAACATAATGTTCTCTCTATCCATTAAAAAATAATTATCAATAATTATAATTATAATTTTTTTCCAAATTTGTATGGGAGCAACTTCGAGGTATACCCAATAAAAAAAGAATTATCAAAATCGGACTACCCTGTAAAAAGTTATACGTGATCATACATTTAAAAAAAATACACTTGTAAACCTTGTTTTTTCGTCGATTAAAAAGGAAATTGATCCAATTCAGCATGGATCATTTCAGCTAAACTAAAATTATTTCGATTAGTAAAAACGAATTATAGACATATGAAATGTATGAAAAAGTAACATTTTCTTATGTATGAATTATTTTTATTCAAATACTAAAAATAGCGAAAAAAATTTAAATCCAACAAAACTATCAGAAGCTGCAAATTATATTTCATTCTAATGGAATCGCTTTGATAATTTATCAATCGAGTAAATCAGAAAGTATTTAACATAGCAGTTAAAGGTCATACCTACCATGGCTAGTTGTTTTTATTTTCAGAGATAGGAGAGTAGATTTTACCGGTAAATGTTGTTAACAAATTGAAACTATGATGGATAAGTTGAATGAATGATTTAGATTTAAACAAATTTAAAGGTGTTTAAAGCCGTATTGCCAGCCCAAGTTAACATACAGTAGAAACTATCTAAAACAGACAAACCGGCTCAGTGGCCAAGTGAAAAAAGGCACTTATACCTTCACCCATTTGACTACTTAGACTAAATTGCTCAGTTTGATCAATTATCACACTGGCGTCGCTTGTATAAAAACGAAGTAACCGGCTCCACCAACAACATAATAACAATATAATTGTCCGATGGGAGTGCGCTGAAAGAAGGTACAGAGGACCATAAAGTTTAGAAACAAGGGACGCGGTTGCTGTTCGCCTCTTAATATACTCTACCTAAAACCGAATGTTATTTTGGTTTAACGAAAAATTTTCCGGTTTTCTCTCTCTCAATTCGTTGCCTTTGTGTGTTTGAAGTTGAAAACGCTTTCAAGATTATCCAGCAGAGTGGAAGATCATTCCCCGTTTAGATTAATTCAATGAACAACTACTTAGAGGAGTTTTTGGATATAAAATGACTTCCAACGCAGGTTTCGCCATTTGTGTGTTAAAATATATCTCTTCTAGATGTTAGTAGTATCACTAAAATATCATTCTATCTCAAACTAACTGAATTTTTGCTCCACCCGTCTTTCTTATCACTGATGATCTTTTCCCGTTAATAAACATTATCCTTTATAAAAGATTTGGGATCGTTTGAATGTTTACCCTTCCCAGTATGCGTTCAAGGTGCAATCAGAAAAATATGTACTCATTTCAAATTGTAGAGTCTTAGTAACTATTCGTAGTCAATAAGCCAGCTACCTGTAGGCTAAGCTTGAAAGGATTAATTTGTTTGACATCTCATATGTGGCCGAGAACGGTTTTCACTGTGATTTGTAACAAGTAGAATAAATACGTTTTGTTCGATCAACCCAAACATAATTTAAATAACCTCATTACATTTAATGTACCTAAATCAAATTTATAAATGTATTAGAATATCATAGTTGCAGTCAGTAAAAATAACACAATCTAAAAATTATTTTAATGCTCTGATAAAAATTAATAATAATATCGAATAATATTACATTTTAAACGTATGCTAACCATTTACCAAGATGTCAAAGAATTATTTTCTAACATTTCAACAAATTCGTTATCATCTTTTTCATCGAATTTGTCATGGTCAACATTGTTGAAAATCTATAACCGTTTGAAAATGAAAATGTGTGATAAGGTAGGCCTTACATAGAAATTTTTGAAAAAATTGACTGTTTATGTAATACTACTAATTCTCGTACCATTTTCTTCAAAAACCCAAAAAAATCAATGTAAATTCAAAGTAGGCATGTATTACTTCCGAGTTATAACTACCAATATTGAAAGTATTTTGTTCCTTTTGATTAAAACAAAAAAAATCGCATGTCCTGTTCAAACGCGATAGAAGTGAAACTTTAAGATAAGGAGACAAATACGCACGTACACAAACATTCTAACCCAGTAATAAACACTGTATAATGCCTTCTATCTCATTCTCTATCATGTTAAGTCCTATAGATTCTCGCGCACGTTTTTTTCTATAAATGTATTCGGTTGTCTCTTTTTACTGTCGCTTTTTCGTTTCGTTTGAATTCACAAGGATACCAAAAAAGTTTCACTTCAAAAAACATTTTTTTTGCTTCGATTTATACATATAGATGTGAAACTCCTGATTTAAGAAAATTGCATTTTGTGTCTGTGTCTTTCTACCAGTCTATTGTTTCGGGCAGATTTTAATGAAATTTTATATTGTGTATGATATAATTTTACAGTAGGCATTTAAATTTTATACAGAATTGGTGGTGAAGATTTGGAAAGTACATTCTTTTCATCTAATACCTAAATTGCAACTCGTTTTGTGAAGACGTCTCCGTACATATTAGCTACTTAAGTAAACATATAAGAAAACATTAGGAGGAAGTTCTGTGCTCATTATTGACAATGTAATTTAATTTATTTATTATTTTGCACATTCAAAACTTTCCACTTCTAAATACCACAATGCCAAAAAAAGAAAACATTTTTATGTCGTTAAACGTACAAATTTATGTATATTAATTTAAATTAGCGAATCTGCTTTCAACTGAATATAAAAAAAAATTTATTTGTTAATAAAAATTAAATTTAACAACAAGATCATTATCAGATCAAATTAACAAATCAACAAAAAAATAATAATAATAATAAAACCACAACATTATAATAACGTTGTATCGCCTACAAAAACAATTTAATATATCCGTGTATGTAAATAACACTGCTTGTAACATAACAAATATTGTGTGGTGGTGACACAATGACACATTCGTGACATGACACCTAATTTACAGTATATAAGTTACAATTGTATTATCTTTATTTACTATCAAAATAATAAAAACAAATAAAATGTAACAAGCGTTAACTAATACAAAGCGGTTTGTTCTAACGTGATTTTATTTATTCCGTATATTTAAGAGTCCTTAAACATACGAGTAGGTCAATCAGTTTTTGGGGAAAAAAAAGTAAACCAATTTTTTGGTAATTTTAATTTTATATTTCTGAATATAATCTTTTTTTAATTCAATACCCTTTTAAAGATGTCCGTTCAACTTTTCTAACTCTTAAGAAAATTATGATTATGATAATTTCTCAAAATAAGCATTTGTGACTGCGATGACCTTTTGATGCAAACCATTGTCTAGTGGGATTTGAAAATAAAAATAATTCACTCGGCGCTGGTGAATACCAAGGATGGTCTATCAATTTAGCATTGAATATCCCCACGTATAGACTCCTTCATTATCCTGGTAAAAGAGAATATTTTTATTCAAATGAGGGCGATTTTATTTCATTTTTTCATTTAACTGACCAAATAATATGAATTTCCTAGAACAAAAATTTTGTTGTATTTTATAAATACGTATTTAGACAACAAAATAGTCATCATCAGTATGAATTAGCGAATCGTAATAATTCTCCGAGGAGATGTTACTGGTTGTTAATTTGGTGACGGTTTGCACACGATGTTAACAATTACTTTGTAATCGAAATACGTATTTTTAAAATAAATAAAAAATTTTATCTAGTAAATTATGGCAAAAAATCAAAATTGATATGCCTAATAATGACGGATATAGCATAATACTGTCCAGATATCGTGAGGCTCTTTTCCAAATAGTCTATGAAGATAATACTACGTGTATTCCAAAATACAGAAGCCATAACCTTTTCAACAGATTTCAGAATAAATGCCTTCTATAGAGCCCTTTCGTCTTTAACACTCCTTATCCAGTGTTTTGACTGGTGTGTATATATACGTATCAGGTGTGAATTGGTGTATCCATATTACATCTAGAGATACTAATCTCCGCAGAAACTCCTGTGATTTGTACAAATTCAAATGCGGTACGTATCTCGATAAAATTTGTTCATTCACTATTTTTCATGAAAAATTGAATTTATTAGTCGTTCTAAACGACGGTCGTCTTCTATTGATGTACAACCACATATAAATTCATTTATCCAATCATGAAATGTTGCAATTATAAAGATAGGATTGAATCCATATTGCTTTTATTTCTTTTTCAGGGTTGTTAAAAACTCATAATCACAAATTCCAGGGCTAGTTTAAAGAGGAAAATGTTCGACTTTAAGTCTTTATGAGGTGGATGTAATTATATGGCTCCCACCCATATTGAAATCAGTTTAAAATCAATTACAAAATCCCATCCAAACAAACCGTGAAATAATAAAGAAAATAGTTTTTTAACGTAACAAATATTAGTATTTTATTGGACCAAAATTTAGTCATAAAATACAAGTTACAGACGATATTTTATACGAGTCATTTTAAATTATTTAATTTTATTCGTTACTTTTAAAAACCTTGTTACATGCGGATTTATAAATAATAGAAATAATAATAATAATAATATATAAATAAATAAAAATCATAATGACCGGATATAATCTATGAATGCTTCAATTATTTTTGTATTTTGTTTGTATGAAAGGAACTACGTAACGTAAATTAATTATTACTAATTACGTTATCCATGTTGACAGTATTTTTTAACATTTTATTTAATTGGAAATAAATAATATTATTCAATAATTTACAATTGTTTTCATTTAAAACAAAAATTTATTCGAATAAAGACTAGAATTTCAGATTATGAGTAATATTCGTTTCTGCAATTATTTGTTTTAATTATAAATGTTTACATTAAGTGTTTATAATTGCGTACATATACGGCTAAAGCAAGCAATCCAACCTTTGCAGATGCCGAATTCATTGATTTCAATTATTGGTGCATAGTAATAAAAACACACTATGACTAGTAACCACCGTGAAATCGTTATTTCTTTCGTCTTGATTTGACGTTAGTCACTCTTAAAATTACAAGCGCTCTCGTTATAATTTTGATATAAATTTGTTCGTACTTATTTGGGTATATTTGTGGGGCCCAAGGCATTGACTCCTTTTGCTATGTGGCTAATCCGACAATAACTAAGGCACCAAGACTCATTTGTAACATTTCTATGAGGCCATGACAGTGCCGAAGGAAACTTCTTTAATAAGTTTCCATCGTCATGGCATTAAAAGAGAACATCCACTAGTTGAAAGGTTTCAATTTTTCATTTTTAACTCGCTTCCATCCTTTTATAGACCCTTACAAAGTTTTTTTTTCGACCCCCATCCACTCTCCGTTACAACATATTTTTTTCTACTATAGGTTCAGGCATCGTGTTATGCAGTTTTATACTATCAAAAGTTTTGTTTAAATCAGTCCATAAAGTTAATGTAGTAATAATAGTTGTGCCCAAACAAAGAATTAACAAGAAATAATTAAATAAATAAATTAATTCTTATGGCCTTGAATCAGGTGTTTTAAATGAGCAAAAAATATAAATTATACCAGGTACCACAAAAGTGATTATTCCATTAAGACATGTAAACATTGTTCCTGTTTGTTAAAAAGTTTTTTTGACCAAGGATGTGGAAACACGAACGTCGTTTTAGACTCAAGTAATTGGGGCCATTTGTTTGCGTAATGTAATGCCTATAAATTTGAATTTATATCGACTTCCGTATATTTTTATTCAAATTAATTTGCGCATTTATTTTCTATACATGATAAGAAAAAAAAAATATTTCTTTGTTGGGGCACAGGTGTCGATAAAAGAATCTTATTTTTAGTTTTCTAAATCATGCTACTCTAAAACTCTTATCCTAGTGTAATTGATTAAAATTTTCCAAATGGCAATTACTCCCACAGAATATATGATTTTCAAACTATGTTAGTTTAATTACATTAAATAATAAATTATATTCCATTTGTATCAGATAGATCTTTGGGTTCTTCTTGTATTTTGGTATGGATTAAATGAATAATTCTTTTCTATACTCTTGTATATAATAAACATATATTATTTTTTCTAAGAAATATTATATGAAATAAAGGAAAAAATGTAATTTAAATGTTTATAAACAATGCTTCGAATAAAAATAATACCTAATTTAAACAGTAATAAATAAAATGAATTGATTATTTCATATTTATTTTTAACTCATTCTAATGGCAGCTGCACTCGAATATTAAATTTTAACATGGTTGGGCTTAGATAAAGAACTTTATATAAAAATGTTATTTTGATGAAAGCAAACCAAAAGAACCTGAAAAATGTTGTTTACGGTTTTACCTGAGACATAATAACCACAGATAGATTCATAGGTAGTAAAATTTCTGGTAGTAATAGCTAAAATCCTGGCAGTAATGTTATCAAAAATGTGTATTATATGGCAATCCTGGGAAAAACTTTCTCCCAGACCACCCTCTTAAAATTTAGAGTTCTTTAAATATTAATTAATTTTTTTCTAAATCATTATAATAAAACATAATGCAAATTTGTCACTTGAAATTGTATTCAATTTTATTTTTTTCATATTTGTATTTATAAACATCTTCATAAAAATAACTTTAAAAAAAAAATTCTATTTACCGTCTATTTTCCTAAATATTTATTCATTATTCTTAATTGTAAAGAATTGTTTATTTATTTCTATAATAGGATAATGGTTAATAAATAATTAATAGATTAATTATAGTGGCGTCTAAAGAAAATTAACTAATTTTATAAATAAATAAAATAAATATCCTACAGTTCAATTGAGTTAATTATTTAAGTATGAAAATAATAAATAAATAATTACAAAAAAAATTATATAAATTAATTTAAAAAATTGTTTGTTAGTTTAATAAAAATATAATTATCAATTGGACACATTTCAAGTTCAAGGCTAGTATTTAATCTACTAGTATTACTGTGGGCTGTAGACTCCAATAAAAACAAAAAACTACCTTGAACAAAATGAATAGGGATTCACGATAAGATATAAATTTTTCGTATTTGCCATGATCATATTTTATAACATTGCAAAAAACCCTGTCCTCCTTGATTAACTTACTGACTTCACTCCTTGGAGGAGGAAAGGCGTAGAGTCTCAACATAAATTCTCAATCTCATACGATTTTGGTCTAAGCTTTTTATTGCTTCCCAGAACTTGCAGGCCGATGCAATGCCTATATCTGCTTCGACGTGTTGTTCTTGACCTACCAGTTCCACGTTTACCCTGTGGATTCCATTCCAACAACAACCTGCAAATATCGCCCTTGTTCCTCAAATTATGCACTACCAATTTCTACTTTCACCATCTGGTAACTATTTCCTTGATTACTTTCAAGATTTTCCTGTTTCCCCTTATTATGTCATTTCATTTCAAATCGATTGTTAAAAATCAATCTAGGATTTCTGAAAAAAGGTTGAAATTTTTGAGATTTTCTGAAATAGGGTTGATGAATTTCTGCAAAGGGATCTCTACATAGTGCATTTTCAGGATTCGATAAACATGTGTACTAAATTCCATCAAAATCAAACGAAGCGTTCGATAGAAAATGAAGCATACATATATAGATACTTTTGCATGAATATCTCTGTTCGTTGCTTAAAAATATCAAAAACAAAACGGCCTACATTTTTTAAAATTGTTTTCTACTGCCAACTGCTTCCATTAAAATTCGAATACAATTTAAAATTTTAAATTTAAAACATTTATTAATAGATAATTTATTATGTCTGACTTATGTAAGTAAGTGCATTAAAATTATAAATATGACATGTAGAAATTTATTTTTTATTAATAATATTTATTTATTAAAATGCAAATTGTCAATAAATAATAATAATAATAATTAGTATCAATAAATGGTAATAATAATTATATACAAAATTATTTTTATAGAAATATAACAAATTGATATGACATTTTTAACGAATTTATCATTTACATGTGTCACATGATTTATACTTCGCTAGACTATTTTATTATTGCGTGCATATAATACAGTAATCGGGCATTTAGCTGAAAAAGTGTAAACTAGCTCTAAGAGCAGATACCCACAAATTTTGTGTGTATAAGAAAATTTTATAATGTGCGTTAGATTTAGGGATATGCGTTGGATGATGCACAAATTTTTGGGTGCACTTTAATGCGATAGGGAAAATGAAAAAATTTTTATCACTTCAATAGAAGCCTCTGTACTTCACGTACATGAATTTGAAGTTTTTTTTTTTTTTTATTTCTTAAAAAATATCCAACAAATGGACGTTCAAAATTCCTAATTAAACAAGGAAGGAGATTTGCATAAATGACGCCATACATTTTCATCTCAAAAACTACGTTTTAATTTACAGGTCAAAAGATCGCTATATACACAAATTTATCGAAATTGGAATCAAAAACTTCGATTTTTCTAAATTTATCTCTTCGAAAAAATCGATATAATCGAAAAAAATAAAAATTTATCTCGGATTTCAGTAAAATTATATTAATCAGAGTAATTTGACCTGTAGATCTCTACAATAACACCCATTGGATCCGTAGTTTTACAGATATTATCCAATATCCGATCCGGAAGTTACATTTCCGAACAAACTTGAAGTGATTTCTCGAAAACTAACCATCCAATCCGCAATTGCTAGTTTTTTTTTTCTAGACCTAAATTATTCTAGAAAACCTAAACTTAGCAATTAAAATTTTAGATGTCTCACATTTTGCATCACTCTTAAACCAATGCAACATATTGGTCAGTTTAAAATCATACAGCAAAAATAAAAATATTTAGCAAGAAGTACTTACTATATTATCATTTCTATGATAATAATCATATACTCAACATATATCATGTGATCATAATATATTTATCATTAAATTTATTTAGCCAATAATAATAACAAATCGTATATGATCTTTATCAATTTAAATTACTTATTATTACGTCAGTTAAATTAAAATTGGTACAAACATTTTATACACTTATATTTTAACATATCCATCATACGTGTAAATATCATTTTAGTAAAAGTGTGATTTGACTAGACTTAATGTAGTACTATTGGTTTTAGTATTAACGTTCAGAATTTAATGACACTCGGCATATTGGATCATTTAGGATAAAGAATCAAACTAAAAATATCACTAAACTAAATTAATTTTATTCGGACCTGTTTTAGCAGTAGTATTTTCCCGATCCCAACTGTTGATTTTTTGGGGTAGCTCTGTAATCATGCCACTCGCTATCGTATTAACTTTCAATTTTTGCGCAAAAACAACTCAAAAATACATATATTATGAAACGGAGGGCTTATCGGAGAGGTTGTTGTCGAAAAAAACAAATCCAAATTTAAAAATCAATTTTTACCTTTTTCAGTTAGCACGAATTTCCTGGTATTTTTTCACACTGCTCTGCTGGCTTAATATTTAGAAGAGCAGTGCAACTTTATAACGAAATTTTTTATTTAAAAATTTGAGCACCTAATTCAAGTTAGCAGAGCAAGGTGTTTTGAATACTTTACTCTGTTAACTAGACGGTGTTTAAAGCAAACCATTTCGTTAATCCATGACTAAACATATTGGATAATAAATATTTAATATTCAAATGAATTTAAGCTATTGTTATAAAAATACATGTTAATACAATTAATTTATTATTCATTATGTTTAACGAACAACACTCTGCGACAAAATGAAACAAATGTAAATAAAGAAAATTATTTATTTATATTTTAACGGTTATTGCTTTTTACGTCCACTATTTTTTGAAGTACTTAGCAAATAAACTTATAAAAAAATGTGGTATTAGGTAAATAAAATAATCAATAATATTAAATAACAGTAGAAATTATTACATAATACGTTTCACTTAAGACGAGTGTCAAAAATGAGTCAAAAATATTACATTTTATTTAGTCTTTTGCCATAATTTGATAAAATCATCAAGGCTTTTTCAATAATAAAAAATTTCTTACAAAAAAAAAAATGTCGTTAAAATCTATATACGATGCCATGTATCCATTATATTTAACAACAAAAATATTCGGTTTAACTTTATATCAATTCGAAAATGAAAAATTTCAATATAACCGTTTAACACTATTGAAATTATTTCATTTAATTTGTCTTCTAATACCTACAACATTAATGACCATAAAATTTACACCGAATATTTTAATGAATCGTAAAAAAATTAATGTCACCATATTCTATGATAGTTTACTCAATTTTCAAAATACCTTTATAATGCCATTCTGTTTATATTTAATTGGTATTAATTATCAAAAATTATGTGTACAAACATTAAATAAATTATTAAAAATTGATAAAAAACTAAATTTAATGTATAATTTATATGAATCGTATAAACAAATTCGTTATATTATTTATATTCATTTAACAATAATGTTTAGTTATTGTACGTTTAATGAAATTGGAATGCATATTCATGGTGTGGAAATTCTTACACGTTTCGTGCCATTAATGTTCTATGTGTATCCATTTGTTATAAGTACATTAATTTTTTCACAATTTTCCATTTTGATATTTTTAATAAAACAACGTGTTTCGATTTTAAACAAATTATTATATAATTTATTTTTTAATAAAAATAATTTACAAATAAATTGTATAAAAAATATTGAATTTAATAAATATTTAATAATATATAAAATTAATAAATTTCGTTATATAAAACTTATTTATTCTGAATTATATGATATTTTAATAAATTTTAATCGCATTTTTCAAATACCAATATTAATTTTCATTGGTTTTGCATTTGTACAATTAACTGTAATTTTATATCGAATTTATATTTCATCCGATATTTTTGATAAAAATGATAATTGTCTTTGGTATTTATTAATTACATTGAAAACATTTATGATTTTAAAATTTTGTGAGGATACAAGAGTAGAAGTAAGTTTTCAGTAATCAATCTTCAATATTTCTCTCTTTTGATTTTTTTTATTTCAAATTATTTCTTAATTATTTCTTGTTGAGTACATCACCAAATCTTAGTTATCTATATGGTGCCACGAGAATGGTGTAGCCGATCAAAATATTAAACAAATCGTTATTTGGATTTAAACGAGCGCGTCAGATTAAGATATGGTAGGTTGATTTTGAGATAATAATTGTATATTTTAGTTGAGCGTGACGCAACAGAATGCGAGCGTCACAAACTTGCAAAAAAGACACGGCATCTGTGTGACGCTTCAAATCTTTAGATTAGTAAAATGAACATAGTTTTCAGCATACACGTAATTTTTTCGTTTTAATATTCTGATCGGCTACCCTATACGTGCAGCACCACCATCGATAGCTAAGATTTGGTGGAGGTATTCAATGATATCTCTCATATCCTAATCTGACCCGCTCGAGAAAATCAAAAAAACCCCCGCTTGGGCTTCCCTACCATAAAAAGGATAATAATTTTACTTCGATTTTCGAAAAACACTTATTTTTAGATAGTAAAAGTCCATTATTTAAACCACGTAAAAAAGATTTGTTAAAACTATCGATATATTTTATCCTTAAACCTGATAATTCACAAAGAAGATCCTGAACCTACTTAAAGTTCCAGAAACTGTAGAATATACGTTAATTAATTAATCCTCAAATATAAATTTTAATTTTTAGGCTGAAAAAACTACGTTAATTAATCGATGGATTTATTTGAACAGTAGTGAGACTGAAATTCATGATGAGGTATATTTTCTTTCACCATTATCTAAAAAATAAATTATAATTCCAAACTATGTTGTTATCTAAGATGCATTGGCTGTTCAATAATGAAAGCTAAAATTGATTACTCTTCACAAAAATTGAAAAAGAATTACTAAAATCGTTATGAGATGCATATGAGGTCGAAATTTTTTTTTTTTGCTAATTTGGACAATCTGTACCTATTTTAAGTATATATTTCATCGAAGTGTCTAGAATAAAAATAATTATTTGCATGATTCTTTTTACCATACAAAATCAAGACTTAAATTATTACTTTTTTAATTTTTAGATGGAAACATTTTGTTTACAATTACAATATCAGAAAGTAAATTTGAATGCATGTGGCTGGTTTAATTTAAATATGCAATTATTTCAATATGTAAGTTAAGACTCTATACGAAAAATTAATTAAGCTAAGAAATATACAAAACCATGTATTGGTTATAATATATTGTATACACATCATTTAAAGTGTTACGATACTGCCAGAAAATTATCCATTATCATTTGTATTAGCATTTCCATGTATTTGAATTTTCAATATGACCAACATGACTAAATACGGATAATACAAGTTGGTCATCAGTTATTAAATAAATTTAGTTCGTACTATTTTAAACTTTGAATAACAAATAAAAGTAATCAAATTTCGCAAAAATGCCAATATGTTGCAATTCACTGTAGTTATACTGACACACTTATATACATATCAAAAACATCCTTCCCGTTATGCTTATGGTTTTCTATATTTCGAAGATGTCTCTAAGTGATCCTAGGGAGCTGAAATTATTTGTCTTTTAAGCCTCTTTTAATTGTTTTAGTTGCACAGTGGAATTTTGGTATATTTTGTAATATTAATACAATTTCCAACTATTTAAAAATCAATTAATAATGGCAATAATGAAAGTATTTGCCAAATATTAATTAACAATTTATAAATTTAATACATTTTAAGTAAGTTTTTAATTACAGTAACGTATTAAAATAATTTTTCTTTATTATTGTTTAATGTAGATTTAAAAATAAATAAAGAGATTTAGTTAAACATATAAAAACGTCTTCCTTATCTAATTTTACTTTCTTTAAAACTTATTCCTCCATGATGAAAAATGAAAGCCCAAATTTTTACCAAAAAAGAATAAAGTGAAAGTATGAATTAGTAACAAATTTATACTAATGATAACGCTTTTATTAATCTAATTTTGGGACAAAAAAATTCTCTGTTTTTGAGTTTTCCAAAGTAAAAATCCAAAAATACTTCTTATTTTATAAGTAAGTGGCTGGTTTCTGAGATATCGTTTCAAACTTCTCCAGGAATCATTTTTCTGGGTGAGCCCCAAATTTGGATTAAACTACGCTTATAACATAATTTTGACTAAAAAATTTTAAAAATCATGTTTGGTAACGTTGCGTAGTTTTTGAGATATCAAGTTAAATAAAACATCTTTATGAGGCGTCCGTAGCCCAAAGTCTTTTCCTTAAAGAACAATAATTTTGATGAAAAAGCGCCCAAATAAGGCCCTAATAACATAAAGACTACTAATTACGAATTCATTATGATGATATCGTTGCAGAAACGTAATTTTAATTTATAATTGTCAGTATCTTGCAGGAATCGAGTAAGTTTTAAAAGAAATTAATTCTATACACCTCTGCACATAATTAGTATCGTAATTGACCGGAAAGTCATTAGTGAAAAGGATTATTGCACGTATATATAAAAGGATTTTTAAAGACAAATTCTTAAACAGTTGAAATTTTGCGGAATATTTATTTTACAGTAGCTAAGTGAAATTAAAATTACCTATACCAAAATGATTAATCCTGCCAGTGTATTGTTGATAAAAATTTGTTTAGTGGTAAGTTTGAACAATATAATATAATTTTATTTGTTTTAAGCTTAGTGAATCGGAATGAAATTAACCTTCTATACAGAACTTATCATTTTTCTTCGAATCTTAAAAGTGTTCTCTCAACGTATAGAAATTGTTTTTTCATACCTTGCGGCACATATTTTTGAAAATCTGAAATATTCTTATATTCTCAACAAAACTGCAAGTTTTAATTCTGTTTGGCATTTTTGTGTTCTAAAATTTTAAGATTTCAAAATTGTGGCACCCCTCACGGGCTTAAACAGAAATCGGACACTACAATAATACCAATAACTATACGCAATTTAAATCTCCATTATCAACCAAATGAAGAATATTAAAAATAATCAACCCTTTTATGTTAACTGTCTTTTAAATTGCAATTTTTTTTATAGGTTTTCGTCGCATTTTGCCTCATACCAAATGCCAACTGTACGAGTTCATCATTACTACGTTCAACAGCCGATACATTAGACATAATTAAGGCGACAGCTGAATTTAAAACAGCATTGTTTCGTGGATTTGCTGATCGGTTTCAAGATATTCTAATACATGTAAATCATTTAACTGGGTCGGTTGTAACGAGCTTACAACGCAATAATACAAATTTCAGTGGTATATTAAGTTCCATAAATGATGCAATCCTATTATTTTTGGATATAATCATTCGAAGTATACGAAATTTAATTGAAACACAACAAAATGTGGATGCAGTTCTAAATACGGATGATGATTCTGTTTCTGTTACGGGAAATCAGCGATATAATGTATTAAGATATTCTGCTGTTCCTCGTAAACAACAATATTCAGCATATTACCGGAATCATTATTAAATTAATTTCATTTCTTAATTGCCTTAGTACTACAATGATTTGAGATCAAATTTTCATTAATTACAGTTGAACAGTATCACTGGAAAGGCAGTCACAAGTCGTTAATTGTTGACATTCATATAAACGATAATTTTGACAGTGATGTGTCCCGCAGTTCGTCTGGGTCTCACAACTGTATAAAGATAAACACAAGACTAAAATAAGTTCCTAATTTATTGCTTAAAAGAAAATGTTATACAAGCTTTCATTAAAGGGATACATATAATAAATATTGTATTTATTTCAATTTTCGCGCCTAAATAACTCAAAAAATCCATATATTTTGAAATTTGGTATGTACAATGTAGTAGGCATGAAAGCGGAGGGTTTTTGTCGAAAAAAAATTTCTAAGGTAAAAATCAAAATTGGATTTTATAATTAAAAATGTTTTTTCAAGAAAAAACATGTCAGTATTGTGCATACCAAATGTTAACACATTTGGATAAGTATTTTTTTGAGTTATTTGGGCGCAAAAACTGAAAGAATTTTACATAATGGACTATTGCTTCATTATTATGTTTCATTCTTCCTTAAATATATTATTATTTATTTTTATTATAATACTTTGTATAGACCTAGGCAACTTACAAAACAAAAAATTCAATAAGGTTGCCGAAATTAAAGCTAGATGTATTTTTCTAATATGAAATCCCTACAAAAAACAATTCTTATTTATTTTATTTTTAATATTAATATGTTTAAAAATAATTATTATACAGTTAAGTAATTATCATTATAAATTAAGAAGAAAAATATTTATTAATATATAAGAGTAAATTATAATAGTTGTTAAAGAAAACTAGTTTTATAAAAAATTTTTTGGATATTAAAATAATTTTAATCTATAACTTTGTATTTACTTAAAATCAAAATTGAAATAAAATGTATTATTTTATATGAAATCTCTACAAAGAATCTTTGCAGGATTTTATTATTTTCCATTATACTCATAAAATAACAAAAATAATGATGTATTCCTTTAAAAAGGATTTCTACGAAATAAATAAACGACATTAATGCACCAATGAAAAATAGGCGTTCATAGAATCAGTACGTGGATTCGCGAATTTAACCCCCAAAATGGTTAAGTATGGGTCGAATTTCAAACTCATCTACTGTCGATCAATTCCATTCGGATAAAAATTTATCAAAGACACTTATAAAATGAAAGATTCTTTGATCAATTCGTCCAAGACCTTGTACAGTGTTTAGGTCCACGTGTCCTAAACGCTAATAAATTCAAGTAAGCAAACACTAGTCAATATATAACCCTGGAAAAGCATAGGTGCTATCTCGATTAAAAAATGCAAGTTAACGTTTCTTTTTCACAAAAATATTGATAATTTCATTGATATACAGCTCAAATCTTGATGCATATTTAGGAGAGCTAGTTGGAGTCATTTTTCTTGTACCATTGTGAAACGAAAACTAAATTTTACTCTGTGCAGAGTAGAAGACGCACATCAATGAAAGAGGTGGGTATGCCCAACATGACAATATCCATTCATCCACACTTGATCAGTTGCTGCGCCATCGAAATCTGGATTCAGGAAATTAAAAGCCAGATTATGAATCCTGAGCAGAACCAAAATTGGCCCAACTAGCCTACTCTGAAGTATTTGGTTTTAATTTTTAGGTTTAGAATAATAAATTACACATTTTTTTTTTTTTAAATTTTTAATTAACAAAAATACTATAAAATAATTGACAACATATAATATGACAGACATATTTTATTAATAAGTATATGTTTATTTGTATGAAACTTTGGCATTAGATTATATTGATTGATTTAAATATATCGATCAATCACAGAATTTATGAAAAAAATGAATATTTTTATTTAAATAAAATGGACGGAATACTTTGGAATTATTTTTCTTTATATGTACAAAAATACATCATCATGCAACTAAAAACTTTAATCGTTTGTACTTTAAAAGCTCTCTTATTATTGTAGCTTAAGGCGAAACCACATTATACGCATTCCTAATGATAACTACAAAAACTACACCACAATTTTCTTTGCTGTAATATTGGAAGATTTGAGGTCGAAAACCGAGATCAGGTTAAAAACCAACAACAAACGCTAGATTTTTTTCTCTCTTGACTTCTTATAAAATCACCGTATAAAAATGAAGTAATAATATTGGCTTGAACGAATATAAGCTAAATCTGTTTCGCCTATCAAACCTATTGAATAAATTAGTTATTGTACGGTGGGTGAAGATTTATTTATACATGTGGATATTATAAGATAAGTCGTGCATAAATTAAAAATTGCATTTAATTTTATTTTCGACTTAATACGTCACACAAATCTGTTAGATTTTCACGTGATGAAGCCATTGCCTCTTGATATGATGGAGGACGTGCAGCTGGAACGATAACAGCATCAGTAGCACTCAAAAAATTACCGTCATGACTTCGTAATAAAGCTTCAGACGCTAGAAGAAAAAAATTATATTAATATTTATCCAAAAATCCAATCAATAAAAACTTTTTTTAATAATGCGGGATAAAATCACTTAATTGGCTTTGAACACGATTTCCCGTACAAGTTGTGGCTAGTAGCTGACACAAATTGTGATTTGCACGGAAAATCGGGTAAAAAAACACACTCAATCCCACAATTATAAAACTATTGGGAACTGAGTCCAAACCTCATGGAGTCGGGCATCCCACTCTTCCACAACTGATTCAATTTATAAGAAACAAAATTAAAAGCACACAGCAGCCGGGCATTCAAACGAAGCTTTAAGCATCGTTTCTAATCATTACATTCGTACTTACAGTTAGAGTTTTCCCAATTAAATCAAAGCTGAATGGTAGACCGTTATAATATTAAAACTGAGCGATTGATTACAACTGAGATATTTACAGGCCCAAGGTAAAACTCGATTATATATTAAATGCGCAAATGCCATTTCAACCTCCCAATTAAATAACAGCTGAATAGCAAATCGTTAAAAAATTACAGCTGAACATTAGAGTGAGCACTCATTTATAGATTCAAGCTCGATTCTATCCTATCGATTTTACAGTTTTTTCAAGTATATATTATTCCCATAAAAAGCGTAAAAGTTGTTAAAAAAACGTTGAAACTTGTTGATACACTTAGAGACTCTTACCTGACGATTGATCAACTGTATCAATCGATGTGGTTATTTTATATTTCGAATATTGTCGTACTGGTTGTACATTTTGTCGTGTGCTTCGAACTGAATATAACGATGTGTTTGAACCACGTGCAAGTGGTTGAACTTTACGTTCTCTTGGAGTTCCATTTATTCCATTATTTGATTCATAACGTTCTGGCATATGATTTTCTACAAATGAAACGAAATATTCATTATCTAATAATTCAATACATAACACCAAATCAATTTCTTGGACCTAGAACTCAAGAATAGATTAAACAATTTGAAATCATATTTGAATATCATATACATTTTTTTTTTTTTTTGATATAAAATTAAATAAATTTTGATATCCTTTCCATATTTCTCTTTTAAAACTTTAATATATCCAAAAAGAAAAATCTTTGCTTATGAATACACCAATTTTTTGTCGTATTTTTGATTAAACAATTAAATTGGTCCACTATTGCCTCTGATAGAGCAGCATGGAACAGACTTCTGAATAAAATTTTTCTTTTTTTGACCCAATTTGACTTGAACTTGATATATTTGTTTATTTAAATCAAGGAGAATTTTAAAAAATTTTGATTTTTACTTTTGAACACGTATGTCAAGACTGTGCAAACCAAATTTCATTACATTTAGATAAGTATTTTCGTCTTATTTGTGCGCCAAATATATTCATCCAAATGCATCGGTAATACAATGTTTTTAAAGGCAATTTGTATTACAAGTATGCAAGATAATGATATAACTACGACATAGGTAAGTAATATAATCACAAATTTTCATATATTTGAAGAAGCATTAAGTAAAGTAACTTAGGTGACTTTGACCTGAACGAAACATACTTACTGCTAACATAATGATTTTGTAGAAATCGTATAAACGCTCGTAAGAAACATACAACCATTATTACAAAGACTAATAAAACAATTGCTGTAATAATAAAAGTACCCGCATCAAATCGACTTGTTTGATAATCCCGTTGGTAATCCATTTTCTATAAAAATAAAATAGTATTTATATTAATTTTAATTTGATAGTAATAAAATTTTATACTAATTAATAATAAGGTTAAAACACAGGTCAAATTAACATTTTTCATGCAATCACCCTACTCATGAATTTTATATGGTTGATTTTTTAAATTAATAAATTATTTATTATAATTATAATTATATCCTAATCGTTGAAATTGTATGAATTGGAGTTTATCTAGATCATTTGGCTTTATATTTCCTGGTTATATCTCTGGTACTACTAGAACTATTTTGCATTTCGTATACCTATGTTTGTTTCGCTGTAAATTTCGAACGCGTTGTAAAATTTTAATCAAGTGTCTACTTATCAGGCAATTAACTTTATATGTTTGGAAAAATTTAGTTCCCTAGGTTTGATACAGCCTATTTGGATCGAAGAATCAAAACAATAGAAATGTTAAGAAAGTAATTTTGCAAAAATCTTCGACACGCCTCCGTTTTCAAGTATAGATTATGTATGCCGAATTTTATTTTTTGAATTATTTGTGCGCGAAAATTGAAACAAATACAATGTATATTTCAGTAGATGTTGTGTTCATTATAGATGCTAATTTTTTTTAGAACTATGTTAATCATTTTCCAATAATTATTTGTGTATTATCATCGCTTCATATAAATCATAATAGATGGATCTATAAGCATATTTTTAAAACAATTAGTGCCACTTGATAATATTTTGAAAATTTACAAGAATTATCAACAAAGAATTTAACTGACGTGTGTATCAATTAAATATTTTAGTGAAATCTCTTTAAAAACTTAAAAACTATAAAAAAAAAGTAAAAGTGCGTACTTACAATTTTAGTTAATTGCGTTTTTTTTATCTACGAGAGAAAGTATTGTTACAAAAGTTATTATTTCTACTCCATCCTAACGTTAAATAATTATTTGGACAGACAAAAACAAAACATCACCAAATTAAACTTCGTTTTTTTCGTATTTTTTTCGTGAATAAATATTTCAAATGAATACTAAATTCAAATCACAACACTGTAGAACATAATATTTTTATATTCATTATTATTCAATGTTTGAAGGCCACTCCGTTTATTTTGTCGGGAAACAACATATGACTAAATATTACCTTTCTCGCTCATTACCAGACCTGGTCGGTCACCAGTGTGTTTAGTATGAATGTTCGTGTACCATGTTACTAAAGGTAATTCATTGTAATAATAATAATAATCATGGTAAAAATTGTGATAATTTTAGTTGATGTACAGTCAATTTACAATTTCTTTCATGTATTGAATCCCTCCACAATTTTTATTGTTATAATTAGTTTTTGTTTTTTCGTTGCTAAAAATTTATTACATTCAGCTCGAAAAAAATACCTTTGATACCTACCTTCCAGGGATATTCTAGAAAAAAATCAACTTCGATACCGCGCGTTACAGGTCTATCTATTACTTCGATATCCTTTGAGAAGAGAAAAATTTGAGAAGAAAAACTAATAATATTAAAAAAATCAGAAAATCTTCTAGTACGTATGTAACATTTTATGTGTAGCTAAATAAAATTAATTGAATTTAATTTTCTATTCGTTACAATACTCACCCGACGAGTCGAAAAAAGATAACTCCAATGAAATATAGTTTCAAATATGTGTTTCTTCCAAGTGTGTTAACCAATAAAACGTAGAATTATATAAAACAGCCAATGAAAACGTTTATCATCCATTTATAATTTATTTCTGAATATAATAATTTAGTGAATTAGAAAGTTATTGATCTGCCTTCAACAACTATACCCATCATGGTTTGTTTTAAATGGCATCAAGCATTGTTTGTTGTCTTCATGCGTGTGAAAAATGAGAGAGATGTGAGCAGATTAATGATTTAATTAGTTTTTGGAATGTAATATAAAGAAAGTTTTCCAGTATTACTCTGTATATTATGGATAATTTTTTTTCTGGCTGTTTTCCATAGCCTACATGCATTAACTTATGATTAAAAAGAATTTTTCTGTTTTCCACACAAAAAACAGTGCCCTCCATTTGATAAAATCCAGTCTTTCCCCTAGCCTCTTCAAAAACAAGAAAAAAATTAAAAATTTACTGGTCATCTTACAAGTCTGAATGATTCAAAATGTATTATATCTGAAAAATTCAGAAATAGTTCATTATAATAAATATACCTCTGCTCAATATTTTGGCAAATTATGCACCAGGGGAGAGAAGCCAGAGATGATAGTTTTTCACGTGAAATTATTTATATAAAACAGAAAATAAAAACAACACAAAAGTATGAATCGTATCTTGGCAAATTATGTGCCAGTGGAAATACTTTTTCGCGTGAAAGCAGAAAACATTGCAAAAGTATTAATTGTTAGTAAATAAAATAAAGTATGTCTATAATCTATGCATTATTTAAAGTCAAGTTTCAAACTACTATTGAATATTTAGATCAATCATCGCGAATTAAAAGTGGCCAGAGAAGAAACCATGTTCAACAAACTGCAGTTATAAATACGGATGGCATGATTATAATGACTGACAACAAGTGAAAAAATATTATTTTTGCAACGCTGGTTATAAATAAAATGTATTCCGATTAGGATTGATATCGCAATAATCAAGATCATAAACACAATTTTTTGTTGAGATTATAAAAATGCCAGGGGAGAGATCTGAAATATGGAGCACAAAATTTAACGTGAATATTTGCTACAAGAAAAAAAATTAAGACTTTATTTATAATATTGCCATTATTATTTATACATTAATTTATGAAATTTAACAAATTTAACCGCTCCCATAAATTTAGGCGTTCATAAAGTTAGTGATTTCCTGTAATATATGAAAAGGCCACAGAAGAGACATTTTGCATATTTGAGGTGCGATTGTGAGAAAACTAAATAATTACTTAATTGAAATTGCCTGTCCATAAAGTAGATGCAATAGATTTGGAAATATTTTTTTCGGCATCGGCATCAATTTTACCGTCTTAACTGAGAATGATCTATAAATATATATTAAATGAGTTTTGAACGTAACTGTACTTTTACATCCAATTTAAAATAAATAAGTTCATTTCAATTTATTAGTGATTAGTCATTAGGTTAAATGGCGCTTGTATGGAATGCATTCATTCATTCATTCATTTCGAGGTAAGTATATGTAATAAAATAAATTACTAATTGTAAGTATAGCTAAACTAAAACTATTGTTACAAGTAGACCAGATAATTGATATAGTTATTTAATGCTTTCAAGATTTATATTGCTATCATTACCATTTAAACTTCTACAAATCTTCTCCTGATTCATGATTTATAAGTATAATGTAAGAAGAATAAGTAGGTATTTGTAATTACATACTTAATAGGTATTAAACCAAGTAGCTCCGTTGAACAATAGATCTCATGACATCTCGATGACACTCCAATCTTATTAGTAAGATAATATAGGCCACTCCTTAATTGTAATTGGTTTATGAGTTTATTGCATATATGTGATAATTACAATAATTTTGAAAAAAATGGTATTACGAAACCCCTAATAGTCCAATAGGGTTCAAAAAATATTTTTCTGGATTTAATAAACATGCGTAACAAATTTCATTAAAATCGAAATACGCCCTCGAAAGTTACAGCGCAACAAAAACATACACACATATATATGTAATTGTACCATAGAACTAAGACTCTTGATTTTCTATTATAAGATATGTCACACGGAGCCTCCAATTTCGGAGAGAGTTATACGAAAATTACAGTGGAAGAAATATAGATATAGACAAACAATATACAAAACCGCCAGGTTAAAATAAAAAACTTTATTTCGTTTAACTCTTAATGGTGGTTCTAATAATTGACAAATTTGTTGAAAAAAGTTCCTTTGAACTATTTATAATGTATAAAACATTATAACGACTATGCAGCCAATTAAAAAAACACCAGAAACACAGCTAGTCACCTGAAGTCCAAAAACAATTTCTTGAGAAGCTAATAGAGACTTTAATACGTGCCTCTTAATTTGTATTTATTTATTGGCGATTTTCAAATGCAATACACCTAAAATTTTACAACACATACTGTATGTGTCTGTTGTTGATAAATACTCATTACTAATTGGATTTTACCTTGACATAAATAAAATTTATTAGTAAAAAAAAAGCAGATTATTTAAAGAAAAAACAATTTATTTAGTTATAAAACATATTCAATAAACTATATTTTTATTGCTAAAATTGCTTCTTTTATAAAATTTGTTCAACACAAATTAAACAAAAAAATTTTTAGTAATGATTATTTTCACTAAATTTCTAAATATTTTTATTTAAAAAAAAAAAAGAAATGTTTTTTTAAAAACGTATGATATTTAATTTTTAATTAAAATACATTTTTTTATTTTTTTTTATTTTTGGCAAACTGTTGAAATTCGAACTTGAAGGAAAAAAAATTAACAAAGTTTAAGATTTAAAACTTCAAAACACTTTTTACCATTCATTAGTCTATCCATTTTCGTAATTTATTTTAAGGGTAAATATGTATGATTAAGTTTGCGAAGTAAATAATTGTTATCACTTTTTCAATCTGAAAATACACCCTTAAAACTTAAACCAATTATTTAAATTTATTCTCTGGTTATGATTCATTAAACTTATAAACAATTAAGCTAGTATAAACGAAAAATAAACATGAAAAAAATAATCAATACACTTTCACAAGAAATAAATCAATTTAATTCCATACAGATTTTTTGCTACTATTGCAAAAGATTTAAGCCTATTTTGCAAGTAATACAATATTGCATACGACTTTAAAATTGTTTCTAGTCTTTCAATTATCCAAAGATTAACTATAAAATGTTATGATTGTATCTCTTTATGTTCGGAAGATCTTTTGACACTGGTAGACTTATTTATAAAAAGTTTTTTTGGGACTTAGGGATTTTCGTAACGTTTATTTCCAGTAATAAATCGACATCAAAAATTTGAGCAGAAAACACTACTTTCTACTTCTAGTGTATGATAAAAGTTATAAATTATCATATATAGACAATATTTATTACATTAATGTTATATTTGATGGCTATGTTTTTGGTTTTACAACTCATTCACTCGGCGTCAATTAATTGGGTGTTTTTCGTCCATATAAACCTAGTCCCTAGATCACAAAATTATTTGAAACCAATCAAAACATTTGATGCTATTTATGTGCTTCTTAGTTGCTCTATTTTAGAATTTTGTGCTCAAACCGATTAAAAGAAAAATACATTTGAAATGGAAGAGGAGTTGTTGGTTATCATTGTCTTAACTTCCTCAATGCGAAATTTATCTTTCAAAAAATTTAGTGCAATTTATTTGATTATAAGTAGCTCTATTTTGGATTTTTGTGCTCAAATCGTTTAGGAGAAAACTATATTTGAAATGTGGGTAAAGGGGGTTAAAAAATTAAATTAAAACCGGAATCATAATTCTATTATAAAATATTTTCTTTTTTAATAATGGGAAAAATTATTTTCAAAAACAAAATAGATATAACCCTAAGAAATATAAGGATTATATGGATTGTGTATGGTGCTTGCTTTTGTAAATATTCTTTTGCGGTCCATGTGACTTCTTGATATGTTGGTAGTCTTTGATTGGTTGCAGTCTGAACTTGATAAACTTTAGGTTGATAATTTGGTGTATTTAGTACTTTAAATAAACACAAAATAAGTAAAATTAATAAATTTTATCATTTCGTATAAAATATTATAATTATTAATTTTTGTTCATCTTAATTATTTATTTGTATTTAGCAAAACGTGTTGAAATAGTTATTGGTATAGTTTCAAAAATTGTCATACTACCTTTATATAAGTATAATAGCGAAAATACTCTTACTTACGGTTGAACAATAAAATCTCTTCGCCTCAACGGGGATTAAAATCTACATTCCTCTGGTGTAATCTCTAATACCTAGATCATTCCATAAATTTCCATTCCAAGCAAATGATTCACTAGATGAATTTCCTAAAAATAAAAATTCAAAGTTGAAGAAATATCGAGTACTGAACTTCTGAAGTTGAGGAGTGCCTCCATATTACCACGGTCGGTGATCAGTAAACTGTGCTCAGTCTTTATACAGTTTATATTTTAGACCTTCCCAAACTATACGCCGGACGACCTGAGTACGTCACGAGACAATCCAGTATATAAAGAGTCCTTAAAATTAATATTTACACAGCACTTGTCAACATTCAAATTCCCGAAAATCTGGAGCAATATGACTAGGTGAGAAACCCTATCCAATCGATCTAACCTACTCTTTCGACAGAATAAGAACAACTAATGCAATTCTCCTGCATCTCCAACTGTGACTACCCAGTGATATTGAAAACTAATAAATTTTTTTATCGTTATTGCTTTTACATTTCTCTCCCATTTTAAAGGATATAGCAAATTATTATGATTTTTATGATTATAATAATAAATTTAGGTTTATTTGAATTATGTTATTACCGTCATATAAACGCCATTGATCAAAAGTTAAAATTAACTTTCGATGTTACCTGGTGGCAGAAAATTAAACCAATAATAGCTTACAATACTCCAATTTGTGTACGATATTTACATTGTTATTTATGATTATTCACGACAAATTCATGAAAAATAAATATTTAGTATTGTTTAAATGAAATTAATCAAATCAGCAATTGTAAATTTTGAATATTTGATAATTTATTAGAAATAATACAAAAATTCCTTTTGTTTACAACAAAATATCGAAGCTACATAGTTAAATTATAATAAGTATTTTTGTAATTATACCATAAATTTATCATATATTCATTTTAACTAATTAATTTGTATTTCAAGAATACATTACTTTAATTAAAATATTTATGTAAATGTTATTTATATTATTTTTAAGTAACATTTACATAAATATTTTATCGGCAATGTTTAGACTACATGTAATAGTTTTTATGTAAAATGCTCTCTTTAATGCTGCTAACATTATTTAGACGTATTTCTCATTAAAGTCTAGAGTAAGTACAAATAAATGTTTATCGACGGATGCTAAATCTTTCGGTTGATCTTCACTAAAGTATTTTTTTTTATTAGAGATTATATTTTTATATTACTTTCCAACAAGTCTTTAAGACCCACATCCGTGTCAGTTCCCAATACTAATTAAACAGAAAATAATTGAAAAAAAATATATAATAAAACTTTAGCACTTACTAGGTAAAGTCCTCTCTTCACAGCATCCACAGCAACAAACTTTAATTATTGCAGAAACAATTAATATACCAGATAATAAAAAAACTAAAAAAATCAATAAATCAGAACTATTATATATATCCATTGTATAATTTTTTGCGTTCGTTCTTGAAAATTGATACGAAAATTTGCGATCCAACCAAATACAAAAAGAAATTCACAAAATAAAAAAAATAAAAAAACAATAATTCCAGAAGATTATTGTTAAACTTGTTCTGTTTAAATGGCAGGGTTGAAGAAAGAAAAGAACAAACAATTTTTATTTTTTATTATTTGTTGCTAATTTTTTAGTGATAAACGGATGTAATCATTCTATATATAGTGGATAACTGATAACTAAATATTGAGTAAGAAAAATAAATATTATAAGAGGAATTTTTGAGTTTGATTTTAAAATGTTTTTTGAGAAAGATTTTGGCCGCGATTCTGTATTTTATATAGAGGAAAAAAAATACAAACAAACGCTCAACAGGCCATTGGTTCTGGGTCTTATATATTGAGAGGAATTGTATTCTACACTTTTTTCCTCAATCAAAGATCAGGTCCCGCTTTTTTAGCTGATTGTTCTTCAGGAGCGTATAGCAAAGATCTGCATCATGATAGGACTTAAAAATTCCGAAAAATAACTAAAATAATTTTTAAACAAAATGTATTAATTGTTTTAAATTTTTTTCGATTGTAATTTATAAATTCTTTGATTACTCATTTTTTTTAAAACATTTTATTCAAGATTTTTACAATAAAACAATTACCTGATTAAGCAAGTGAAAATAAGAACTAACAATGTTAATTGTTTATATACTTATTAGTTCAATAAAAACAAATGAATTTTTTTTTTTAATAATAATTATTTTATTTAAATTTTATACAAAACAGATAATTTGGAAAATTATTCGAGAGAGTTGTAGCCATTTAGCAGATTATTATTAAGATAAAAGATTCAACAAATTAGATATATGGATTAATAGTTCAAAAAATTAGTTATCAACCATTTAATCAGTCTATCAATTTGGTAATTTATTTTAAGGACAAATGTATTTGACATAACTTTTTGCCACTTGTCAGATCTAAAAACACACATCTAATATTTCAACCATTTATATAAAATTATTCTCTGAGTCATTAAATCTACTTACAATAAAACTAAATTAAACCAAAAATAAAAAACATTCAGGAAATAAAAATCAATACATATTTTTTTTTTTTATACTTAATAAAATCACAGAACAAATCAAATACCTAAATTCTATAGATTTTTTGCCACTATTAAAAAAGATTAAGACTGTTCAGCGGGGGGAAATAGAGGAAGGGTTTTGAGGAAGAGATTTTTTCCCACATAGAGTAAACTATAATATTAGTATTTACGACTTTTTTTTAAATAGTAGCAAATATTCCTTGAAGGAAAAAAACACATATTTTTCTAATGAAAAATCCTTTTTTTTTTCCAAACAATTTCAAGTTATCAAATTTCATTTTGATATGATTTGGAATCGAAAAACTATCGTCGAATATTCGAATAATGCAACTAAATATTTTCTTCTTTAATAGTGGTAAAAATTCATTTGAAAAAACAAAAAGGAAAATAAGATCTTGACCTAAGAAAAATAGGGATTATATGGGTTGTATGGTGCTTGTTTTTGTAAATGTTCGGTTGCGGTCCTTGTGACTTCTTGATATGTTGGTGGTCTTTGATCGGTTGCTGCTTGAACTTGATGAACTGTAGGTTGATAATTTGGATACGATTGATGTATTTGCGGTGTATTTGGTACTTTAAATAAAGACAAAATGAATAAAAATTTTCTAATAATTATTATATTTTGTATCTCATCTATGTCATTGTTAATATAAGTCGAAGAAATGAAACAATGTAACATAAAAACAGGCCTTACTACCGATTTTTTTGTCCTGTAAGGTGAATTTTAATGGTACGTTGGATTCGTATATATTCTCTAGAAACTTTGTAAACCAATCTGATTATGAAGAAAATCCAAATTGCATTTCAGAAGTGCATTTTGAAGTAGATAATTTAAAAAAAAAAAATGTAAAACTTGGAAAATTATGACCCCGATTTTGTTTGTCGGGGGGTTTTAAAGGTCGGTACCTGGTGCCCGCAGAGAGTGTTCTAAACGTCTTTTTCTGAAGTATTATGACAGTTTGTCAAAAAACTTGGCCTAAAATCGTTATTCGAGAGTTTTCTAGATCCCTGAATACGATAACGAAGTCAAAGAAAACCTGCGGAGTACCTGGTGCCCGCAGTAGGTGTTCTAAACGTCTTCCCCTGGAGAATTAGAACAGTTTATCATATAATTAGTCTAAACTCGTTATTGAGGAGTTTTCTAGGTCCCTGAATACGATAACGAAGTCAAAGAAAACCTGCGAAGTACCAGGTACCCGCAGTAGGTATTCTAAACGTCTTCCCCTAGAGAATTAGAACAGTTTATCATATAATTAGCCTAAACTCGTTATTCGGGTGTTTTTTTGGTCCCTGAATACGATAACGAAGTCAAAGAAAACCTGCGGAGTACCAGGTGCCCGTAGTAGGTGTTCTAAACGTCTTCAACACACCAAACCGCATTAAAATCCGTCTTACGGCGAAAAAAAAACGATAGTACATTATTTTAATTCCTGGACTATGTATACGATAAATAGTTTTTACTTGGGAATTTGGATAAAACAATAATAAATAAATACCAACGAAACGTTGCAATTTTTGAAAAATAAACCATCGCAATATTTTTATTATCCAAGTTCTCAATAAAAAAAGTTTGTTATCGCATATGTTAAAATTGATTTTTGTTAATCTTATTTGTTTATTTGTCAAACGTGTATTTTATGTGATAAAGATTTAATTAATAGTTTGAAATGGAAATTGGCATAGAATCAAAAATTGACACCCAACCTCCATATATCTACATAAAACGTATACACTCTCAATTAGACTGCAGTCAAGTTATGGTAAAGCACACATATCATTGACGTCACAGTTCAGTCACCGGTCAGTTTACGGTTTTATTTCTTTTAACTCTGTTTATACAAAACATGTCGGAACATATAACCTGTGTGTGCGCATAGAAATGTGAGTATATTAATACGTGTGTATCAGTAGTAGTACTGTCAGTAGTGGGTCATGATGGATAGTATACCCGACTTGCATACACGGCAACATTTAAGAACAGCTATTAATTATACACCTTTGGTCAAAATTCTTTTGACTGTTTTTATAAAAAAAAGATGTCAATCTCGATAGGGCAAAATTGTTAGGAGATCAAAATGAAAATTGCATGTTTATACCATATTTTCGAATGAATATTCATATGTTTACTTTTACATAAGTGAGTATGTGCTTAAAATAACATTTTCTTGTTTATTTCTCGTTTAATATTTAGTTTAAACATGCGGTAATATTTGACACACATGACTTCAAACCCGTTCAAAGACATAGATTTGATTTCATTCATTACCTTGTGTGTAGGCACTGTATGTTTCTGGTAAATTATTATATATTCCTAGAGATGATGTAGCATAGTATCCAGGAACTTGTTGAGTGCGAAAATTTGGATTCGAAGCGGATATATGTGCTCGTTCCGAATATACATTTCCTGTAAAATAAAATTTCAAAGTTATATACAATCAAAGATACACAAATGATACTACAGAGAAGGACCAAATTGATTTTGACAGCTCACATGGATAAAAGGGAATACTATTTCATAAATTTAAAAACGCATTACTTCTTATTCTTTTAGTAGGGTTCGTCAGCATATTACATCATGCGTTTTCTTGCCACCAGTCCCCTGTCGAACTTAATCATGTATAAACAAACCTCTTTTAAATAACCTGTCATAACAGATCCGAAAAAAAACCCTTCCCTTTTATTAATTTTTTTTTCAAAATTTAAATTTTCTTTCATAGAATATTTCAGTTTAGAGTGACATACAGATCGATTTTCGCTTCAATTGGCTTACAGAAAACAATTTAAAAATAATATCTTCTATATGTTGAATATTACAATTTGTGTACATACATACATATATACATATTACACGAATACATACAAATGTATGTGAGTAAACACATGTTTGTATTGTGCAATTATTATCTTTAATCTTTTAACAAACATAATAGCATTCATTTGTTTGTATTAGTGCAATATGTTTATATATATTGTAATATTCTATATACGTTTATTGTAATAATTTTTGGAATAAGCCAAGAGAATTTAAAATCGATCTGTATAAAGGAATATAACAAAATGCATTTGTTATGGGCTACGAAAACGCTGGAAAATAGAAAAATGTGTATGGCTTGTTAAGACAAAATTCGTACATTACATATTGCCTACCCTGTTTTTCGTTTTATTAGATATCTAAAGGTTTTACACAAATAATACTGAAATATTATCTGAATAAATTTATGCGAAGTCAAAGTTTACTTTCGATATTATCTACTAAATTGTACTCCGATATACTCAAATAGAAAATAATTGGGAAAGATAAATATATTTAGATAATAAAATTACACTTACTATGTATAGTCCCCTCTTCATATTGGCAGCAACAAGCGCTAATTAATGCATAAACAATTAATATTCCAGATACTACGAAAAATAACAAAAACAATAAATCTGGACTATAATATAAATTCATTGTGGAAATTGTTTTTCGATCGTTTTTATATAAATCGATATGAATATTTGTGAACCGAATAAATAGAAATAAAATTCACAAAACAAAAAAAATCAACATGAATTTCCAAATATTTCACAATAATTTCACATGAAAAATTATTGTTGCACTTAAATTAATGATCTGTTTAAATGGCATCTGTTATGAATTGAAAAAAAAAATTCGTTCGATTATATTTTGTTAATTATTTGTTGTTATTTTAATGATAAACTAAAAAGCAGATAACTGATAACTTAAGTTCAATGAGAAACTATAGTATAGACAAGGACCTGTATGGACTTGAGTGTGCAAAAATTGAGCACCACACTCTGTCAATGAAATTGCTTTAATAAAGATCATGATGTTGCGAGATCAATTTTTGGTCCTACTTTTTTATGGATTCCCCGGTATTTAGTTGGAGTACGTCACTATTTTAATGATTATTTATAAATAACACTTAAGAAATGTTGGAATTTTTTCAAAAAATAATTTATTTTGGTACAATAAACGATTTTAGTCGGAAAAACAGTCACCAAAAGTCACCAATTCAGTGCAATGGCGATAGAAAATGTTTCGAGAACATGAATTATATTGCATAAAAATACTCTAAACAAATACAAATACCAAGAAAAAAAATTTTTAATTTGCAGTAGAATCCGGATAAACCACTTTTACAAATGGCGTTTTTTTTCGACCATCGTTTATGTACAAAAACGAAGCATTTTCTAAAAAAAATTCGATAAGTTTAAAAATGTTTATTTTTGCAAAATTTGCATAAAACAATGATTAAAATTTCCCCAAACTTTACAGTCCATCTTAAAAGAATGGAAGGTCCAAAAAATAATTGACCCAACAACAACCGTATTGCTAATATTTAAGGTTTCTTCACACAATTCCATTGACATAATGCGGGGCTCTATTTTTAAACACTCAAGTCTATCCAGATCCTGGAATATTATGATATCATATAAATAAAATTAATAAATATATGAGGAATATATTTGATGTTAAATATTAAGGAGGTATTAGCAGACTAAGAGCTGTGATATTTATGATATTTTAGAGTTTGTGTAAACAATATAAATATTAAAACTTTCGGTATTTAGTGTCAAATATTTATTTACCCGACATATATAGAATATTTCATAATATGTTAATTTGAGCCTATTATACTAATATATCAATTATTGGTTTTAGTCTAAAGTTTGTAAAACTAGAAAACTTGACCACACAAACAAAATTTTGGTATAGGAGTTCATGCAAGCATCTAATTAGTCCATTTCCATATGTCCGTCCGTACGTCATCACGATATATCAAAAACAAAAAGAAATAGCGAGCTGAAATTTTAGTGACGTATTCTAAACACAATAAGTAAGTTAATAAACAAAATCGGTCCATTGGGTCCAATTATTATTACACTTAAGTTTAATTTGCATTTCTTTTTAAAAAATTGGAATTTTTCATAGAATCTCTATGAAGATATTTTGCTTATTAATAAAGATTTTAAATTAAAAAAGTAACTTCAATATCCTATTTGTGCAGTAAACACACTTCAAATGAAGTAATAAGGAAGTATAAAAAGACTTAGTCATCATACAGCTACAATAAGATTGATAAAGCTTTTTATTCGAAAAATTTTAGATTGTATATTATACTCCCTTAAGCAAGTGTAGAAATATTAATATGAAATACAAAAATATTCAAATTTTTATTTTTATATAAGAGTTCAAGAGATAACCGTTCAAAAACCTATATCTATGCGTATCGAATGTAATAATCAATTTTAAAACGAATGTTCACATAATCAGACTCTTGTTCATCATATAAATAATTAATTTCATTATTAAAAACATAAAAGGATATGACTATACACTAGTACGTCAATCAGTATGAATATATGTGCTTGTACATTAACTTAAAAAATTGGTCACTATAAAGATCATTAAAACATTAAATGGCTACGGTGAAGAAGGAAAGTTCTCCAATGTCTACTATCGCATACAAGTTTTTATACTCAACATATGTCAAATATTAATTTTAGTCTAAAGTTTGTAACGCTAAAAAATATAGATCGTACAAACAAAATTTTGATAAAGGTGTTGATGATAGAATCACATAATTAGTCCACTTGGAACTCAAAAACTAAAAGGGATATCGAGTTAAAATTTTGGTGACGTACTTAATTGGACATGAAGATTGAGTATAAGTTCGTGTATGAGGAAAAAACTTTGAAAATCTTATATCTCAAAAATAGGGTAAATTGAACATTTTCTAGGAGTACATTTTATACTTGAATCCTTTGCCATAGAATCAGGTACAGAATTTTTCTTGCTGTTTCGTGGTTCGCAACGGCACAGATCAGCTTCCAGATGAAAGATTGTTCATAAAGAGCGAACAGAGATCACCTAGTTACGAGACCCCTTGTTATTGTTAATCATTGTCATCAAAATATGATGTTAACATTTAAGTTCTACATATTCAAGTCAATATACAAAACATATTTAAAAGATACTAGCCAGTAAAGCACCATGAAATTGAAATAATAATAAATTTTAGAGAATAAAAAATAGGGAAAAAAATAAAACGACAAAAAAATTTATAATTTACTTTTAATGATTTATATAATAAAAAATATACACTTCATTTAGGAAACAATTTTTTAAAATTACTTTACCAGCTTCATGCCATAAAATTGTTGTAAAATTGTATTTATTCACATATTTACAGTAATTCATAAATTTTATTTTTATTCGTTATATAATTATTTAGCACCAAAAAAAATAATGGAATGCTAAAATTGGGTTTTTTTTTATAATTGGCCTGTCCACGTCATAAAAACATTAATTCACTCCGATTACTTAAACGTTTGTTCAATCTTAAGACATGCACGGATTCGATTCCCGGCTGCTATCTAATCTATTAATTTCTGTCTACTTTTTTTCCATGAAATGCGTATCACTTAAACTTCATTTTGTGATGGCAATCAAGAATATCAGACTGTGAAAAAGTTAGTTTTTTTTACCTCCACACTGTCAACATTTGGTATCAATCATTATGAACAGTGGACAAGAGGACTAAAAACCCATATGGCTATTTGTTTCAAAAAGGCCCACAAATATAATAAAAAGGCGCAGATGTAACGAAGGGTGTAGTCTGAAGTAAGACATTTAAGATAAATTGAAATTTGTTGACTGGAAGTTATGGAGGGTAGAGGAAGTAGATAAATTGAATTACGGAGGGAATATTATTTTTGAAGGTCATAAAATTGTATTAATTAAATTCAACAAAATTATCTGAAAAAAAATTTAATTATGGGAAAATTTTGTGTAATAAAAAATTGTGTTAGTGGTCGTTAAATGTTCGAAGCAAAATATGCCATTATTTTTTTTCAAGCTACGGTACGCCTCAAAATTGATTTGTTCAATTAATATTGAAAACTCCAAATAATAATGTTTATTTTTCTTCACCATATTTTGTATATACAACGTTTAATATACATCTCATCTTTTTTTTATTGATAAAAATTATTTGATGCTTGATTTTAATATAACGTCATATGGGTTTTTTGAACATAGTGCCTAAAAAGGTGAATGTTACTAAAAAAGAACTGCTTTAAAAATGGTCCTCTAGTACAGCAACGCCATATTAATACAATTTGTGCGATTCTTTTGAAACATAGGAATTGTCGTCCTCTTCACTGTTCATATCAATCATAAATCATATTTAACATATCCATGAATTTAAAGGAAAAAATTATGTTAATGTTTAATATTAGAAAAAATACATAATATAGAATCACCTTAATCTGTTCAATACAATTGAATTACCAGAAAGAAACCAATTTGAACTCGATTATTATTTTGCATATGCATGTATTTAAGTTTGATCAGTCAATAAGACAGACACCCATTTTATAAAATTAAATTACAGAAATTATTAATAAATTTTTTAATTTTTTATTCTAAAATAATTTTTAATTATTATTTAATCAGTTCTTATAAATTAAACTAAAAATAGTGGTCAGGCCCATACCCGCTGTCATTGCTTTTAAGAAATTCTAACTTATTACAATTTGTTTAAACATAATCCTGGTGTAATAGACCTTTGCACTCAAATTAATGATTCCTTTTTATTTCGGACAGTCAACTCTAAAACTGACGAATATAAAAGATAATCATAGGTGAATTATACACTAATTATTATTCTTGAAACAAAAGAGAATCGTACTGTTTAAAATGCAAAAATCTATGTTGTAACCATGGAGTATAAAAAATTTACCCTCCATAGTTGTAACGAAGTTAGAATTTTTTCTTCTAATTATAGAAATATAAAATCTAACTATTCTAATTATTTCTAGACTTCTTATTACTCAATATTTTAATCGTAGATCTGAACTTGGTTCTTTGGTTATATAGAGAATCATTTTTCAGATATGTTTAAAAGATACGCTCTATCATTATTTCTCTATAGCACATATATGTTAATGTTAAGGTATTCGAAATTCAAGAGAAATTCGATATTAATTTTTATTTTTAATTACTAAAAACAAATAAGAGTAGAGTTTTATATTCGCATCTATTTATTTAAATATTTAAAAAAAATCATTTTTTATGGATAGCCAGTTATTCAACCTTAATATTCCGATTTTCGTAAAACTATTTCGTTCCATAATACTTTGTAAAATGGATTCTAGCTCATAAAATATTATTAGTGAGATTAGTTCTAAAAAATCATAAATTATTGTTTTAATTAATGTGAAAAATATGGCAACAAACGATTGGAAAATTCTTCTCCTTGTTACCTTTTAAATAATTCTGAATACAAATTTTCTATATTTTCCCAGGAACCCATACGCAGATTCTAGATTATTTCAATTTAAAAATTATTTAGCAAAAATTTAAATAAAAAATATTCTTTAATAGTAAAAAAAAAATTATTAGGTACATGTTTTCATCTTAAAACACACGTTTAGAACTATTATTAATTTTAAATTATTATTTTTGTAAATTTAACAATTTATAAAAAATATGGCTTTCAAACTCATTGATAATAAATCGTTTACGTGAGGTTTTTTCGTTACGTAAAATTTTTTAAAAGCGCTATTTCATGTTTGTTATAAACGAGTTTATATGCAGTGATACGCTTAAACTAAATATGACTAGGTCCAGGATTGCTTTTTTTTCGGAAATAAATGATAGTTTAAAAAATTATTATGTTACTAGCAATCCTGAAATATGTAATACAAAATTAGTTAAGTCTTTATGTAGAAAATTTCAAGAAAAGTTTTTCGAGCATATTTCGCTTATTCTTTCTTTCAAATGATACGATTTATAAAAATTTTTTGATAAAAATCATTCAAAAATAAATCTTATTCTTACAGATTAAAATAAGTAATGAGACTCTTTTTTTGACAGGGTGGGATTAAGTCATAATGTTAAATGGCTACCATTTGTGGTTATTCTTAAAACACCTGGTTCCAATTTTGTGATTTATTCTTCAATGTTGTTATGGTAAACAAGAAGTCCCTAAAGGAAAAAGTTTGGCAGCATCCGCCGATATCTTTGTTCTGGCTTTCCCTCGGGAAAAATTGGTGTTTCAAAACATTCATTGATCTCGCGTTTTAACGATTTGAATTACCTTATTTATTTATACTAATTATTATTAACATTTATTTAAGTTATATGACCAAGTCTAATGGCGCTCAGACTTCTTCCTTTGTGGAGTTTAGTTTACCACAATGTATCACAAACCTTGTAAATATTTAAAGTCAACATTGAAGATAATATTAACACAGATATATATAATTTGGAGGCAGATATTTTGAAACTAGAAATTCAATTCCTAATCGGCATCGAATTTTCAAGTTATTGTAATTAATTGTTACTTCTTTTGAAGTAAGCTTTTATTTTCAACAAAATGACAGCTAATTAACATTAAGGAATTATTTTTTCCACATCTTGATTTTAACAAAATTATTACCTTAAAATATAATTTACGAATTTAATTATAGTTAGGGTTATAAGGTGCTTGTTTAGTATACAACTCGTTTGTTACAGACGTACTGCCACTAGTAGCATCTCCAGTTGCTTCTTGGTAGGTAGGTAATTTTGGAGCAGTACCAACTGGTACAGCAGTTGGATAAGTCGGTGCTGGCGGGTAAGGTGCATTTGAGGATGGAGGAATCACCGGAGCCGATCCTGCTGGTCCAACCATGGGATAAGGTGGTGCTGTATTCGTTAAAGTATGTGTATAAGATGGGTAGGGATCCGATCCTGCTGGTCCAACCGTGGGATATGGTGGTGCTGTATTCGTTGAAGGTGTATAAGACGTGTAGGGACCTGCTCCTGCTGGATATGAAGTTGGTTGATACGGAGGCATACCTAAACGAAAAAAAACCATTTCTATCAATAAAATTACAATTATTCAAATATTACACTACTTAGAGAAAAAAATTTTTAGCAGATAAACCGAAGAACATTTTGGTGTATAGATTTACCTTACAGAAATTTAGCATTTTTTTTAAATTTAGATTAATGAAGCGTTTTTTTTTTTAATAACAAAATATATTTAAAAATATAATACTGAAGAATTAAGCTCAAATTGTACAAAAAAAAAAAAAAAAAAGACAAATCATTCTAATTAATAAAGTGGTGAAGATTGAAAACAAATGTGTTTTTTTCTAATTGAGTCATTTATGTTTGAATTAACTAGGAATCATAACGTAATGTAAGGAAGACACATTAGAAAAGCAGATCAATATCCCAAAAAAAAAATAATCTTTGTTTAAAGGTTTTCAATGGTAATACAAAAAATAACTTATTTTTGGTTAGCTAGTTTCTGAGATATTGCTTGATCTAATTGAAAATCCAACAACTACGCATCGAATCGTAAATAAACGGAATTTTTATAATTTTTAGGTCAAAAATACCCTATTAACAGTTTTATCGAATTCTAGAACAAAAATTGATTGATGAAAAATGTTTCTTTATTTTCTAGATTTTTTCAAGAGGGAAAATTACGAAAAATCGAAAATAATTTGTTGTTCCAAATTTTGTTTAAAACTATGTTCATAAGTAAGATTAATTTAATTTAATTACAATGTAATCCATAAATTTAAAAAACCACGTTTATTTAACGTTTGCATATGTAGTTTTTGAATAACCTTGAAAACCTATACGGAGGCTAATATCTTGGAGAAATTTCATATAATCTCAAAAATTAGCCGATCAATTACAAAATAAATATTATTTAGGCCTTAATTACTCTAGAAAAAGAAAACAGGAAAAAATTTTTTATAGATTATCTGTTGATTTTTTTTAATTTCATAAAAAAAACTTCAAAAAGTTCATTTTACGATTATAATCGGACATTAAGTAAGTGGTCTGCTAAACTGTAAATTTTCCAGTAGAAGATATGAATTATTCTTACAATTTATAAATTGAAAGAAATTGAACTAGTTAACCTATTTTTTAGTTTTTTATTTCAGCAAAAATAATTGATTTAGATTAATAAATAATCATTAATTCTCATTAGTTAAATAAATTATCGTTAATTCTAGATGAAATGACTCAAATTATCTTAATTATACTATTTTCAAACTTTGTGATTACAATTATCTACACAATAAAATGTGATATGAATAACGTACCAAAACCGACTGGTGGATGATATTGTTGCCTTGGATAAGCTTTACAAAACAACAAAAAGAAGCTTGTTTTAAAAACTCATTAAATATATTAGAAATAGTATTAGCTAAATTATATGAGCAGATTAGCCATAACTAAATTACATTAACATTAAGTATTATAGTTTAATTAAAATTATAGTTAGTCTAGATTATGGAGGAGGGGTGCCAAATATTATGGATTCAAACTATTACGAGTTAATAGTATTCTATAAATGTATCTAATTTTTGTATACCGAAAATAATATCGCCCAAAAAGTCAATAGCTTTTGGCGGGTTAAAAAGGCGAAATTGCCGATTTTTAAAAAACGAGAAAATTAGATATATAACCGAATCCAACAAAGTCCAATTTTATCATTTTGTCATGTAATTTTTTGGAAAAATAATGATCGTTATTGAGTATTGTCTGACGACAGTATTTAATTTATGAATTTGTCAATTTGTCGTATATTATATGTATGATATGAAAGGAAATGCTCCGAATCAGCCCAAAAGCTTATTTACCACACGGCAGAAAATGAATTTTACGTCACGCTATATCTTAGATTAACTAGTTTTAACAAAATTTGTAAAACTTCCAAAACTGAGCATTATTATTTCATACCAGTATAGAATATTTAAAAATAAATTTGGACTTTTATTGTTTGTAAATTGGCAAACAATACACTGAATAGAAATCCAAGATTTATTGTAGGGAAATAATGAATAAACATTGCAAAGCTTAAAACATTTTTACATAAAATAGTGAATGCATAATAAAAACATAATAGCTTATGTGTGAAACAGATAAACTATTTCCTGTGAATGAAACTGATAAGAAATTTATCAAAATATTTTCTTACCAGCAGGCGCTTGTTGTAGAACCGGTGCATGTTGAGAAGGAGGTACTATCGATTGTGTAGGGTAGGGATTGGTTTGTCCATAATTTGGATCATATGGATTCGTAATATTATCCCCAGGACCTGAAATATTTAAAGTAATCGTTAAAATTTAATACAATTATTCGAAAAATATCTTTATATCATTGTCTCTTATCGTAGATTTATTTTGTATTTAAAGGTGATTTTATCGAGTATTCTTAGCTATGATTCAAGAAAATCAGTTAATCCATTTGCAGATCATCTGCATTGCGTTAGGAGTTTCCTAAATTTTGTTAATATTACTTGTCATTATATTCATTTGATACACGTTATCATAAAAATTTAATTATTCGTTCGTATTTCAAGGACACTAGATAGAAATTATGTATAGTCACCTTCCAGAACACCAATAAGCTGCCAAGATAACAAGATATCTAGCATTGATAATAACACAGATAATAATAAATCTTAGGTACTATCATGTGTCATATCCAGGTGTCATGACATTTAGTAGGCTTTATAAATCCATTAAGTAAAAAAGTTACCTAAAATTGGAGATAATTTAAAAGAAGTAACTCCAAAATAAATTAATTGATGTCGTGAATTTATTAATAATTATTGAAATATGTGTACTAAATATTAGTACAAAAAAGATAAAACAAATATTTTATATAAATTTTGAAAAATTACCATTACATGAAGGCCATTAACAAATTCTTATATTTCTATTCAACTTTCAAAAACAATTATCGATTAAACATAACTAAACGAAATCAAATAAATTAAATTAGATTAGTTGAATTTTTCAGAATATATATTTGAATTACGTGTTTGGTAACATTTACGCTATTATTTAACATTCTCTTGAGCGTTTAAAGGTTAGTTTTTAAGGAAAATAATTTTGAATGTAAAAAAATCCCCAATTTTCTATACTTTGTAGATAATGGAAGCATATTAAATTTGAAACATGACGATATATCTTATGAAAAGTGTATAGTTTTCATGAAATGTCCAACTACAACAAAATGACAAAAAAATACTGCCATGAATAAAGAAATACTTACGTGAAAAAACAACACCTTTTTGTTTTCTTTGACAACACCATCCACAAAGTGAGCATATTAAAAATACAACAGTCACAAACATAACCAAACCAACAATTCCATCCATACTGTAATAAATAATAGAAAATTTTAGTAAACGATAATATTTTTAACGATATTATCAATAAATATTTCATACATGTAAAATATCATGTATACACTATTCTATCAAAGATCCTATCACAAACAATTTAATTTTAGGTTATTGTGTTTAAAAGTGTATCATGAGTCATAGAATGTCATTATGACATAAATATTGATATTTTTTTATTGGGTATTTCTAAAAAATAAAGATAATTATCTTCTTGTAAGCTACAACACTCAATTATCCCATTATGACGTTAAAAACAAAACGTCAGTTTTCCAATAAATTTCCAAATGTTTTGGAATAAATTTTTCAAAAAAATATTTTGCAATCAATTTTTATAGATATATAAAATTTATTTTTCACATACCTTCTTTTTTTTGTGTTTAAATGTAATTAATAAATTAAAATGTAGTTAATACTTTTGTCATTGAATTTACATAATACTTTTATATAACTTATAACAATTTTAAACACAATAGCTATAGATTTATCATAAATATATCTACTTTATATCAGCAATCACGATTTTTCCTAATAATTGATATAAATTATACGATTTCTATGAATTACGTTATTACTTGTGATTAATTAAAAATTAATATGCATAGAATAAATAAGTGTACCCAAATGCTTTCACATTAAAACACATTTGGAATTCCAATTTCCACTCTAACTAAAATAAAATAATTATTTTTTACGTGATGCAATCTTGATTTTTATAGCCGGAGAGGTGGGCGAGCATTTTCTAAAGGCTAATTTGTTTATACTACGATACATTTATGGTGTAGAGAAATAGCCTGTCAGTCTAATTCGTTAGCATTTGTCGGGACGGACATTAAAATTGTAAAAAAACAATGTACGTTGCAACCATTTTCTAAAAGCTGAAAAGTTAGTTGCGAGCAATATATTACTAAAAATTAGCGTTCAAATTAATGAATTGTTATGTATTTTTTAATCCTCATTATAATTTAAATTATGAGTTTTATCAAAAATCTTATTTGTAGTTTTTTTTAATTTTCCAAAATTTTTGCGATTGTATAAGAAAAAAATTTTTTTTTGTTCGCTGTTTATGGGTGTCCTAGATAAATTGAGGTCTAAAAAATTCAAAAATATTATTTATCATTCCTATCGTTAAACAGATGTTAGATTATATACCTTAGATTATATATGTCATCTAAATCGTGGTTATCTAAAAAAAATTTTTCATTTTTTACGATTTTTTCTAAAGGTTTATAACAAAAGCCATTAAAACTGGGCCAGAACACCAAAATGAGAAACTTAAAGGGCAATTAACCTTAGAAATCTTACCATGACTACTTTATAGGTATTATAAAATATAGAAAAATATCCAGACTTTTTGAAAAACTTAAAATTTTCAGATATAATAACAAGTGAAGATATTACATGGTGATACTCAGATAAATCCAGCTAATTTATTGAATTAATTGTTTAGATATTCAACATATGGAATTAAGATACTCGCCAAATGCTTTGTTGCAAGATGTTTATGACTGGCCATGATAAATTAAACTGACTGACAGAAGGCTAGTTTTCACTATAGATGTGTTATAATATAAAAAATCAGCCTTTAGAAAATGCTATATTTTTGTCACTAACCTCACGGACTATTTCATTTTAACTTTTTTGGTTGATATTCCAGTTAAAAAATGTTCTATCTTATGGTTATATAGATTGGCTATTTTATTCCAAATTTGATAAATATAAACTTCGTTTTCATTACATAGTGATACTGAAATAAATCCAGCTAATTAATTGAATTATAAAAAATTCAAATGATTTCAAGGCTGCACTAAACTAACTAATGGAATAATATAATTTACACCACGGTGAAAGAATATAAATATTTATCTACAACTATGGTTTACAGTAATCCGTTATTTTTTAGTGTCCTGTGAAACATTTTGTGTCTATGAAGCACCTTAACTGATTTACCGATCCTTTTTGCTATTGCGAAAACTTATAGGTCTATTATTTAGAAATTGAATTATCTATAAAAGTGTATATGTTCTCTATAGTTTACTTTTGGCGCGGTTTTAATTATCTGATATGAAAGTGTCAGTAAGAAACTTGTAAGCATAAACAAAATAAAAAATTAAAATGTCAGAGGAATTACTTGAAAACTATGAAGCCAATTACATAAATATTGAACATTTGAGTATTGATCATGCAATTAAAAATGAATATCCAATAATTTCGTTATTTACACCATTAAATGCTCAACAAGCTCATTGTGTTCTCGTAAGGTTTTAGACTTATATTAACTTCTTTATTTTTAATATTATTATTTTTTTAGAATACAACTATAAACGAGAAATTTTTCATTAATTATGATTTATGCTGTTTTCTTACGATTTTCATCGATGCAGTATCATGTTTAATATCGAATGTATCGATTCAATTTGGTAATCAATTTGATGTTTACAAGCTTTTAAAAAAAATCTTGTGCACGATAAAAACCCAACATTATTCAAATGAAATTGATTCCGATAAATTTGATATTATATTAAATATAATAAAGCGATCGGAAAATAGAATGAAACACACCCAATTTTCATCGATTATGAAAGAAATTCGTATCGCTTTTAATCATAATTTTCATGAAAATTTGAAGTTTTTCGAAGAAAAACTGAATCCTGTTGATAATTTCAAAGTATGCAATTCTGATAAATTGACTGTTGTGGAATCTTCATTTAAACAAAAGGATATTAGTCAATATTTTATGAAAAAGGATAATTTTATGGAAGACACAAAACAAATGTCAATAGATTCAGAGAATAAAATGACAATGGATCTGGATGAAGATCAAGAAAATTCAAAAGAAATATCCGGAAATCAAAGTGATTTTCATCCATTAGCGGGTAAAATAGTCATCAGAACTAATTTAGGAGGCACAAATATAATTCCGGCGGTTCGAATGAAACGTAATGCATTTGACGTGTTGATGAGAAATAAAAAGTAAAAAATTAATTTTTTTTAATGTTTTAAGAATTTAAAGTTTATTTTGTTGGTTTTATGTTAAATATTATTTTATTTATGCAATTATCTTTATTGAAAACGTACTTTCGAAAAATTCCGTTCTTTCTGAACTCTTGATCAAACTTTAAAGTTAAAATACATTTTGAAAAGTACGGTATATTTGAATATTTTTAACTTTTATGAACCAAAGTGATTATTTTTTCCACCGAATATTTCGGTAACTATCAATTTGCCAAAGAAAAAATGAAGAACTACAATTTTTTCATTTAATATGAAAACTAAAAATTATCGTTTAAATTGAACGACCTGTTTCAGACTTAGATACTCGTAATAATAGTTTCGATAAAAACACTACTTACTTGATCTGAATTCTTTTGAAACATCAGTCCAATTTATTGACTGATTATATTATTTTGAATATAATTTGATTTAATTTTACAATCAAAGTGTTTTTATATTTGAATGGTTTTGTTGATTTTTCGTTACTAGCATTGCTTCTTATTTTTAAGTCAGATAAGATTTAACGTTGGTTCTAAATTTACAGACAGGTTAAAAAATTTTTCTTTATCGTCGGATTAAACTACTCACAGTCAAATTGTCTTATAATAAATAGTTTGGTGTCTTTCTTAAATGTTGTTTTGTAAGAGACGAAATATAAACAATAAGAAATAAAAGTTAATGTATGACACTAAAATACCTCGCACAAGCGTTTTTTTTTGTTATGGATTTTAATATCTTCGTAAACATTAGGTTAAAATTTAAGAATTCTGGTAATTGTCGCAGAATTGATATAGGCTCTGATATAGGCTAAAAATAATAAGCATAGCATTTATATGTTTTTGGTATGCGGGATCGAATGGAAGTCCCCACAACTATTTCTCCTAATTGAAAAATTATTTCGTGATTTTTGAGGAATGTAGAAAATAACGACAAATATTGTAATTCCTTTTATAATTTATTTAATAAAAAATATATAATACATTTATATTCACAACCATTAATTATAAACAATTTTCCTTCAATGAATTCATAAATTAAAATACGTAGGGCTCAAAGTATTTTAATTTTGTGAATTCAATGTTCACAACAAAAATAATCTTAACGAAAATATGTATAAAAATTTATAAACAGTATCTGATATTTATTTAATTATCTTATAAAGCATGCAAAGCACATATTTTTTGCGGGTTGTGGTATTTGATTGAATAACAATTGTTTCTAAAATTATAGAAATAGAACTAAACCTTTATTCAGCTAACTCTCTCAATTTGATTCAGAATCCTGAACAAAAAATGTAATTTATATGGCTTAACATTATTTTGCTACAAAAAGTTAACTTTTCAGAAATTATTGAGAGGCAGGTTCAAAAGCTTGAGCAAGCCATGTACTTTCGTTTGATAAACATTTTTTTATTTTAATACTGATGATTGATAAATTTTGACTCAAAATTGTTTACATAAATGATTTATTGGAAGTATAAGATAAAACAAAAAGGGACAGAATGCTTATTTTCGAATATAAAAAAAGAAATTCGGAACAAAATGCTTAATTTCCAAATAACTAAAAAAATAATTACCTAAATGTTATGAAAATTTGTATGTACAATCTTGGCATGAAAATGGAGGACATGTCGAAGAGTGCGTGAAAATTGAAAAAATACTATATTACATATTTGACTATTTGAGTGGTGTCGACTTTTGGGTCTATTGTTTTTCATCTGATCCATGACACTTTTATACAGTAAGGTCTATATATTTTGTTTAAATGCCAATTAGATTGAGCAAAACTTGGCTGATTACAGTTTTCTTTGTGCTTTCCTTCTTCTATTAAAGACAATTAAAGATAGTTTGCATTAATAGTTTACTAAAAAAACTGATTTTGGTAGCAAATTGACACTATAAATATTTAAATGGTAGACTTTGTCATAACAAAATGAATTCTCTATTTCACAAGTAATAATTAAGAAAACAGATTAAATTTATTAACACAAAATATAAGACTCACATTTATCAAAATTTTTTTAACAAGCAAATTTTTTAATGAACATTAAACAAACATGCATATGAAGTTCATAATGAAGCGACTCGTTTTTATTAATTGACATTGTAATTTAATTTTAAATACTTTTTTGCAAGTTTTCTGATAAAATTTTTAAGAATTAACAAGATGAGTTTTTGAACATTAATATACATAAAATTATTTATTTTTTATAAAAAGACATTTTTTAAATACTTTTTGAATTACTACATAGATTAAGCAACTTAAATAATACATTCGTTGTATTTTGAATTTCATGTAGGTGAAATTTTATTTCACGATTTATTAGCAAAAGCTTTTAGGAATGTAGAGAAAAATTTATACTTTGAATATATAAAATTTCAAATTTTATATAAATTTCTGATTATAAATTAGAATTTGGACTACAATAATCGTAATTATTCTCTTGACAATGAAATTACACAACAAAACATTATTATTAATATTCGCAGACTTTCTACGAAATATAAAGAATTTCATTTAAATGACGACTAGTAATGAAAATCCTTACAAAATAACAGAGGTTACATTTAGTGAATTTTTTTGGGGTTTTACGTTATTTAATTATTTGAATACCGTTTGTTATATTATTATTATTTTTTATCGAAATGAAATTATTAACGAAATTAAACATGATAAAATATTTTCAGAAAATTAGTTCTGGAAGCTTTAATAAGTTGTTAATAAGCTAAAAATCATTTCAGACCAAAATTTCAGTTTATATAACGACTAGATGACTACTTTAATTTATATTGTCTGAAATGTTACCGAGAAATTGATCCTCGAATCAGATTTTGAACGATATTACAGAAAATACTACTCTGATAGTGAAATATCCATTATCAAAGTTATAGTACAATAGTACAATAGTAAGAAAAAAATTTCTTTGGGAACGTTCGTAAAATTGTATTTTGTATAGCATGCTGAACTGTCACCAAATAAGAGACGAGTAATTTTCATACAGACAATGGGAATTTTAATAGTCAAAAGAATAATTACTAATTTACAGTTTTACACTAATGATGATTTCTACACTATAGTCGAAATACGTATTTATAATACAAAAATAACAGCTCTATTTACATTTGGATAAATTTGAAATTTTATTGTACATTTATGTTTGATAATCTAATACCAAATACAACGATACATTAACTCAAGATGGCAGCAGTAATACAAATAAGATGAGAACCTTTATAATTTAAATGCAATATAAAATTTTTTACCACAAAGATTAAATACACGACGCACTTTATTCATTCCTCAGATGTTTCATAGGTATTGGGATAAATTGATATTTTATTTAAAAATTATTGTAGATCAACCAAATACATTTTAATTTAGAAAATCACTTCATTTGTTTTCTCGAAAAGGAAATATATCTTAGAAACAAACCATTTTGAAATTTACTCGATATTTTTATGGAGAGAATGCATAGGACGGAAAATGCAATAAATGTGATTTTTTTCAAAAATATTGATTCATTTCACTAAACCAAAAAAGTTTTCTATTTTTTTCAATAAAAATTGTGACAAATAAAAAGTTATTAATATGTATGCTAATTGGTGATACAATTTTAAACTACATAAAATAAGTAATACTGAGGATAATTATGTACCGCTGTTCAACAATATTTTTATTGATCCATTTAAAATTATTTTTGATGTATTTTGTACTTGGTATCAGAGCTATGAGACATTTATAATAACAGTATTTTCGTAAACAAGAAAATATAAATTTTTTCAGGAAAAACTCATAGCCATAACCTTTTCATCATGTATAAATTGTGTATACAAAATCTTATTTCCTTTGAATAATTTTTTGGTCATGCCTTGAACATAAATGTTTCATCTCTGAGAATATAAACTCTCAAAATATTGTTGAATTTTGGGAACAAGTTGACTCTTTGCTTAAAATATTACCACTTATTTATGAAAAAAAAAAAAAAAAATTGCTAAAAAATGTATTATACAAAAGTATTTTGTACGGACGTCTGTTGTTGTGCAATTTGTTGCGTAGAAGTAAAATTTGTTGTCCATCTCGAAATACGCGGTTTAAACATATTACCAAAAGTTGTACGAAATTGTCGACTCATACAACAATATAATATAAAATTAATAGCACCATTTAATAATGCTAAAACATCCATAATCTCACCAAATTTATTATAACAACTAACAAAAAAATCTTTACCTAATAATACACTTAATAAACCCAAAATACCCTGTGGCAATTCCGTTATTAAAAACAATAATAATACAGCAACTAACATACGGGTTGTACGATCCGCACGACGTTCTGATTTACTTGGTCCTTTTTTCTCAATAAATGATAATGCTGCTTTTGCATCATGTGCATTTAAATCGTATCCAGTACGTAAAACTTGTTTACGTTGTTTTGCTTTATACAATGCTTTTATTAAATATATACTAATTACAGTTAATATACAACATGGTAATAATTTAAAAATCACACTATATAACCAAAAACTAGCGATAAATAAACGATCATTATTCTTACGTGCTAAATCACTTATATCTACAATATATAATGTAACATTTTCATTATTTTCAATTATTTGTTTTGATGTTACATTAAATGTTATATAATATGGTATACATAAGAATACGGGTAATAAATATGATGCGGTTATTGCATGGGTACATCGTCGATCCGAACATAATACGTGATTCATATGTGGATACCTGAAACCAAACAAAAAATTAATATTGTTAATTGTACTTCTGTATCTATATTTATATTGCAACTACAATTAATTGAATTATATTAAAACAAAATTTATTATATTATTTATTATACATTTGTATGTATATTTAACAAAATTATAATCTATTTTAGTGCATATAGAGCCATCTATTGGATAACAAAGAAATTAAAATTTCGTTTATGTAGAAACCTGTGTGTCATTCACTAAACTAGATTTTCGTAAGCTTAATGAAGACCAAACAATAAATTAGAGTATCCTATTTCGAAAACTGTGTTTTGGTGCGTTTTTTTTCTTTCAATTCGTTGAATCTAGCATCGGTTTTTGCTGTACCTACGATAGATTTTCAAGAAATATTATTTATATAATAACAAATAATATAAAACTATTTTTTGGTAGTTAGATATCCTGTTGCCTCAAGAATATGATTTCTTTTCCAGCGAAATTAAATAATAGTTGAATTGTTTTCATGAAACAATTGCTGTAAATAAATTAATATTTACTTTTATTTTATACCAAAAATTCGAATTTTATTCCGGGAAATGATCATTAGTTTTTATGTGTGCATTTAAAATGAACTGTTGGGCTTCTTTCATTTTATATAATTTACATAGTATTCACGGTCGATGGTAAATATCCTATTTGATTATACAATTTGTTACTGGGTGATTTTGTTGTAATCCTTTCCTATCTGGTATGGTACTAATAGAAAAAGGCATCGAAAATTAAACATCTGTTATTTTGTAAGATTTAAACTGGTTCAATAACTTTTATTAAAGTAGTTAAATAGAATATATTTATTAAAATAAAAGGTAGAATTTGTATGTTTGACAATTTATTTACCGGATAAATAGTTCCATGTTATTGAAACACGATCTAACAATATAACAACTCACATTAGGACGTTTCATTAATGAAAATCCACAACTAAACTATTTAAACCTAAGTGGATAATTTAACGTAAATAGGCAGTGTTTTTATCTTATTAATTAAATGCATTCATTCCTTTATAATTGATACCGAGATTTAAAAGGATTTGATTGTAATTTTTACTTTCTTTTATCATAATAGTAAAAGATTAAGCTATTGTAATCGTGTAAAAATTTTGCCTTCATGTTTTTATCGGAAGTACATGTTTTGCGGTTCCTTGAATCTAAAAAACTGGTTGTATGTGGGTGGGCCTATGTGTATCGAACGATTTATCCTCAATTCACAAAATTTGGTAATCTGTCTTCATATTTCCCCAGTTGTGTCGTAATGTTATTGGTAAAAATCAGACTATCGAGTGTTATTCTAGTGATTTTCAGGGTTTTTTACGTTTTTCTCGAAAATGGTAGCAACGATTTTTTTCATAGTACGTTCATAGTATATACTCTGCGTTGTAGCAGATATTTTAATTATACCTTCATATACGAATAAAATATGAGGGTATATTAAACTAGTCTAAGGTTTGTAACGTTATAGAATATTCTGAATATTTGGTTTAGATTTTTTTGGTTATCGTTTAAGTTTTCAATTGTTGAAAGTAATGATTTTTTTCATCGTTATTTGATAGATGAATCGAAAAATTTTTTTGGAAGAATTGTTGTAATTTGAGAAAGTTATAAAATGTTTTCTATGCATTTCAGAAATAAATTCTCGGTGGCACACAAACAGGTAAGTTTATTAGCAATTTCTGATATATGTTGGCATTGCCACCTGTTGTTTGTTCATTTTCTGCCTGTTTAAATAAAACAACAAATTGTCCTCAAGTGTGTTAAAAAGTGTAAATTATTAAATATTAAAATAAAAAAGTTTTTACAAAATTTTTTGAACCAAAATGCAAGAAATTATGTTTACATTGTAATATAAAAGTTATGTTTACATTGTAAGTTAAAAATGGACATTTCTATAAAAATTTATCACTATAATAGCCATCTTAGTAACCAAAAGAAAATTCAAATGTCATTAGTAATTAACGATAAAATGTCAAGACTTATGTCTTTGGTAATAAACCCTGTTTCTTAAATTTGGAGCATAAAAAGTACCCTTGTCTATATATGATAAATTATTATATACACCCGTATGTGTATTTAAAAGCATGCTCACTATTGTTGAACCAAACTTTTGTTATTTTCAACCACCATTCTTTGAATATTAGTCAAAGATAAACAAACAAATATGCATGCAGATTCAGTTACTACTAACATTGATTGATATTCCCAATAGTTTGATGAATGTAAGTAAATTTTCGTAACTAATGTTCATCTGCAGTCGGTTAACAAATGTACAGCATGATTCAAAAATATTTTATTAACGCTCCAACATGTATTAGTGCAAATAAATTATGTATATGAAAACTTTTTGTATTTTTTTAATATAAATTTTGTATTGTCGTTATTCTAGTAACTACAATCCAGGAAAACCAAAAATAACAATGGCATTTTTTAACAATTTTATGATTATTTTTTATATTTGCAATTAAAAATAATTACTGATCCAAATTTTATTCGTTAATTCTTTGAATTTTCAAACCAAAAAGTATGGTTAATTGTCAATTTTTGTAATTATATTCAATAATTTTTATTTTGCATTTGCTATACAATTTAAATGCAAACAATTGAACAAATAAATTTAATTTTATTTAGATACATGTGTCGTATTAATCGATTAAGAAATCCCTTCCACGTACTATGTACGGTACGGATAAAACTCAGTTTATGTCACAATTTATTCATTTTATACTATTTTAATCTGTGATGTATTATAGATAAAGCTTAGGCTAGGTGTATAGCTTTCAAGTTGAATTGTATCATTATTATGATGATAAAAAAGACTTAATAATTTGAAATTTGTGCAAGTTATCATTAATTGTCTTTATGTAATATAGTTTGCCAATTTTCCAATTGGTATATTTTCGTTATTTTCTAAACTTTTTTGAATTTAATTTGTAACTATACGATACGATTTTTATTTGGATTCCCTTACCTAATCAACTTTTAAATTAATAATACCATTGAAGAACTAAGCCATAGTGTAAATTAAATGTACCTGACTGCCGGCTATGATATATTTAACCCAATGAGAATTATATAATACAATCACTATAATAATAGAATGCTTTTAGAAATAAAATAAATGTAATATTGTATTGTCTATATAATTCAGTAAATACACACTGAAAAAATTGCCCCACCGTGTTCATTTCATACAGGCAGCAATTTTATTTTCTATAGTAATAAAACACACTTCACCGTGAATTTAATTTTGAGTTTTTGAGATGAACATTTTTGGTCGGCGTCTCGAAAATCAGATTTTTACGTATATCTCGTAAACTATAAGAACTACAAAAATTTTAGAAATTTATTATTATCTAAAACTTTTCTTTGAATATTTAAAAGTTATAAATGAAAATAAAAAGATTAAAATTATACAATATTCGTATATACTAGTCCATGCAATCTTCTAAACACAAGTATCAAATTTTAAAATTAATTTTATATTTGTCTACACATCTCGTAAGCTTAGACGAGTTAACTGAATGAGGAAGAAGAAAAATAAGTTTAAGAAAACTAAAATCCGACTACGGAAAATCGAGCTTTGAAAAGTATCTATCAAAATAATAAAATGTTTTTGTCTGTCATTCTTATCTACAAAAAATAACTATTTAATATTTATCAACTAATCAGTAAACAATTTACACATATATTTTTATTTAATGCATAGGCATAGTCATGTTCATCAAGACAGCCGTGATCGTATTTAAACGAATCAATGGACATCTCATGCATCAAAATCAGTTCAAGAGCTTAGCTGCCGCACATACCCACATACATACATATATAAACTTCTAAAATCATAACTCATCCTTTTTGGCTTTGCCGTAGTCGGGTAATTAGGAAATGAACGTTTTAAATTAAATTTAATATACACCAAAAAAAAAAAAAATATATAAATTAAATTTAATATACCTCAATGATTCCAAAATTTAATAAAAGTAGAGGTTGGAATAAGTAAGAGAATTGAGAATTGTCATGTTAACGAAATAATTAATTATTGTTAGTATAAATATTCAGCTTCAGGCATCTGTATATTATTTTTTACTCTAAGCTTTTCCATATTCTAAACTATTCGATGTAGAAGAGAAAATAATATTTTAGTGTAAGAGAAATACATAATGAAGAATTCAGTATAGGAAATGACAAACAACGTATAATATCTTTTGTTTATTTATTTTCATAGTTTCAATTTCTATACAAACTATATTTAAGCTACCATAAATTAGCGCATCAGTGTTGGAAAAACTTTAATTTGATAGTTTAATATAGAGAGTGATTTATGGTCAACGGTCAAGTTTTGGGTTAGCTCTTCGAATTTTTGTTTTTTTAATTTATAAACCATTTTGAATTCCTTTAATTTTAAGTAATATTGAAAATAAAAAGAAGTGAAAACACTTTTAGAAATCGTTTCCAAGATCTTCATATAGACGATATTATTAGGAACTAATTAAAAAAACCAACCACGAGGTTCAATTCCAGACTCTTCAGAACCCCATCCTCCCTCCTTTTGATGAAGTGTCGTTTTCTTATTACCAAGCCAAAAATATTTCGAATTTTTTCTTAAGGTTATTTCAGCCTGAAACCAATTTTTGACTGTCAAAGCTCGTTCGAGGGTCACTTCCCGTTCCAAGCATCTGGTTATCCTCCCAACAATTTTCTATAAAACTGTTGACAGATCCACCCCCTCTTGATTGAGCCACCTAGTTTATGGACGCTGCCTTATCTGTAGTTTTATCTGATCTGGAGATTTTTATCTATGTAATCTCTTTAAATTTCGTATTTAATTTGCACATTAGCAATTATACACAAACATATCCTTGTTTAGGTATTAATAAGTAACGAAAATTTAATGTGTGATATATCGAAAATGGTTCAATTGGCGTTGTACAAAATTGTTTTCAGACGAATGAAATTCGTCGACCGATACAAAAAAGCTGTACACACTGATCACATTTCGATATTGCAAATATGAAATGGAAAAAAATAGAATATTTTTAATGGAAAATTAGGTATCAGCTTATTCAGCAAATTGTGTTGCTACAAATTTCTTAACAATATATTTTATAAGGATGCACTGATATGTACTGATCGTAACTAACTAAGATGTGTTCCTGAAGAAGTTTTTGTCACCTGGAGTTCTCAACATAAGTAAGAACATTGAATACAAATATCCTGCAGAATATACTATTGATTCAATTATATGTCGAGCAAATACGGCTGAACATATTCGATTCAATAAACTTAAATAATAGAAATTCGAATTATTAATTGATTTGAATAAATAATAAACAATTAAACACAATTGGATTTAACAATTGTGTTGGACAGAGTTCATAGTTTATATATTTAATTATCAACTAGAGCAGGGGTCTCCAAACTACGGCACGCGGGCCACATCCGGCCCGCGGACAGATTTTGTCCGGCCCGCGGAGAGCCTTTTAGAGAACATATTTTTTATAGCAAATTAAATTTAGTTTACTGAAGTATTATAATTTTATATTGAATAATTATTAATATGGTTTTGGCCCTTGGAACTTACTGGAGTAATCAGTATGGCCCTAAGGCTGGAAAGTTTGGAGACCCCTGAACTAGAGTATTAATATTCGAATCGAAATAAGTGCATTAAATCTAGAGATATATTAAATTTAGTCTAAAATTTGTAACGCTAGAAAAAATTAAAATAATAAAAGATAGTAGCAAAACGTATGTGTAAATATTCATAGAATTGAGATCATATAACTTAAATACGAAAGGAGATGGTGTATTCTAGACCCAATAAGAATAAGCAAATTCAGGATCTCAAGGATCGATAACCCCTCTTGTGAAAATGTGTCCTTTGACATAAGAAATAACATAAGAAATCGTATTTTTTTGTATTTGAGTATAACTTTAGAAGATCCTGGTAGCAACTTTTAAACTATAAAAGATAGCATTAAAGTTCAAATACAAAAAATGTTTACTTTTTTGAATTATACTTTTATTTGAAACTTTTTTTTTTTTGTAAAATATTTGAGTTCTTCATAATTTTAGCTCACATAATAACAATATATATTATTATAATATATGTATACATATATAACTGTATAGACTGAATATTTATAGTATTTTAAAAATGCTAATTAAAAATAGTCCATACAATTAGATTCAATCATATATCGAGTATACAATTAACTCTGTTAGTTGTTATGTATATTTGTTTTTAATGTGGATTTGTAATTTGAATATTTTATATAAAAGAATATGCTTTATGTTAGTTCATATGAATATACGCATTCCACATTAAATATATATTATAACTATTTCATTATGATATTATAAATTTTAATTACACTACTTGAACTGAATAATAATAAAAATTTCCCTGCTTACTAATTAATAATAATTATATTTCTAAATTAATCTCAAGTGAATAATAATTATTTGGTGAAACTAATAATACTGAAGTCATTTTAGACGTTGGTATTCTGAAGAAAATCAGGCATTTAATACACTATTTTGATGAAGAATAATTATTCAACGAAATTTAACCAAACAATTTTGATGAAATTTTGATGAAACATGTTTTATGAAAAGTTATGTCATAGAAAATATTTTAAAATTTAAATATACCCAATGAAACGGTATTATTTTCATAAATAAATACAGAATATAAACATAGAAACTTCCTGGTGATGTTTATATATATACATATTAAAATAGCTACTATACACCCTAAACATCATCTCCGAATGAGTTACAATACAGGGTATGAGGTGAAAAAATGCATTTGTATTTTTCAATCACAATTTTTGTAAGATATATTTTCTGCTTAAAAATTTTTGTCCTATTTTCTTTATAAAATTATAATCACTGATGTAAAATTCATTTTTCTAAATTTTTATTTTTATGTTACATAAAATTAATTCTCTGCTGTAATAAACTATACTCGGAGGCCTTTCGGAGGTTTTTGGGGTCACTGAACACGAATTTGAGGTCATATAGAAAGATTGTTTCAACTTCAATTATACTACCCCTATAAGTAATTGAAATTTTGAAAATTCTAAATTTTTTCTAGGGGTGGTTTTTATGGGGTTATAACCATCTCTTCAGGTGCTTTTTGAGCTCAGATTCGTTAATCAACGACACTGACACCCCACGAGAAACAATTTTCGAGAGGAGATATTGGATGGTAAACATTTTTTAATCGGAACTACTCCACCAAATTCTTCGGCATATTAAATTTAGGGCTAGTACTGAGCGAGTAATTTCTAAGTGTATGAAACTAAGTACGTTGAGGCTCTTTATGTACATACGAAAATTTACATACGTTATGTATCGTACGGCACCCAAAGTTAATCTGACTTTCACATGCACTTGATCGATTAAAACCTTTTATCCCAATTACCTCCTATTATATTTGTAGTTTAAAGCACCAACATTTATTGTAGAACATTTTTTAAAAAATAGTTAAATTTAAAATGAAAATTCAAATGTAAAAAACAGAATCTAAACTATGACGTGTTTATCGGCATGTAAAAAAAAAATTTGATGTGTAATTTATTTAGTTTTTTCACATATGTAAAATTTTCATTCAGGGAATTGAATACTAAAAGATTTTATCGGTAAAACGGATGTATAAATAAAAATGAACCATTTTTCATAATATTTAGCGTGTGTTCATACTAGTGTTTATTTTATCAATGTGTCCGTTGAAACTGACGTACGTTTTATGGTTGTTTTTAGAATTGTATTACGTTAAATACGAGCATTAAATATTCAACAAACGTTCTAGATATGTATTACGCATAATGAACAATCTATAGCATTGAATAAAACGTCCGTTGATTTCAACGTTTTTGTTTGATTTTATTGATATTTGAACAAGGATCAATTTAAAATAACTCTGTATAAAATAATTGTCCAATTTTCTTCAGAATCCTTTTTTCATGAAAAACTCTTCCATATGTCCTTCGTTTGTCTAGACGTCAAGCAAGATTGGGCATACAAAATTGCTGAACGCTTGGATACTTGGATAATTTTATTTTTGAGTTATTTATGCTCTAAAACTGAAAAGAATACAATGTTTATTACAACACAGATTGTCTTTATTAATAGAGCCTGTAAAAGGGTTTCTATCAAAAATACCCACAGAACTGGTGTTAAACAAAAAAATGTCTTTCATTTTGCTCTAAAACCAACCTCTTACGAGGTATAGGAAATATTCATATTGATTTTCTCAACACCATGGTATTAACAAAAAAATTTTATTTTATGGTCTCCTGGTAAAATACGAAAAAAAATTTTGTAAATAAAGGGTTTTTTAGTTTTTAAATAAAAATAGTGTGTGTATTTGTTTGTGTGTGACTGACGACTTCTTCTTTCTTACTATATTTTTTTGAATGAACTAATTAATTAATAACATGGATGAAATACTCTAAATACGTAGTCCATTTCGTCTCTTATATTATTATTTAAATTTTCAATACAACAAACAACATTGAATTCATAATTTACAAGCAAATAATTTATTGATACTGATTAAACATAATTATTTATTATATTTCTCAGAATACGAATTAGACCAGGGTATAATAAGCCTTTAAAAATGGTAAAAAGTGAACAAAAATTATAGAAGGATGAAACCCTATGGAAAAAAGTTAAATTGCAAAGTTGTAGGTAATAAGAAGATCTGTATTAACGCTAAAAAATTTAAAAAAAAAAAATTAAGCTGCTTTTCCGATATTTATTCAAAATAAGGTGAAAAGATAAATATTTTAAATCAAATAAATTACAGTGTATTTGGAACATAAAATGGACCAAATATCGTGAAAATTTTTTTTTTTTTTTTTGTAAAAGATAAATTGTTTTGTTTTCGAAATAACCAAAAACTTTGTTATTTCAATTTTTCACATAAATTTTGAGGTTATGTGAAAAAAGTGACAATTCTAAAGTTGTAGATCTTTTTATTACCTGCAACTTAGCCATTTAACTGTTTTTTAAAGAACTTATAGTTTTACCGGAAATTAAGATAAACCATATTTTACCCTTAAAAACTCACCCATTCCACTTCTCAGATCTCCCGTAAATTAGTTTTCCTTTCATTTTTGTTATATTTTCTACCGTTAACAATGGATTTCAGCCTACTATAGTTTTTTTTTTGGTTTCAAAAATTATCGACCCTGGTCTAAATGTTTTATTATAAATTTCAGCTACTCGTGGTTGGGCATCAATCGATAAAATTATCGCTTCCATATACAACGCACGCTGTGAATAAGCTCTGGGTACATAAAAAATCACATCATATGCTACGAAGTAAATGATCTAATTATGGATACTTACATTATGTTGATTGTTAAAAAATATAACCACATGTAGAGTAAATATTTCAACTAATATACAATTTTATATCGCATTTCCCTACATAGTGATTGAAATAATTACCATAGAGATGAATACCTCTTAATTCTGTTATTATTATTATTATTATTATTATTAAATAATCTATGAAGAACATTTTTTGTTCATCGTAATTGAAACCATAATGTACAAAACCTTTTTGTTATAGACAAGGTAATAATAATACAAGAAGATAAAGTTAAATAAAATTATATGATTTCACTTTGTTAAAAGCACACAAGAAATATATTGTTGTATTATTACTTCTAGCTCTGTGAGTTAGTTATAAGCATCGTGCAACAAATTGTTTTTCCTTAGTTGCTATGGTTACACAAAATACTACTTTATCAAATGATATATAAGTCTGTGAATGGTGGTTTGATTTAACATAGAAAATATTTTAAAATTTACTAACAAATTTTAATAAACAATAAACACTGAATACTAGTTTCGGTCCAGAAGTTTTTAATAGGTGTTGTAATTTAAAAAATATATCTATATTCTTGCATGTTGCACGTAGATTAGAATTTTAAATCATAAAATCTGAATATAAAATTGGTCAAGCCATTAAAATGACTTAACTTTCGTTTAAAACAATATTTTCGATTCATCTTATATTTTGAGTTTAATTGTATATTTCAAATTAAAAAACATATTATTTGTAAAATCAACTTTGATTCAGTAGTGGATTTAGATTTGAAGACGCCCTAAGCCCGAGACGATATGGCGCTCTTTTTTTTTGTAACAGTATATATATTGGACAAGAGGCTGGCCATCGGTCAAACGCCGGACGGACAGTCCCATGTCAGCCAGGATGGAAACATTGACCGGGATGTTAAGTTTTTGGATGCGAATGGCATTACTGGCCCATGTTGGGATTCTCCGCGATCGTCGCTCCCTGACGGAAGCCAACAAATCGAATCACCGAAGCTCAAGAGTGCGGGGTTCGAATTTAATATACGTTAGGTTTAAGTAGTTTAAGTTAGGTTAAGTCTGGATCCACGGAAGGTGTAGCTATAACGCGAGAAGACATCCGGACACCGCAGTACCGCAGGATGGCGAGCAAATGAAGATTTTTAAAAGCTTTTTGTTAGATATTTCAAATTTTAGTACTTGCCTGATTAATTATTTTTACAAAGAAATTCTACCCTCAAAAGGGTTTCTATAGTAATAGCGCAATAAAATAAACTTTAAAATTTGGTTTTACAGTTTACAGAACACCCAACCGATTTTTAATTTTAGTCATCTTGAAAATTTTGGCACCCTTCAATATTTTACGGGCCTAAGCCTAAATCCGATACTGCTTTGCTAAGTCTCAATATCATCGTCTTATTTCGGTAGGTATATATTAATGACAGACCACTCTTAATATTTATAAAATTCCCTGTAAATTGAATAAATTTATTACAGCCGGGGTAAAACATACATTTATTACAACTATAGTATCCTAGTTATTTTTATTAATGACACATAATTCTGTGCCAAGAAACTGATTACGGATATAGATATTTAACACAATTTACCTACCTATAGAATTGTTTCCGCTCACTACTAAAGGATAATTTACGAAATATAAAAATAATTTACTTGTGTATTAAATTGCCCTAATTTTGATAACTATACTTTATGAATAACTTCTTTCCTTCTTCTCTGTGCCTCGATAAATTTCAAACCTTATGTAACTTGAAGAGTCCGATTTATTCATGTAAGATTCGTTAACTCAAAGAATAAGTCAGCTATATTTGAATTTTTGGTTTTAATAAAAATTTATTTGAATTTAGATTGCTTTGACCCACAAGACAAACTCCCCAATGTGAAGAATATAAAACAATAATTTGTTTATTATGGGTATTTTTGTCTCTTTTTTTATGTGTTTTTTCAATGAAAAACGGCTGAACCGATTTTGCTGATAGAACACACATATGTATGTGCATACACACACCTACATCGCTCTTAAAACGTTGGATTTGGATTCTAGTGCCCTTAAAACGTGATTGACCTTGTGATTGCAACCGACATCAAAACGTAGTTAATCACAAGGGGATTATTAATAGAAGTATTTGATTTAAAATTATTTTTTTAGTTTTTAGTACATATTTTTGAAGTTCTATGTTTTTTGAAAAATTTTCTTATTGTTGTTTTAACACTAAAAACTTGGCATTTTGGGTGAGCACTAAAAATTTGTTTAGCAACCACCCCATCCTCTTACGGATGAAATTACAGTATTCGCAGATGATTAACATTTAATCCTGAAAAAATTAGTATTTTTTTAATTGATTTTTCGTAACATAGAATAATTATTTTTATTGCAATATTTTATAATTATTAACTATTATTTATTTTATTTTATTTTTTTGAATTATTTTTTGTTTTATAATTTTTTTTTAATTTAAATAATTTTCTTTTTAAGGTTAGTTATTTAATTTCATTTTTTTAAAACTAAATTTTATTTATTTATTTTTCTTTTTTAATTTTTCTTTATTTAAATAAATTGATTTTTATTGTTACCTATCATGTTACAAATTTTTATAGTATGTTACGCAATAACAGGTTATACGTTTCATGAAATCACTCTCATATAAAATTATTTACTTTCTATATAATTCGTAAATCAACTTTTCAAATATCTCGCATTTTTGTAGCTTCCAGTAGCTCTTCTAAACTGTTACACCCCTTCGTCCCTTTTTACGTAATCACTCTCATAGATGCCGAGCGGAAAGACGTTACACATCAAAAAAGAATCATTAAATCAGATAACTCTTTAAAAATTGAACGTAGTCATACATTAAAATAAATAATATCAGACGAGTTGAGAATTTCGCCTGAGTCCTTTTTTTGTCTGTTATTAAAATTGAATAGTCAAATTGGATTTATTTTGGGGTTGCAAATATGTTGTGCAGTAATACATTATACTTCGAATATAATTAATAAAAGTTTTATTTGTTTTTTTTTTTTAAATCCATTAAGTTAATTAAACTTTATAAAGTATGGTAAAGGGTGGCCCACACAAAATACGGCATTAGCATATAAACCACATTCATATAATGGATAAGGTTAATAGGTGCCAGGTTATTAGTTTCTTAATTAAAATGATTATAATATTCTAAAGTTTCCATTTATCGAAAACATTGGTTTTACAATCGATTTTCGATTGCATTAACGAAAACTAAAAGAATAGTACTAGGATTATTTCGATGCTCTAAATTAACGATGCTCCAAACAATAAATCATTTTCTACTCCATTAATAAAAACACACGATTCTATTAAAACAGACTAAAAAAAGTAAAATATTAAATCATAAAATATTTATTGATTCACATTGAAATGATTTATTTGTACGAAAATAAATAAAAAAATATTGATATTTAAAATTACATGGCAATATTTCAATCGGCAATATTACAAACAACTTTATATGACATAATATTATTCACTATAGATGAAATTGTATTATAGAACAACACGTTATAAAAGTAGAGGGACATTTTGTATCAAAATGGGAAATTATGTGTATATATAAAGATTCAAAGAGCTATTGTTATAAAATTATAGTTGAAATTATATGATGTTTTAATTATAGTTGAAACTATGCGGAAAATTTTTCAACAAACATTTAATATATATATATATAAAAACTTTTCAGGATATTATCTCAAAATGTAGAAGTGAGAATATAAAATTGTTTATATCTGAAACATAGTTTTATATACATCCTTAAAAACATAAACATGAAAAAAAAGAACCACCTTCAAAAACTCAACTCGACGCTAAACAATCAATTTTTTAGCTAAGGATAAGATTGGCAACGACTTCGAAAGGTAGTTGGCTAGAATGAATGATCATTAAAAATTATTTTTTACTTTTTAGTAAATTTTTTTACAGTCCGGTTCTTTTTTCTTAAATTTTTTCTTTTTTACTTTTGAATGTTTAATAAATTTTTCATTTGATTTCAAATTTGATTTAAAAAATTTGATTTAAAATGAGTAAACACAGTATCCCTAGGAAGAGTTCACTATACAAGCTGATTTACTGGGAAGTTTGTACCCGTATGATTTGACTATTTCCAATGCCGCACCACCAAGAGTGCACTACTAGTGACAAACTATTAATTTACATTTAATTAGTTATTTTGTTTGTTGTATTGCAATTAATTTAATCGTAAATTAGTTTAGTTTTAGTGTATTATTTGTGTCAAAACTGTTTTATGTGAAAACTGCAAGAGTAATACTTATAGACTGCCAAGGTAAAGTCACTGACATCGATCAAATTCATGTATGACGGACGACTGCATTCAGAAAGTGGAATAATAAATATCAGGTTTTTTTAGATGATATGAAATTATTGGAGTGAAATATATTACAAAACTAATACACCCATAACGTTAACTTTTGGTTTTAAAATAGAAAATATATAAAAAATTTCTCCGTGTATTTAATATATATAATAAAACTTTTAAAAGTAAAATAACTTTAATATTACAAAATAGAAAATTTTCCATTATCTATTCCTTAATACTAAGAAAGTTTTCTACATTCTATTCAACAATGAAAATTACCTAATTAAGACAGTTTAATTAATTATTACAAAATACTATTTTGTTGGCATATTATTCAATTTTATCATGATTGAAATTTTATATTATTTTTTGTGCTCAAATTATTGGGAAAACTTATAAAAAAAAAATTTAAAAACTAACTATTTGTAATTTTCTCATATGAACTCGAAAATTAACGCTCTATTGAAAGAACATTAGAAGTTAATGGTAACGAAAGAAAAAGATATTTAGAAAATTCAAAAATAATGATATAGCTTTTAAAATTAAAAAATAAAACCTAAAATTAGGCTTTATTTGTCGGAAAATTAAAAAAAAAAATTCACTGCGTTTAAAATTACCAAATTTAAATGTATGTTAAGCAATTGAATTAAAATTTGTTATTTTACTATTCAGTTCATGCCAAATAGAAGTCTTCAAGAGTTCAAATAAAAATCGGATTACCTACATCTGAGGAATTCAGATTTAAGGAAAGTGTCAAATTTCTTCGAAACTATTTAGTTCTCAAAATCCAGTAGCATCTTTTATGAAATCATTAAAACTTTCAAAAAAATTTTGCAAAAGTTATTACAATTTAAAAAATCACAATGTATAAAACTTTTTAATCTTTATTTTGGTTATGCCATTTTGTACATTTTTTGTGACACAAAAATGTTTTGTAAAGCCTAAAATCCTAGATGACACCAACATCTGGACATCTGGAAATTAAATTGTTTATATTAAAAGACGCGATTTATGGAAAATTACCCATTTAGAAGTGGTCCGATTTTTATTTCGAAATATCCATTCTACTGTTGAAGAGAATTCTATTTGACATGCCATAAATAATAAAATCAAATGTTTTAATTTAATTACTGAATATGTGCATTTAAAAAAGTACGCCCCGAGGTGGTTCTATATAGTGAAATTTTTTAATACTTTTCTAGAAAAAAGCATAATTCATTACCTAATTTTTAGTATTTTATACAGCAAAATAATAAAATTTGTCCTTTGAGTAAAGAAAAAATTAAACTGAATTGAGAATTAGATCAGTTTAAAACAAAAAAGTTACAACTGAATTGATTATCTCCTACTTTTCTGAAGTCAGTTAAAATTTGTAGAAAACAGAAACGTGTAGTACCATTACTGAGAATATTGGCCAAAGCTTTTGTTAATATTCATATTTTGTACCGATTTTGAGCAAATCGGTACGTATACCCAAATTTTGAATTGATTAATAGAAAAAAATTAACTTACCTAATTGCAATATACCTCCACGTAGCCAATGCAATTGTTAAACATATCGATATCGTATGCAATATATTCGAAAAATTCATATGGAATAAAATAAACAGTGCTCCCAAATATGTAAAATCACGTCTCGATTGAAATATAATATTATGATAATACACAAACGGTATATATTCAACCATCACCAACATATCAGCAAATGCTAAACCAGTTAAAACACGATTTATCGGTGCACCAACCATATCCTTACGTGTCAGTACAGCCATATTGGCTAAATTTGCCATTGTACCAAAAATACAAATTATCATTGATATATAACCATGAAAATCTTTTTTATAATCGTCTGCATAATCTAAGTAAATGGAATTACAATATGCATTCGTGTGTCGTGACGCTGTTGTTGTTATTTCGCTGCCATAGACTTTTTGTGTTTTATACGTTGTTATATTATTCATAAATGTTTCCCAATCGTCACGTGACAGATTAAAAAGATCATTCGATAAATTAAATATCGATGGTAAGTATTGTATGTGGGTTGTTATTGTTGTAACATTTTGATTGTTATGCTCCGAAGTGGTTGTGGTCGATGAACTACCCATTGTTGTTAGTAATAAATGTATTAACAGATTTATACGATTTTTGTCATAGATTTTTGTATTTGATGATGAAGATGTGGAAGTTGGTGCTGAGGATGATGAGGATAAATCCTCATTTTCGTTTAAGATTTGTACAGATGTATTATATATAACGGCCAGCTTGATACGGTGTTGAATATTTCCTAGAAACAAAAAGAAAATTCGATAAAAAAAAAACAGAATGATAATTTTAAATTTAATTGGCTTCAATTTAATTGACTTAGTAATAATAGAAACTCAAAAATAAAAAATAAAACATTTTAAGAGCAAATAAGAACCACCTTCAAAAAAATGTACTAAAAAGTAAAAAATAATTTTAAATTTTTTCCTTGTGTTCAATTACCTTTCTCAGTCGACGCCAACCATTCTATTTTTTAGATATGGATGCAATTGGTACCGACTTCGAAAGGTAATTCTTCACTTGGAATAATTTAAAATTATTTTTTACTTTTTAGTTCATTTTTTTGACTGTGTTTCTTTTTTGTTTTTAAAAAAATTTATTTTTTACTTTTTACTGTTGTATACAAGCACGGTAAATTATTCGTTTGGAAGAAATTTAATCACTAAAAATTGTGTTTTCTCCTTCTCTCCTCTTAGGAACATCAGATTCAGGTACTTTTGACTGTTGTATACAAGCATCTCCTTTCTAACAAAAAAACCATAACCATATCAAACCATATGTTATCCGCGAGCAAACTTTCTTAAAAATATATCCCTTCTCTGAAAAATATATACGCTGTCGAATTGAGAAACCATCTTTTTCGAAATCGGTTAAAAATGCTTTTATTTCCATTGTTCTTCTATTAAACTACCAAAGTAAATTAAAAAGAAATAAGGTTTATATTATTATTATTATCTAGTTGGCAGATAAATAGTGGTAGATAACTCTTTTTAGTTAGATAAAGAATAAAGAGATATTAAAGAAAATATTATTTTAAAAATCTGTATTTTATAGACCTCACCCAATCTGCTACGTTGATATATATAAAAAAACTGACCTATATTTTCATTCTCTTATGTGATGTTGTGTGTGTGTGTGTGTATTGTGTAATAATAATCTTGTTATTTGTCTGATGTAAAATGTCTTTATGATCCAAGAGCCCGCATATTTTCCCCAAAAATTTAGGCTTATGCACTGTGTTAAAACAAAGTCTTATGGGGTGTGTTATAAATTTGTTTTATAATCTCTAGAACATGACTCATGGGGTTTTTGGTGTTGAAGTCATTTAGGCAGAAAATTCATTTACCTGAGGCAAATAAAGCCGAGGAGATAATAATTCCCATATTCATAAATTTAGGTCTATATAATTGATCGAAAAAAAATTCCCTTACCCATAGATGCCTTTAGTATATATAAAACCTCAATGAAATGAGTTTGAAGCCGCTGATGAGTTCATCTTGAAAGTAACGAACGATTTGTCAATGAAGTGATAATAATGGCACCGTTTTTTAACTTTTAATGAAATAAAACCGTAAGTTATAAAGTTTAACTCGATTCTTGGTATGATTATTTTCATACCATATCATGTAACTATCTGGGCCATATGTTTCCAGCCCAAAAAATGAGTACCTGATCCTTGATTGGGGAAAACTAGTTGGAGGCGTATACTTGTTCTCTATATTTCGTGATCACGAAACAATGTATCGCTATAGTTAATCCAGCTCACAGGACGAAAACGGTCGGTTGCGACCCTGGTTTTTTGCTTAAATTTTTTGGTACTGTATGTGTTATGCATACGTAGAATGTAGATGCTAATTTAAAACTTTTCACGCTGGACTGTCGAGAAATAATTACTTGAATTATGATATATCGTTACTAAAAAAGGCAGGAGTTCACCACTAAAATCATGTTGAGTAAAAGTTAATTTACGATTGAATTACTATTACCGAATTAGCATTTTAAATATGAGAAATATTTTCCTATTGAGCTAAAACATAGAGATTAAGATATGCGTTTTATAATTCCCAATAGATTTTCAGACCATATTTTCATTATTATTTTACTAATTTAATTTGTAGTATTTGTTTCTCGTTCTGAATTCGCTATAATATACAGGACGAGTTATGATAAATATTAAATATATCGATAAGAAAGAGTTTAAGGAAACGTCAAGTTTTTCAAGATTCAAAATTGAAAATTGGGTTAAAAAAATTAGTCTTACGCATTAAATGAACAGATAAAAAAATAATGCATGATAAGGAAATAATATTATTTATAATTAATTGTTTACGCTCTCAAATATTTCGCTAAATCACGAAAAAATTTGACACGAGAATACCGACACGTGGGTGGGGGCACAATATCAGTGCAAAATTGAGGATTTAACAGTATTTCGTTGTCAAAATGTATTTTTCATTTTTTCAAGCACAGCAATTCGAACTCTTTATAAGAGAATATCATCGTACATTTTCTATACCAAACGGTAGATAATACTATGAACTTTATATCCTGTACAAAAATTCATTTTAATCCAAAATGAACTTATTAGCAATCACGCCGAAGATATAATTATTGCAATACTTATTATTATAATGTATGCATTTTTAACTGCCAGAGCGTTGAGAATGGTAATACATTGTTCAAATATATTTCGAGTATCTAAACAATAAACACGGTAAGTTTTCATTTTCACTTGTTATATGTGAAAAAAAAACATTATCATACCCGACGTATGATAATTTAAATAATGCATTCTATATATTCATATGTCTGGTCAATTTTGTGGTGAATGTACTGTTTACCCATTTTGTTTGTTTACTCTAACGATATAAGACAAATGCCAGATGGATTTTCTTCAATTATTCTAATCAAACTTAATATTATTTTATATTATATACATATATGTGATCAAACTAAAACGATTCACCAGGGAATTCAGTTAATGTTAAATACAAGATAACATAAGTTTATTTTTATTGTGCAAATTGTTGAACTTAATTTTTTGTGAACTAATGTTTCGAGTATGTTTTTGAATAAGCATCAAGAATCTATTTGCTCAAATAAACTTTGTTTATTAGGTTTTCTTTTGTACTAGGAGTCATTTCGTGAATATGGGGCTAATGCACTGACGTCATCTGATAATGCATTAATAAAGAAGTCGGTAAGAAATAGATCTTTCATATGTACAATTCGAAATTTAAACCTCAACCGTTAAACTAGTGCTTGAAAACTTGCGACAAATTTCTAGTCACTTGTTTTGAATAATAAAAAAGAAAGACAAAGCATCATTTGTATGTAAAATTGTATGCTCTATACTTTTTCTTTAAACTGTCACACTTGTGACCCCCACTTAATTTTCACTTCATTCAGGCGTATAAAAGCTGATAAAGTAAGTACACAGTTGATTTCTACCAAAAAATGTATCATTGAAAAAGCACCCATGAGATCCTAATCATTTTAATATTTTGCCCTTTTTGAATTTTTGTTTGTTTTCAAATTGAAAGTATATTAGAAAAATTAGATTAGAATAGAAAATTACACTGCCAATCATGAATTCAGAACTTTTGATACACGAATATTTTCGGAACGGTATGACTGTTAGAGTTTAAATTTGGAATTTGATTTAAAAAGTGGAAAAATGCATTTTCTACATTTCATTATCTAGTTTATTTTTTGTAGAAGTCTGCTGATTCTTTTTATACAGAGTATATTAATTTTAGTCTAAAGTTTGTAAAGCTGCCTAATATTGACCACACAAGCAAAAATTTGGTACAGGTAGATAGAATCATCTAATTTGCTAATTTCCAAGAATTTGGGACCGTATTGATAGCATTATTCATAAGAGTCCGTGAAAAAATAGGTACATTATAAATAGTGGGTTTACGCTGGTATAAACTTAAGAGAAAAATTAGAGAACGGTTAAATTTATTCATAAGATATTTGCTCAGGTTTTAAAACGTAAATATACATAGAAATTAAAATCGATCCAAAATGTTTTTTCTTTTTACAAAGAGGAACAAAATACGTCTAATATCAAAAGATATATAAATAAAAATAATCGTTATTAAATCCTGACTGTATGACATTATAATTTAAATTCTAAAAGTAATTTTCTTCATGGATATAGTAAAAGTCAAAAGATTAAACTCATAATTAAAACTCATAATTTTATTTATTTATTTTTCATGGGTATAGTAAACGTTTAATAGAGAAACTGAATGCATTAAAAAACTATTATCTCTACACATCACATAAAGTAAATATTAAAAATAAAATTTGGTAACCAAGTCGGGTTCAATAAAGTTCTTTTCTAGAATAAGTAGTAATAAACACAATTTTGTGAAAAATAAAAAACTACAAAACAACAAATATTAAAATTTTGTTCATTTGAATATTATATGAGAATTATTATTATTTTATTTATGTATAAAATATAAATACAAAATTTTATTAAACTTTACAAAATGACGGAAATTTATATGAAAATTGAAATTTTTTGTTTGTTTTTATTATGTTTCTATTATTAATTTTTTTGTTAAATTTGTTTAGGTTATATTTTAATAAAATTTTTTATTCAATTATATTGTAAATTAAATCAAAATTAGTTTGTTTGTTTGCAATGGCAAAACAAATGGACTTGAAAATGGCTGTATCTAGGTTATAACTCTAGGTTAAATGAGGGTAAGTTTTATTATTTGAAACGGTATACTGTTGTATACAGTGTGTCTACTTAATTTGGTTCCACATGGAAATCTTTTTTATTATAAGGTTTACGAAAAAAAGTTATTCTTTATAAAAATCTATGCTTTCGAAAATATTAACGTTCAGCTGTTCACTTTTGATATGACTACTGTACAGAATGTTCATAAATTGAAAAAAGTTCTATCGGAATTTTTTGATTATTTCAAAATTTATAACAACAGTTATCTTTAATTCGTTTTTGGCTCAACGTATCCACCTTCGGGATCCATAAATGTAATTGTTCTTTTACTAAATTCTTTATATCTCGGAAGTGATTTCTTTACCTGTTTCTCTTATTATCTGTTCTCAATTATGTACATGTCTAAACGGTCCTTGCTAATATACAAAAAACTACTATCTAACGTTTTAATTACGGACATCCTGTTTATTCGATGTCAAAAGAGAATAGCTGAATGTGAATACTTTTGAAATCAGTTATTTTTATAAAAAATAACTTTTTTTCATAAACATTACAAAAAACAGTTTTCCATATGGAGCCAACTTAAGTAGACACTCTGTATATAATTATACTCAATATATTTGAATACCTAAAAGTGTATTACTTTTAGTCCAAACTTTTTAACGCAAGCAAATATTTACTACACAAATAAAATTTATATATATATATATATATATATATATATATATATATATATATATATATATATATATATATATATATATATATATATATATATATATATATATATATATATGATCATTGAATCACCTAATTAGTCCTATTACGCTTATCCTCTGTCAGTTTTATTGATAACTCAAAAACGAAAGTAGATAGTGAGCTTATATTTGGGTAGCGTCATCTGGATCTAAAAAGTAAGTTTAAGTTCGTGACGGACAAAATTTGGTCCTTTCACTCAACTTTTGAACGATAAAATATTTTATGTTTTTAAAACAAACATGTTTTGATTGAAACATTTGTTCACAAACTGTTGAGATTCATCAAAATTTCAGCTCAAATTAAGCTAATAATCATATATATAATTACAAAACATATTATATATGCATTTATTACTGTATAGATTAGATATTTAGAGTATTTAATGAATGCTAATGTTTAAAAATAACTCAAATATACTGAACCATATATCGAAAATCTAAACAATTAACTCTGTTAGTTGTTATCGTCCCTTGTTTATTGCAGATTCGGATTTTATAAAGAAAAATTTTTTATCAGAATATAATTTTATATAATGGATAGTTTTTAAGCTCTAAGCAACTAATACTTTGTTTAATACAAAAAGAATAAATGTTTTTACGAAAACTATACATCTAAAAGCAAAACAAAATCGTAAAAGGCAAATAATTTGATTTGAACAAATGATAATATTTGAATTCTTTGATGTTGTACATGAAATGGGAAATTAATACTTTAAATAGAAAATAAGCGGATAAATGGATAAATAAGTAGTACATTATTTGGATACGAATTATTTATGTAAATGATAGAGATTTATATAAATTTGTTGCATTTAATATATATGACAAATAAAATATTATGTCATATATTTTACACTGAAGAAACATTAAGTATCTTTTTTGTTTTTTTTTGGCCATTAGCAGTATACAAAATGAGCAGGATAAAATAAAAAAATTGATTTTTTATTTCCGTAAAATATAAAGTAATAGAAAATTCCCTTTACAGTTTTTGGTTTATTATAAGTATAGAAAAATGCTCTAAAAAACTATTGTATTCGGGTTAGAGAAAAAACCCTATTATCCAAAATTACTATATAAATTACTATGTACTGTTAAAATTGGAATTTAAAGTGATTTCATATCTACAAAGAAATGCTGTCAGAAAACATTAACTTATACGTTTTGACGCTATAAGCTACAATTTGATAAACTTAATCCATGAACATTTTTTAAAGATCAATTGCTCCTATCCACTGAAATATTTTTTTAAATTAAGTTTATTTTTTATATTTAAACACTTTAATGTATGTGGTAGTTTATTAAAATACTTAATTGCTATATATTTACAATTTTTATGCAAAATATTTTTAATAATTTTTGGTAATTTGTCCCTAGGTTTACCCTTTTAATCAATATATTTTTCTTTACAGTAAGTATAATGATAACATAAAGACTCGGCTATAAACTTATTTTTAATTCCCAATATCGGCGTTTTATCATCTTTATCATGTAAAAATCGGATTATTTTTTTTGGAATATTCATTAGCAGTTTCGTTACATTTTTAAAACTCCAAGCAATAATACCATACGTTATAATACTTTCAAATAAACGTAGTAAAGTAGCTTTTTTATTCATAACATTTTTAGCTTGTAGAAAATAAACATGAAATATCTGGTTTTTCTTTTAACTTCTTTGATATGCTTATCCCATTTCATATGACAATCATTTGACCCAAATATTTACAGCTGTCAGACCTATTAATAACCTTATCATAAATCTTTAATACAAAATTATCTGGAATACTGTCTTTGTATGACCTGAAAGTTATATAATTAGTTTTCTCAACATTCGAGGTTAGATAGTTATTGCACATCCATTTCCCTATTATATTAAGTTGCTCCGACATTTGTGCTTGAGTATATAAAATCATTTCAGAATATAAAATCAAATATTAATTTTTACCCTTTTTTGACATGAAAACTACGACTCACACTAAGTTTTCATGTCAATATTGTGCATACCAAATTTCATACCAAGATAAGCACCTTTTGAGTTATTTATGTTGAAAAATTAAAAAAAAATACAATGATTAGATTTTATTTAAGTTAATAGCTGTTTAGAACCACTCGCCTTTATACTAGGGCAACAGCAGTAGTTAAACCACCTTAAAAGAAACAAGTACAAAAATATGCGAGAAATTCGTGTTTAATATAATAATAAACCTTTGTGCAGCCATTTTCAGTGTTTATGTTTGTGAATTGACTGACAAATCACATCCATGTTACGCTAATGGCGTATGTTATCTGCTTATCAACAGAAAAAAGTCTAGACATTTAAAACGTCAGAAATTATCATGTACATTATCTTTTTATACAGATAGGTTCTTTTTTACAATATAAATTATCCTTTTAAATTATATTCAATATTGGTACTTTATTTTTCCTAAAACACTAAACCCATTAAAACTGAATTTTATTTGAAAACTAAATGAAAAAAAAAAAAAAACAATTAAGATGTTTAAAAAGATCAAAATCGTTTGGAATCCATTAAGTAACTTGAAAACAAATGAACATACAACATTTTTTAATATATAAACCACTTAGTATATTATTTCTAAATATACTTTTCATAAAATTATAAACGAACGTTCTTTTAATGCTCAAATTTTACTCAATTATGTGCAAAAAAACAATATCTGCAATAAATATCAATATAGTGAGGTTCAGGTTATAAAATATTATATAGGGCTATAATTAAACGATTTAATAGTATCAAATATGAAAAGCATTGCTGAAAACTAGTAGGTTTAAAAAAAAAAAAAAAAAAATTAACATAAATCGATTAAAAGATATCGAAAAAATTAATATATTAAATTTCATGACACCATCATAAAAACACAAAAAATTAGTTTTACCCTAAAACGTTCAATTTTTATCCGATTTTGGCAAACAAAGTATGTAATCCTACTAAGTTTGGATCATAGTTTTCAAATTTTTGGTCAAATTAAATATATCTACAGTAAATATTCAGATAGCGAGGGTCAGGTTATAATATTTCATATTTTGGTTAAATTAAGCGAATTAATAATATAAAAAATGAAAAGAATGACCCAAAATTAGTGGGTTTCAAAAAAAAATTCAAGCAAATTGGTTAAAATTTGGCCAAGATATCGGGAAAATTAATTTTTTTAACTTTATGACGTCATTAAAAATAAAAATATTAGTTTTGGCCTATAATGTTCAATTTTTATCCGATTTTGGCAAACAAAGTATGTAATCCTACTAAGTTTGGATCATAGTTTTCAAATTTTTGGTCAAATTAAATATATCTACAGTAAATATTCAGATAGCGAGGGTCAGGTTATAATATTTCATATTTTGGTTAAATTAAGCGAATTAATAATATAAAAAATGAAAAGAATGACCCAAAATTAGTGGGATTCAAAAAAAAATTCAAGCAAATTGGTTAAAATTTGGCCAAAATATCGGGGAAATTAATTTTTTAAACTTTATGACGTCATGAAAACTAAAAATATTAGTTTTGGCCTATAACATTCAATTTATATCCGATTTTGGCAAACAAAGTATGTAATCCTACTAAGTTTGGATCATAGTTTTCAAATTTTTGGTCAAATTAAATATATCTACAGTAAATATTCAGATAGCGAGGGTCAGGTTATAATATTTCATATTTTGGTTAAATTAAGCGAATTAATAATATAAAAAATGAAAAGAATGACCCAAAATTAGTGGGTTTCAAAAAAAAATTCAAGCAAATTGGGTAAAATTTAGCCAAGATATCGGGAAAATTAATTTTTTTAACTTTATGACGTCATTAAAACTAAAAATATTAGTTTTGGCCTATAACGTTCAATTTTTATCCGATTTTGGCAAACAAAGTATGTAATCCTACTAAGTTTGGATCATAGTTTTCAAATTTTTGGTTAAATTAAATATATCTACAAAAAATATTAAGATAGTGATGGTTTAAATATAAAAACAAAACCTCTTTACATTACCGATAATTCTAGCTAAAATGAAGATAATTATGGATTGCATATTTTATGTGGGCTACTGATTTAAAATAGTTTAAACATTGATACTCAACATGACGAGTATGTGAGCAATCAAGACTGTTAGTTATTATATTCACTTTTTTTATTTTAATAAATCCACAAGATGATTTAATTATTGTTATAATAAGCCATTAAAATTATTTGTGTAAAATTTTATGGTTGAATTAACTACTCATAATAATGAAACATATTATTATCAATTATTTATTTACATCTTAAAATATTTTCTATTATGGATAAAATGATATGTGGTTTGGGGTAAAATGGGAAATCCCTAAGGCTTGATAATACGATCAGTGGATATTAAATAAAAACTTGTAAAAATGAAATAAATAAGGAAATGTTTCAAAGAGATAATATGGTATGCTCACATCAGATTTTTCCTTTTTTTTGTTTTAATGTTATTTTCTTTTGTACATATATAAAACTTGTAGCATAGGTGAAATGGGTATTGTTGTTTGGAAAATTTTCGTTGCATGAATTCAGTAGTTTCAAACAATTTAATAAAAATTCACATAAACTATAAAAATCATTTTGATTTAAACAATCTTATTTTATAAAATAGCACTAAAAAGTAAAAAATAATTTAATTTTTTTCTATGGTATTAATTACTTTTCTCAATTTATACCAATAAATTTTTTAGATGAAGATAAGATGGACACTGACTTAAAAATAATTTTTTTCTTATATTTTTTTGAATGTAGTCCTTTTTTTTTAATAAAAAATTTAATTATCTTTTACTTTTGATTGTTGTACACAAAACCACGAAAAATTTCTCATTTCGATTCAATTTAATCACTAAAACTTGTTTTTGCCCCTTCTCGTCCATTTAGATCCTGATTTTCTCATCATGGTACCATCAATCATCCTTTCATAAACGACAAAGTTATCCAGGAATACATATATCACTGAAAATTTTTGTTACCCCTTTTCTTCCCTTAGGTACATGAGATCTTGGCCAAATTGAAATGCGACTACAAGGGAAACACCAGCTTTCAAATATAGTCATCAAAATCGGTTAGCTCAGTCGAAAGTTCTGAGGTAACAAACAAAGTGTAATGGATAAAACTTTCCTGTGATTTTTGGAAAAGCCTTAAAAATCGCCAAGAAAAAATTATTGCTATTTATGTATCTAATTATGTTTTATTGCTATTTTTATATTTTCTAGAGTAACACAACCAATAAAATATTTCCGAAAACCGTAATGCCGTAAATCTGTAAATGTGTAATGTGTAAGGTTTAGTTAGTTCGCAGTGTTTCAGTAATAAAAAGCCTGACTATTTTGGTTAAAATGCTTCAAGAAGATTAACTTCAAAAAATGATAACGAATGAGTTTAGTTATTATTCGTATATCACCTTGTCTAACACATTTATAGTTTGTGTTACATAATAGGTTTTCGAAAAAAATATAACCGACCTAAAAACTCCATTAAAAGCAAAAGAAAATTCTAAACAAAAACTTATGATAAATTATCTTTCAAAGTAAGCGCTAATAATCAGATTAAAATAGACTCAATGACGTCGATTTCGTAAAGTTACAAGGAAGCTATTTTCATTTTTAATTTGGAATCAGTTTTTAGTGTATTTTGTTTGTAAACGATTTGATAAAATTTTTTATTCTTTACTTTTAAGTGTTGTAGACAACCATGGAAAATGTCTTTTGTCTATAGATTTACAATCAACAAAAATTTGTTTTGTACTGTGTTAATTGTTTAGATACTCGACATATAGTTGAGCAATAATATTTGAACTAATTTTATTGATTAGCTTTCATAAAATACGTCATAAAGATTATTAAGCATTTACAATAATAATATGTATTGTAATTATAGGTTTATTAGCTAAATTTAAGCTGAAATTGTGGAAAAATTAAACAGTTTATGAACAAATATTTCAAACAATGGTTGTTTGTATTAAAAAAAAAAACATTATTTTATCTTGAATTTTTTCTTCTGTTTTCCATGGCGTAAAAGTTGAGTCCATTGGACCCAATGAATTGATTTTGCTCTTTTACGAACTTTAATCTAAAATGTGTCACCAAAATTTTAATTCGCTATCATTTTTCTTTTATAAGTTTTCTTGATGACGGACAGTTAATTTTATGTAATTCTACCAATATTTTGTTAGAGCGGTCGTTACAAACTTTAGACTAAAACTAATAATTATGTATATGTTTGAGTATAAAAAAATGCAATTAAACTACAAGAACCAAATTCGGTCAGTATTTTTTGACAAAACCGACACACAAATATATATATGAGTCGAATACCGATCCCCCTATTTCTGAAGTCGGTTAAAATATACATTTTTATTTTGTGATCAATCAATCTATCATGGATAATATATCGATATTTATACGTAAATGCATGTATATATTCATATAAAATATTATATATCTATTATATTACACGTTATGTGTGTAAAGTAGTCTTAAAACATAACTGATATAATAGGTAGACAAATATTCAATATATTATTGAAAACATATTTATTATATATACCAAGCATTAACAAGAAATAACCATTAACATATACATACTATATACGAAACGAAAGAAAACGTAGCGATATTATTATTATAATATAATACTACGGAAAACTGGAACAAACATTAGAAGCACATTAGGCGGAACCGACTGTAATCATACTAACAAAAAAGATATTTACGTTTTTGCTACTACTTTATTCTTTAGTTTATTTATCTTTTTTTTAATAAGGTTTTATCGTCGACATACATAAATATGTCAGGGTATATTAATTTTAGTCTTAAGTTTGAAAATATTGACCGCACAAACAAAATTTTGGTATCGATGTTCATAGAATCAATTTCCGCATGCCCATTTATCTGTCCATCCATGGACAAGATAACTCAAAAACGAAAAGAGATAGGGAATTGAAATTTTGGTGAACGTATTTCAGGTTAATTAACCAATTTTCTAATGCCCGTTTATCTGTCCATCCGTGAACAAGATAACTCAAAAACGAAAAGAGATAGAGAATTTTGATGACGTACTTCAGGTATAAAAAGTACAACGAAGTTCGCGAATGAAAGTTGGTCCAGTGTTTTGTAATCGCTGGTTTGTACTAGGAGTTATTTTTTGAACAATATCTTATGCAGTAATGCCATCTGGTGGTGTTATCAGAACAGGTATATTTACAGGCATCACAGTCTATTTAGAATTGGTTGTCATATATAGAAACAAATTTTCTTTGAAAAACATACACTATTAGTATTATAAAGTGGCATTTCGTTTCAGGAATCGTGCCGTTCTCCGATATACATAAATGCAAATGGAGTTTGTTGACAAGACGATCCCAAGGTGAATTACGTTATTACTAATCTCTCCCTTACTACGAATCATGAAAATAGTTTTACAGTACTGTAAGTTTGCTAAACTATTACCACAATTCAGATGATACTATTTAAAACATAAACCCCCATTCACTTCAAATAGAATACAATTAGAATATAATAGTTGCTTAGATACCTATAAAATTGCTATTTGATCGGACTTGATGGTTCTAGCTCTATCTTTATTACTCTCATGCAAAGGATCCGTTCATATGCGTTCTGCAGCCAACTTCAGAGAGTTACCTACAGACAAACAAACATACGAGTGAAGCTAATAAAAGCGTGTTAAAAATACGAAATATTATAAACAAGGCAAACATATAAACTTTATATACCTACATTATTAATATATATTATGAACAATAACAATATATTGTATTGTTTTTGGAAATACAAGATGTTTTGAGTTTGAAATTTACAATTTATTCAATAAATAATGTAAATTTGATACGATTAGTAAAGGATTAACAATAAAACATTCATAATTACTACATAAACTATAATATATTCAGCATCAAGCTTCTTTATAAGACCTATGCAAATCACTAAACATCTATATTAACTGTGTATATAACCTTGCAGTTATATAAAACAAAACACATTCATATTCTAAAATGTATATATATGGATTAGTTCTGGAAGGGTTAACTATGGATAAGATAATTTTATCGAACAAAGAACCACGTGTCAATGAAATTTATATATATTTAAGAAACATGTAAATATTTGTTTAATTGTTTGCAAGCACAATTAAATTATATCTTGACAAAAAAAAAAACGAAACATTGAGGGTAATAAAGTTCGACACCCAGTAGTCTGATTTTAATCAAAAGCTTCGATGCACATCAAGGAGTACTATCAAGACAGAACACCAAGTTAAGTGAATTTTGGATAAAGCGCCGATACGATATGGCTGTTACACAAGTATTTAATCACTTATATTTTGGATTCAGGTAACCTATGTATTTCCGGTGAAAACTCTAAATCTAAATTTTTACAGAATTACAATATTTTTTTTTAACTAGTATTAAATGAAAATAAAAAATCATTAAACATTTTATCATGCTTTTTTCTTATTATCCTTGTGCTTAGACCCCTACGGATATATTTTTACTTACGTCATACGTCTATAATTTTACTTCGATATCTAACTGTAGTAACCTATTTTTCACCTTCAATATCATATTGTTACCACTTCCCTAAAAATACAGGATGGAAGATAAATCAAATGCTAAAATTCTACCGAGCTTAAGATATTTTTTCGGTTTTTAGGAAAAGTACTTATCTACGGTCTGAACTCACCTCTGCTAAGCTTTCTATGAATTGTTATTTCTCTGAAATCGTTTTAGTTTCTAAGTTCGGAAGTATTGCTTTACTGATTTAAAAAAAAAAAAATTTTTTTGCTCTGATTTCAAAATTTTGTATATTTGTCGTCGTTTTGGAGCGTTTTATGAGGAATTTTTGGAAATTTGTCGTTCTGAGGAACTCATTCGGCAAAGATATGTTGTGAAACTTAATGTGAATCAATTATGAAAATCAACAGAGAAACCAAAAAACGTAACTGAAAATCAATATTGTGACAAGTGGTGGAACTAAAGACGACTTTATGATGCAAATGCAACATATAAAAAAAAAACAAGGTTCCTCTTCTTCAGCACCAATGTAAAATCCGTCATTGTGAAACATGGAAATTTATAAACGACATAGCTGCAATTTTTTCAAATATTCATCAACATGTGCCTGCACGAAGATCCGTTGGTTTGATACACTATTTCAAATGAATAGCTTTGAAAGAATATAAATCAAGATAAATAAAACTGCAGATCCGAGATAGAAATTGGCAGTAACTTGGTTATACTTCGGGGAAATGATGAAAAGGAATCCTCAAGGCACCAGCAGAAGAGGTGGGCTCAAAAAAAAAAATGAAAGGGGCAAGGAATAATACATTTAATTCATATGAGCAGACTTCAAATTAGTTGAATCCAGATTGTATCAAGATTGACGCTTCTTAGACTTCGTATAAGCTTGGTTTGAATACTACAACCTCGATCTCTAATAGTTAACTTATGTCTCCTAGGTGCACAATATAATATTTATCAGCAGACTTAATATGTTTTAATTGCATAAGTTTAGAACTGTATTACCACTCCACATTAAGTGTAAATGTTGTATGCACCCACCCACAACTGATACCAGCAATCAAGCAAGAACAAAATGAGAAAACATAAATCTTTTTGAACGTAAAAATACATTCTATCTATAGATATGTAAAAGTAGTCCTTACCACGAATGTTGTACGTAATATAATAGTATAACTAGTAGTTCTGTGAGCTGTAGACCTCACTCAGAAGTAAATAGTAAAGTATGTAAATAATTCGTAGATAAAATTTAAATGATATCTGACACAATCTAAAACATGATCTTAGTTAGACAAATTAAATATCATTTCAAAAAATCGGGAAGATGCACAGATGTTTTTTTACATTTTAATTGAATGACGTCATACATGTTCATCTCCGTAGTGATTATACATAAGGATCTTTATACGATAAGAAGTCCTATCGATGTCCATGACACTTGTATTCGTCTCACCTAATGATGAGAGAAGTACAGTAGCCTAGTGGTGAAAGAATTTGCTTACGAAATTTGTGGTCCTGTGTTTGAAACCGATTATATTCCTGCGTATGATTAATGTGTCTACATAGAAAGACTGATACAAACAAACGAATTGCAAAATCGTACGGTTATATTATAGTCTTCACTTTGTTCGGTCACTAAGATATTGAATGTTTTTCATATGTCCAGTATTATACACAGAAACAGGTAATAATAAAAGCTTTTATCAAAACAAAAAAAACAACATACTTTTATACAACAGAGGAGAATCTGATTAGAGACACATCCAATTAAAAGTATCGATTTTTACTCATGAGGGTATCGAATCCGTGGTACCGAAGGTACCGAGTACATTCAATACCTTTTGGGACTCATTTCATTTGATAACCAAAAACACGTAATCCAAAGAAAAAATTACTGTTTTTGTTCTTACTTTCACCACATTGGATTATACATAAGGATTTATGGTTATTAAATATGATGACAATTTATGGATTCATTAATACTGTCCGAATAACGAATCCATAGATTGTCATCATTTATCAAAATCAGTTCAGTCTACTGCTATGGTGGCACATACACATAGAGTTCTAAAATCATAGCCCATACTTTTGGCTTTGTCGTAGTCGGGTTAAAACGTATAATCATGACTACGATACGATAATGCTGTAGATACAATGAATGTTATTCATGATATCAGATAAAAAACTTCATTACGTCAAACACAACCTTTATATTGATATGTTATTAGTATTGTAATGAAAACTATCATATGATTAGCTTAAATTACCTATAGCTTTGTTACATATTCTAAGAATTTTATAATATTAAATTAATGGAATTTTGTTTGCAATTTTTATATTTGTAAAATGACAACACACTATGGGATTCAGGAAATTTTTGGGAATTAATTGTATTATTTTAAATAATAGGAGCTGGGTACTCCTAAGATCCTACAGCATCATCTGCTCTGGATGATTCTTTCTCTGCACCTGGAGCCAAAAGGGATTCAGGTAGTTATTGGGTTGAAAATTGAAATACTTGTATTAATAATTATTTTTAATTGAAAATATAAATAATTCTTATTCATTTAAAATTGTTAATAAACTTTGAGATATTTCTCTTGGGAAATCACATACCATTCACAGAATTATATATCATTTGATTGATAAACTAGTATTTTGTAACCATAGCAACAATAGAAAAGATTTTGATGCACGATGCCCATAGGGTGCAGATATTTATTACAACAAAAAATATAAAGTTTATTCAATTACTCGATACTAGCTTTGGAACTATTAATGTTTTTTTGTTTATGCCAACCAAAAAACACAAAAAATATTATGTTAATTTTGCTAAAAATTACATTGTTTATGTAAACGAAACAAGGAAAAAAGTTTAATAAAATAAATAGGTACTTTTTTGATGAAAGTAGTAAAAAGTTTATATTCGAGAATTAAATTTGTTTTGACAAAAAAAAAAAACGTTAGGTAGGAATATTATATCTAATTTTTTCAAATAAAGTAAATAATTTTTTGTTTATTTTGTAGAATAGAAGACAATATCAGAAAAAAAATGGTAAATTAAACGAAGGATTATAATTAGCGACGTGTAGATATAGACTATTAGATGTCAACCTTGTTTTGTCCCCTATGCGTTTTTGTAAACTGAAAATATCATTTGAGATAAGTGAAAAAAAAAAGATAAATTTAGATTTGAACCAGGTTGCGTTTTTCTGAAAATTCAATTTTCCTTTTTACAAAAATTGTTTAAGCCTTATGCCTTTTTATGAACCGATAGAGGAGTATTGATTCTGTTTATACAAATTTAGGCAAAAGGGTTACTGGTGCCCAAAGAATGTAACCTAAACATGTACTGTTTATAATTGGTCAATGTCTGTGATTTTCCTCATCATGTCAATTGGAATTTAGCTTTCACGATATGGAACCTGCAAAATAAATAAAAAACACAATCGCAGATCGTGGAAACGAAATATTGTACCTCGGGAAATTTTCAGTGTTTGTTTAATTTCCAGACAATTGAAGTCAAAAAATAAAGAGCGTATAGAATTATTAATTCCAAGAAAGGTAGCGTTTCTTTCCGTATCCGGAAAGATTAAATTCGTAAGTTGTAGGTATTTAAATTATGTATCGATTAATGTGTTGTGCAATATCAATTAGTGCCATCAAAATATTATTGATGTGCAGAAGAGTACCGGACTGATTATAAATTTGCTATATTTCTCATCAAAACATGAAACTTAATGCCATAACAAAACTTGAAAATTAATTTAAAATTCATTCAAAAACAAAGAAGTTATAAGCTAACCAAGATTATATATCCATTTCATTCTTGAAAACTATCTTTAACATGTAATTTATATAAATATAATAACAATGAAATTTATATAGATATAGAAACGGTTGACGTCATAAGCTCTATATTTTCCTCTTTATTTAATAAGGATTTTTAAATGTCCATATCTGGATTATTTTTTTGAGATTTACCAAAAATAACTTCAGATTCATGTTTCTGAATGAGGATGATTCAATTCACGTAATAAAAAAAATTTATTACGTTCCCCTATTGCCCTATTATTTGGATGAATTCGATTGTCGCAATGCTTAGCCTTGTATTGTTCCAGAGAATTTGAAATGAGAACATTGCATTTTACATGGAAGTTATGTGGTTTACCAGTATCAATTTTTTAATGTCATATATTGATCTCACAATAAAATATTCATTTCCGAAGAAATGGTTTCTTGTATCATAAAATTTTATTTTATTAAAAAAAAAAACGACAATACTGGGAATATAGTTCTTAAAACAATTGAAATTGTGTATAAAATTAGTTCCTGTTAATATCCAACAAGTCTGCAATGCAGGAATAAAACCTATCGTAAATGGATGTTCCAATGTCTATTGTTTTTTTTTATTTCTTATTAGATGCAAATTGTTTTAACATTCGATTAAAAAGAACACAGCGTGTATTGAAAACATTGGAAAAATAGCTATAAAAAAACGATGAAATAATAACAAAAAGCAATTTTCAGCTTTTGAAAATATGCAAATAATGCGAAATACATTCAACAAAACCATAGAGATTATACAACGAATAGTCGTATATAGGGATGCAATATTGGTACAGGTGTTCATAGAAACATCTAATTAGTCCATTTCCGATTGTCTGTTCGTCATCACGATAAAATTTTGGTACAGGTGTTCATAGAAACATCTAATTAGTCCATTTCCGATTGTCTGTTCGTCATCACGATAACTCAAAAACTATTCTTAACATAAACAGTCAGTTTTAGTTCGTTATTGATCAAAATCGGTCTATTGGATCCAATGGATCCTTTGACCCAACTTTTAAACTATAAAACAAAGAAGAAAAATACAAATAAAAAAAAAGCTTATTTTTTTGAAACAAACAAATATTTGGATTCTATTTTATTAGCTAATTTAAGCTCAAATTAGCTAATTATCACATATTGGTATTTACAATACATATTATAATACAAGTATACATTACTATATAGACTAGATATTTATAGTATTTAATGAATGCTTAATATAAATAATCCAAACAATTAACTCTGTTAGTTGTTATCATCATCTGTTTTTTTTGTGTGTTCTCAAATATGTTTACAATGAATACGCATTTATTGCGGAGAAAGTTTTCGTATTAGACCTACTGTGAATTTTCAATCATTTATTTTAATTTTGACCCACAATTTTTTTTCAATTAGTTATAGCGTTGTCAGAGATTCGAACAGTGTTGGTAAAAGTCACCTTAGGATTTGTATTATTCTAGAGATTATAAAAGCTTTAACCTGTTGTCGGGATCAGGATGAAATTATATGTTTATCCTCATATATTATACTAACGTCCCGTCCCCACTTATGAAGTCTTTCCATTTCATATATATTGTTGAATAATAATAGACCTTTGATACTTTGATAATGAATATTTATATTGTCAACAAGTATATATACCACATGCATTTAGTTATCTTCATATAAATTTCTTCTAAAATAATAATCCCATTGGATTTTGGTATTTTAGTCATGTATAAATGGAGTAACATCATTAAGAGATATTTCAAATTGCATGTCACAATTTGTGGAAATGTTCCATTAATCAAAACCCTGTACAATATTGTATTATTGTAGGTAATGGCTTACATACATTATCAAACATCTCTTCAATTTCAATGACAAACTAAATTTGTTTGAAACAATGGTTTAACGAAATTACTTAACAAACCGCGGTTAGAACTTTTTTTATCAGAAATACTTAATAATTAAGACCGGGAAGTTTGATAATATCGGTACATTTGGTAGGACACGAAGAGCAGGAACAAACATCTGACACACGCTAAGAAAATTTACTTATTACAAAGTATGATTTCACAGGATATCACAGAATTTAGAATCAAATTCTTTCAGGAGCCAAAAATTACACAGACCATTGCTAATTCGATTCCAATCGATCGCGTGGAAATTTAAGTGACCATAATATCAATAAAACTCAAAAAACCCGTGCTAGCTCCACCTAAAATACGCAAAACTGTTCTTATTCAATCCTGAAGAACTCTTGTACATAGTCTCAAGATGAAAAAACCGTGTAAGCCCATGCAAACAGTATGCCATATACTCAGACGCGTGATAACTTGACCTCAAATTTTTTTAATGAAAATCAAGATCGGCTATTTCATTTATTTCGTTCTTTGGCTGTACTCTTTTTTATTTCTATTCTTTTGTAGTTGGTATTTAAGTAATGAAAATGCTTGGTATAAAATTGTTTGAATTTGCTTGATGTTAAACATTATTATTTTCTAGTCGAAAATATGCAACCCTATATTATTGGAATAAAGTATAAAGTATGTAGTAATACATTACAACGTTAATCATACCAACCCATATCTGTTGATGTTAATTTATTGTTAGTTGGTAATGCAAATACTACAATTATTTTGGTCTTTGATTTTACAAATAATAAAAACAAGCTGTGAATTTAATAAAATTGGAAAACTAAATTCAAATTGATTCAAAAATAAAGAAAGCTTAACCTCTCAAAGATTATATCATTTCTAAGTTCGACTATCTATGTTTACCTAATCAGAAAGTTCATATTTAGTGCATATTTAAGGAATTAAAAAAAAATAGCTTCAGTCCACGGGTCCTGAAGTAATAAAAATAACTTGCTTGATGACGTCCGTTAATTACTTTTGAAAAAATGTATTTTTTTAATGACAAATTCTTCGAAAAAATTTTGTTTTAAAAAATGTGAACAGCTTGGTTAAAAATATAAACTACTACTATAAAACATTGACCCTCAAAATTTAACTCTGGATCTGTGCCTTGGAGACGTTATTTACATTGTTTTTCGTAATAAATTTTATACCGATAATCATTAAAAAATATTGCATATAAATAGAAAATTTTATTATTTTGATGTGAAAAGCGTAAATGACTAAACTTCATTTTCGTCAAATAAAGAGAAATTGCAAATGTTTCTCTTAATTTAATATTGTCTAAAATTGAACGCATTGAGATTCTTGTACTTTTACAGATAAGAGCAACAACTTTCTGAGTAACTGCGATTATAAATTCTTCCCACGATTTGAGTAACTGCGATTATACGTCGAGGGAAGACGTCCTTATTAGGTCCAAGCCTGGTGCGTCGTGCTTTAATCGAGTTTTTCACTTAATTCTATTTTTGAAATTGGTTGGTTGACAAGATTTATCAAAAAATAAATGACCGATCAAATTTTGTATACTTCATTAACATAAAATTGGAAATGCAACGCTGCAGAAGGCCTAAGACACGTTGCGAGACTTATATTTATATACTCGGCAACGAAATGTGTCATCCGAATTTTTCATAATTATATATAAACTTTATTATTTTTCTGTTTAAAATTTTTTCCAAATTCAATTTTCATTAATTAATAGAAATACTGATTTTAAACCGAATAAATTTTAAAATATTTCATACAAATCGCGTGCTCTTCAATTTAAAACAAGCACTGAATATTCAGTTGGTCGTATTCAGTTTCTAGTTTTCCACTTTCGAAATTGAAAACAATAGATGTCTATCATAAATTTGTATAAAAGCATTGTGCATTCGGAAGTTGCATTATTAATATAGTACTTGTTTGAGAATGCATGTTTGGATAATATGTTTATTTGTAACAATACTGTTTGTTATTTACAATTATCTATTGTAATTGTGGATCTATTCACATTTCATATTAATTCGGAATCAATCAAAATAATTGGAATTCGATTGAACTACTACAACTATTGAATTGTTTTACTTAAGAAAGAAGTTTGAATTGTGAAAATTTGATATAGAACTTTAATTATGACTCTAAAATGATCGACTAGCTTGAGCTATCGGAAGAAATGAATGCAAAATATCGTATACGATTTTTGACAATAACTCAAAAACGGTCAAAGTCTTCTAATGATTATAGTTTCATCGAAATTTGTATCAAAATCGATTGTTTGCACTTTATTAAGGGCTACCTGCAAATTCCTTTGAAAAAATCGAGAAAAAGGTAACAAATCCAAGACATTACATGCGATATCTAAGAAACTTAAATGATGACCTTAGAAAATCTGCAAACTACTTATGGAATGTGCTGTCCAATTTGAATTTATTCTTGTTCTTTGCGAGTAAGAAATTTTATGATATTAATAAATGCTACTTATTATCCTAGGAATTATCGAGGTAATGATAGAAATGCAATATCATCAGTGCCTAGCATGTTTAGCTTACAGACATTTTATCATATTAGACACTATACAGAGTTTAGGACGATCCCGGGTGATTCGCGCCCAACTGACTGAGACGCTATCCCAATGTAAATTATGAAAACTAATATTGAAAAAATAATAAGCAAGTTTTCTAATCCATATGAACGTAGCTTAATAACTTTCCCCTTTCCCTCCCATCCCACCTATCGCCGATCATCTTTCAGTGTACCATTAATAAAGAATTTCTGATCAAATATTGAGTACCTAAAATGTATGATAAAGAATTGAAATAAAATAGAAAATAATTTTTTAACAACCCACTGATATCTACGTTTTGTAAACATTAGATTCTTATATAATTAATTGGCTGTTATGAGTGGTTGTTAAAGTTAAAAAAATATTTTTTATTTTGAAGCGAAGAAACGAATTGAAGTGGTAACCCACGTATATACATAATTGCAAACACAGAGCTTGTGTTATTTACTTTATTACATGCAGCATGCCATATTTTAAAGAAAACCTATTATAAAATGTTAGGCTTTAGATTTGCATATAAATAGGTTTACGAAAATAAAATAACTTCAATCCGTTTTATTAAAGAGAGGTACACGTAAACGTGACGAATTTTACTATTAAAACATTACATTTTACTTCCGAGTTCGGATATATTGTTTTCCGAATTTAACAAAAAAAAAAGTTTTTTGCTACGAATTCATTTTTTTTTTTATATATGTCATCGTTTTGGAGTATCTTGAGCAATTTTGTAACGTCTTCAGACTCATTCAGGCGAAAGCGCATAGCTTCACAATTATTGAACGGATGTTTATGAATTTGTGGTAAAAATAGTGAAGATGTTATATGATCCCATTTTTGAAACAGCTCAGCTACAAATTACCGTTCCGAAGCTATTGAAACTTACCTCACTCTTTTTGTACTTCTCTCTTTTCATACTCGACATACATAATACGCCAGAGTATATTAATTTTAGTCTAAAGTGTGTAACGGTAGAAAATATTGATAAATTTTGATGGAGTATTCTTAACATAAAAAGTGAGTTAAAGTTTGTATTTGAGCAAAATCGATCATTGGGTCCAATGAACCCTTGACCCAACTCTTAAACTATAAAATATAGAAGAAAAATGCAAATTCAAAAACTGTTCATTGTTTTGAAAAGAACAAATTTTTTTCGTAAATTGTTAGGATTCGGCACAATTTAAGCTCAAAAACAAAAAAATGTGTCCATTATGCTCCAATTTCATCTCTTCTACTTATTCCTAAAATGTTAGGTGCACTTTTATATCCTCTCCTAAAAATTTCATCCTTTTCATTTCCATCCGTCTCTTGGCAGTATTGTAGGAGGTGCTTCTCAGTCTCTATTCCCCAGTCACACAATGCGCATATTTTTTCGCCAAATTAATTCCCTCTGGAAATCGGTACACCCTGAATATTGCTTAAATACTCCGTTCGCTTCTTCCTGTCACAATTATGTACCTTGCACCTCCTTCATTCTAACACATAATGAATTCCAGGGATTAAATGCCGAACTATCCATTCAATTTTAATGACATAAGTAAATGAATACTTTAGTAGTATTGTAATTTTGTAATCTATTTGGCTCTATCTATTTGAGTGAGCAAATGCGTACTTCGCGAGGAAGTTTTATGTCCATTATACAGTGTATTTTTTGTTTGTTTTTGTTTAATAGAAAGTTAAACGAAACATTGATAAAGGAAACTGAAGCAAATTAACATGCCAAATTGATATCGTTTCAAATAAAATGATTATTTTACACAAATTTCACGAAAAAGCTACTATTAGTTCAATGATGGCTACTATAGTAACTTAATAGTAAAAAGTATTGTTGAAAAATTTAATCAATAAAGTTTTTTGGGTAATTGCCATTGTAATTTTGTTAAATATATAATGCAAATTTTAATATTATTATTAACAAATTCTAAGAAGTATACTAATAAAAAAATGCGTCACTTTTTCAATTTTTTTACAATTAAGAAAGATTTAAACAAACATATATTTTTTTTTTTCTTTCCATTTTTTTACTTGTATTTACGTTTTTCTATTAATCTGGCGGGGTCTATAGTCAATGATCTCCTTGTCTACTCTATTAAGAGGCACTATTGGTAAGTAAAAATCAATTTTGAATTGAAAATATATTTTTGGAATGGCAATAAAATCTTCATGGCCATATTTTTTGATATTTCAGTGAAATATCAATATAAATAATAATTTTTTTGTAGATATTATCAATATTTTATGTGTATAAATAATAAATACGTAATATTTAGCTAATTTCCATTTTTATTATTAATAAAATTTACAACAAATTATTGTAACAATACATTGTTTCGATTAACCATTTTCAAATAATAATTTCTTCCACAGCTGTAATTTATATATAAAATTTTGTTGTTGTTTTTTCAAGTTTTATTAAAACAAGTTAAAAAACAAAATAATATGCAAAGTGAATGAATTATTATTCAATCATACACGACAATAACTGGGAGTCTAAATGCAAATAAAAATTATTTACTTTTGATTAAAATAATATTAAAATTACTTCCGATTAAAATGATTATTATCAAAAACATAAAACGAATAAATTTATAAAATAAATTATGATAAGAAACATTTTAAATGATAATCAACACAAAATATCGCAGAAAATTAGATTTAAAAAAATTTATTGATCTCAATTGATGGCTGAAAACAATGATGAAAATGTGAGATCCATCTGGTTGGCCTTTATTTGGCTTATGGTAGGTCATCTTGAAAGCGGTGGTTTGCATAGGTAGAGTCGATTTTTAGTAATGTCAGATATGTTTCGATATTTCATCACTCTAATTTTGAATGATCTATCCGTTTGACCCAGGTAGAAACTTCCGCAATTGTTACATCTCAAACGATAAATTCCTGACTGCTTTTTTCGCGCATATCTGCTATTGTTGTTGATTTTGAGGCCAAGTTTAACAGGAGCTTTATTTGTGTCTTATATTTATTTTATTATTTTCAAATGTATTTATATTCAATTTATTTACTTTTCATGCTATTAATGTTTAATTAAATTTAAACATAAAATCAAGAAAATTTAAAATAGAAATTATAGACAATAAATTTAACCCGAGAGCCTGTGATACTCAAACTGTGAAATTCAAATTTTTTATATAAATTTTTTATGTAAATGGACAGCAAATGAGATCAGACGATCAATATAAAATAAGTGCGGGAAATAGAAAATTATTTGTCTATATCATCTCCCTCCCCTTGGGAGAAAATCACCAAAAATACCAACGTGTTTCTACGCAAGCTCGGACGAAGCGGTTTTTTTGCATTCGATGTGAGCAAGGTGTAGTTTACTTTAATTTGTATTTTTTTAACGGCCTTCCTCTTATTTTGGATTATTTTGGAAAATTGTTAAATACTTTTATTTTTTCGTTTACACCCAACATTAGAAACTCTGTAAAAATTTTGGATTTAGGATGTTTACTTCCATATCGAACTGACGTTTTTCTTAAGGCTAAATATTCAATTTATGTATGAAAAATCTGTTTTTGTACGTTTATTGTAGCTAGCTACCTGCTTAATAGTGAAATAAAATCTTGAGGGAGTAGTAAAATTTAAGTACTTCCTGTTTAAACAGAGAGTTCAATATCACTGGAATGTCGTACATAAGTTGAATAAGAAAATAACATTTAAAACTTACTACTGGTACAATTTAGTATTTATTTGATAATAGAATGGTATAATATAAAAACTGTAATAATAATATAAATAATGTAAGTACTAAAATAAAGTGATTTTTAGATGCTTTTATGGACTGCCTTCAATACATACATCAATTTAATCAAAATTACTAACAAAATCCGTGCAACATAAAAGTTTGATACTTCTCTTCAGTGATTCATGTTGGACGGATTTTTGTGGTAATTTTGATTAAATTTATTGAAGGTACACCATAAAAGTAACTAAAAAGCATCTAATTTTAGTTCTAACTGTATATTGTAAAAGATATTTTTCTATTTTACTCTGCTAGCGTAATATAACGTCATAATGACTCAATTTTCTTAATTAAAAATCAGACCACGAAAATAGTTTATGTGAATTGCGATCAATATATTAACTAAACCCATTAAAGTGTTCAAATTAATGAAATGGTATTTTATAATCCCAATTTTATTTCAAATTATTAATTATGTCATAAAACTATTTGATTTTTTTTTTTTTTTTTTTTTATTTTCCAAAATTTTTGCAGTTTTCTTACTCAATCACAATCTAAAAAAACCGACTATTTTTTGTTCGCTGTTTATGGGTTTTCTAGGATATTCAAGATCTAAAAAATTCAAAAATAACATTTATTTTACAATCTGTCGAATAGTTTTCGAGATATTGCATGAAATATATCCGATAAATCGGCCTCTGGATCAGATTTCTAGCTATATCTCAAAAACAACTAATACCATCGTTAAATAGATGTTATTTTTGAAATTTGCGGGTCCAAATGACCCTAGAATATATATTTCATCCAAATCGGAGGCCAAAAAAATTTCCAATTTTTTCGATTTTTTCAAAGGGGTACCCCTTAAAAAATTGCGAAAATTCGACAAAAAAATTTTTCATGAGATTTCGAAAAAACCATGTTTATAAGTGTATTCAGACCTGTAGATTTCAAAAATAACATCTATTTAATGATTCGATGCGTAGTTTTTGAGATATCTTCATAAATCCGATCCAGAGGCCGATTTAGCAGATTTATTTCATGCAATATCTCAAAAACTAGTCGATCGATCGTGAAATAAATATTATTTTTGAATTTTGCAGATCTGAATTATCCTAGAAAATCCATAAATAGTGAAAAAAAATTTGGAACTTTTCGACGGTTTTTTAAGGATTTACAATTAAGCTTATACAATCACAAAAAAAAAAACACCGAGCTAAAACAATTATTAAAAAAAAGTTTTACGACAGAAGTCACCATTCATAGTTTAATTAAGTTTAATATAGTTTTTCCAAAGCAATTGAAATGTACATTTTTTACAACTTTAACAAACAAACCGGCCCCCACCTCTCCCCAAACACTAACGAATCAGACAGACTGGTAGCATGGTATTTCTCTACACTATAATTGTATCATAATGTGTCATAGATTTTGTAGAAAAAAATTAACTTTATCTGTATTATCTAATTTTGAGTAGAAATCATTTTTGAATACTTTTTTCAATTATTTCAAGATTTTCACTGCTATCTTGACACTTTTTTATTAATTTTAGTGAGTCAGTGTAGTAATTTTTGTTAGATTGACAACTAGGCGTAATAAGGTAAACAATTCCAGAAGCTCACATTTGTGATTTCCAATTTCACGTGAAATGCTTTGTCCGTCATTAGGATAACTCAAAAACGAAAACAGATAGCGAGAGGAACATGATATATATTTTATACCTAAAAATCCAGTTTGAATTCGTTACGACTGAACAAAATCGGTCAATTGGTAAAAATGGATCCATAACCCAACTTTTAAAGCATTATAGATACAAGAAAACTTTTAAGACGTTTGTTCTGAAACTGCGTAGATTTACTAAACTATCAGCTAAAAGTACATCTAATGAAAACATATAAAATTTTAATACATGCAATTATATAAGGATATGGGTTGCATATCTAATGTATTTTATTAAAATTTAAACAATTAACACTGATAGTTGTTTTATTCAATGATATCATAAACACATACGCTCACATAAACAAGACATTAATGCATAAATAAACCTTGGAACGATTCATTTCAATTTTATTCATAGGTATTATAAATTTAATTCGACAGGTAAAACATCTTTTTTATATACACAAATTTTGATTGACAGAGTTCATTCTAAATATAACTGTTTATATTACCTCTATATATATGGTAATACACAGTGACAGTGTGTATCAGATTAAGTGTAATCATCCTTCTACTTTGGAGTAATACACTACTCGAAGAACTACTGGAATCATATAATTAAATTAGTGAAACAAAAATCTGTAATTAAAAATTAATTATTTTTCGAAAAGTATACAAAATTTGGATTTTCTATGTTCTTTCAAAAGTAAAACTTGGCCGTATGAGATAAGCTGCTTCAAATCGACTCTCAAGTTTATTTTCAAAAAATGAAAGTTCTAGATTTCATGACGTAGATACTATATCCTAAAGGTTTTTATTTGAAACAAAACAACTTTTGTTTGATACAGTTTTTCGTAAAATATTCTTCATAATTTTAACGCAAAATTTGGCTAATAAACACATACAGGTAATATATACTATTACTAAATATTTATACATATATAACTGTATAGACTGGATATTCAATCATATGTTGCGTGTCTAAACAATTTACTCTGTTAGTTGTTACCTTTAATTTTTTGAATATTGTGGGATATCTTCAAAACTATGGGTCAGATTGGATCAGAATATTTTCAGTGAATATTTTTAAGAACTTCTTTTCCTCAAAATATATTTAACAAATGCATAATGCATGCTGTAACTGTATATGGAAGTTGTGTTGAGTGTTTAACACCATTGTATGTTTTTATATAATTTAAAGTAATAAAATTTATTTATCATACATGCCATAGAAAATATCTGTTGTTTATCATAACAGTTTATAATAATAATAATAATATTCAAATGTAAAATTAAATCGTAAACCTGTGAATATTTTAATACATGCCATAAAAATTTAAAATCAAAAAAATTTTTTGATCATAAAAAGCCGTTATTACCACGATTAAATAATTTCTGGAGTCAGTACCTAAGTAATACGTGTATTCATTCAAATTAGAGTCCCGTTACAGCGGTGGAAATTCGACCATAATCATTGAAAAGTGAATCTCTCTCTGCCTTTAAAAAAACCAGTATATGAAACAAAAGAGTATATATGCGTGTGAATAGTAGCGTGTGTAATATAAGCCATACCTCTTATACAAATATATATATATATATATATATATATATATATATATATATATATATATATATATATATATATATATATATAATGTATTTTTTATGGATAATTAAAAAAAAAAATTATTAGCATTCTCCAGTCCATTGCTATATAAACTATAAGTGTGCTAAATTTCAAACTTCTCCGACCGCCCAATTTTCGTATAAAGGATTTTTGCCTCATGCATTAATATATAGATAACTTAAATGCTATTACTAGCTATTTATTTTTTGAAAATTCTGATTAAGTAGGTAGTTTCTTTGTCGGGACCGTTAAAATATTTGATTGTACCAACAAATATCAAATTGACAGATAATCGTTTTTGTAATGGGAAAATTATTACATAATAATTTCAAGACCTATTTTGTCCGATACAGTTTTCAGTATTTCGGTTAATAGACAGCGAATTTTATTACATATTTTATAATAAAAAAAAAAAGGTTATTCTTTAGTTTGAAGACGTTCAGATATTTCGAAGAAAATAAATAAATAAATTAAGTAACCTGCAGATTTCTAGCTTCATGTTTATAAGCCCGAAATAATCAATTGGACGCACGAGTTCAGATTCCAAAAATGCCAACAACATTATTTTCGTAGAATAAAAACTGTTTTCGATATTGATCTAACAAATTATTTTCAATTTATTTATTTTTTGTTTTGTTTTGTACTCGTTTCGTTATCATATAAAAAAAAAAAACTACTGCTATATTTGACTGAACGAATTTGCTTATAATAACAAATTCAATGTTTATTGTATTGTAAATTTTTATACATATCTCATACTTTCACACAAATTATACCTATAGCATAGAAAATATTGAAATATAGATAATAATATATACTCAAATGTTTACCTTCGAATCAAACCAAATGCCCGAATTATTCTTACAATAACATCCACAACAAAAAATAAAATACAAATTGTAAGAATTTTTTATGAGAAACATATAATAATAATAATAATGACTGGGAGATTTAATCAGACGTTAAAATATATATGGAAAGTATCTATAGAATTTACATTGTATGAGATTGAAGTATCTATAGCATTTAACGTGCGAGAGAATGAGATACAACAACGTTATACACTAATAGTAGTACAGAATTAGTTTGTGTGTGTGTGTGTGTACACCACCAGTATTATACACATTTATTTGTTGTAAGCGTATCATAAATATTATTAATATAAATATTTCATTATTCTAATAAAACCATTTATCGAAAATTTAAACTTGAAGACTGGATAAGTGTAACGTATGTAAATAAAATGCATAATTATTTTAAAATTGGTATCATAAGAAATGAACTTTACTAGTTATCTTACTTCCGAAATTGTATATTTATTATTTGGAGTTTCCCCTCCAATTCGGGTGAGAACGCAACACTCTCTTTTTTTAAAGGCTCGTTAATTTGATGTTCTAATCAAAAAAAGTTTAATGGTTTTGCTTATGTTTTGCTTATTTTTTTGTTCAATATTTAGACGTGCCCAGTTAAGAGTTAAATAATAAAAAAAACTATTACTTAGCGTGCCTCGAAGTGTTGTATAAATGTCATTGTTTTGTTCTCTATTGATATCGAAATAATTCATATTTTATGTACATATAAAAAACAGAAATTTGTACACTACATCAATATTTGTAATTAAATTGAAACTCCTCCAATCCCTGAATATGTAACGAATATTCTAAAAGAGATGTAGCATTTGTACACTAATTTTCTAAAAGAATTAACGAATTTTCTAATAGAGGTGTAGTTAAATCAATTCTTTGCTTTTTCTATTACAACCCCAAAATTACACGTCGATTTACGTAAAGAACTCATCCAATAAAAATCGCGATTCTTAAATAAATATTCTCATAGATCACCCATTTACATAGAAGCACAAAAATATATTTATGCTTGTGGATTCTCAAGATTGTCTAGATAATCAAACCAATAATCTTAGGGTTACATCTGAGAATCTAACGGAATTAGCTGATGAATGAATAGTTGCCTTAAAAGTCTCAATTGCGATCACGTTTCAATAATCTGACTTTCTAGTTTTTTCTGTCTCTAATCTTATTTATATTTACTATTAAATTTGTAGAGCATAAAATTGTCTACAAGTTATGCCTGGAACAAGTTTTTTTCATAAGTTAAACATTAAAAGAAAATATTCTTTTATATTTTGCTATCGTAAATCCAATTATCCTTAATAAGAAGAATAATATTCATATATAAGATAACATATATAAGGTTTATTATAATAAGCTCAAAATATATTTACAATGATTCACAATGTTGTATATGTTCATTATTTATTTGTATGCAAAAGATGAGTAGTATTTTAAATAACTACTTGACATATAAGGAATATTGATAAATTTAAGGTATTAAATAGACAGGAATATTTAATGAATAATCATAAAAACTGTAGAATTATGGATTGAAGAACTCCCATTAAACGCATTATCTTCTTGGCCCTCTATCTTCAAAACGGTTCAACGTTTAAAAAAAGATAAGTATTAATATTAATAAAGTCAATGTGCCAGAGACAATGAGATATTCCCAAAAAAATGATTTCTGCAACCTTTGCTTTGAATATCTAAGGTTTCTTAAACAAAGGACAATTTTTAAAATACTAAAAATAAAGGGTTTAAAAAAAACTTTGCTCATTCCTTGGTTGACCCCTATATTTAACTAAGATAATTGGACTATGTGGCCATGTTGAATTAATAATTTATTTTGATTTAAATTAAGTAGAGGAGATTTAAATTTAAGTTATTATGACGTTTTCGATTTTTGTTTTTGGTCGGGTATAAAGATTTAAGCCGAATTTTTAGTTATTACGTCCTAAGACTCAATCTAAGACTGTACTTTAAATATACCATTTCATCGATTTTTACTTTTCTTTCAAATAGAAAAATTTTCTGTAGGCAATAATAGTTCTGACTTTACCGGAAGGCAATTCTCATTATAACAATATTTTAATTTCCACATTAACATAAAAATTAACGCTACTGTATCAAGAAATTTTGCTTAGTTCACGCAGCTTCTACCATTTAAATTTCCAGTTTTTTAAACAATTGTTGAATATTCTTTTGTAAATAAAAAAAAAGTATATAGGATTATTGTTAGTGATAGTATAATAGATACGAGAATATATATATTATACATGTTTTTATGTAAATTTCAATAGTATTCAAGAAAATGTTTATTATCGACACCGTACAAACCATATGGAAGGAGAATCACAATCGATTGACGCGAAGCGAGTGGTCAAATGTGTAAAATAAAACATTCGTTTTGTTCTTGAAGGTTACATAAACCCTATTAAAATGTATCGAACACAGAGATAGTACTTTTTAATTTTAAGCCACTTTTCAACTTTTTCAACTACTCAAGTCATATTGTGACTACAGTGAGTATTTATTCAATCTATACAACAACAGTACACAAAAATCCTAGATGTTTACCCATCCATGTTCTGACTGCGTCTGTTGTTGCTTAACTTTTGTAATCGGAACAAATAAATTTATTATTTAATGCATGGATATCCAATCTGTGTTACCTATTATGTCACATAATTGTTTATTAGCATAATGTTTTTTAATTGTTCATAATGACAAATATCTACATATTTCTGGTCGAACACAGTGAATCCTAAAACGTATTTGTTGTACACAAAACACTCGAAGAAGACTGAGCAACCAGCTATATTAAAACGATATTCTCGTTTAAAAAAGATTGAACGTTAATGAATCAAAAGCTTTCTACATTTTATTATTTATTACTAATTAATATTATAACATTTATGAAATTCATTTGTAATAAAGGATTTACACAGGCAATTAAGTGGTTCATAACAGTCATAGAAAAGTTCACATACATTTTTTTTTTTTTTTTGGATAGTGTTTATGTAATTGTTCTATAAGAGCAATTTTTATTATTGTTTGAAAAAAAGCTTTTTATTATCTATACTAATATTATAAATAGGAAATATTTGTATTAATGTTTGTATTTTGGAGAGATAGATACGGATATAGGCTAAATCGTCCAGTTATACCATGACTTCACTTCGTTCAGTCAATTGGAAAAAAGATATTATAAGAAAAAAGATATGCATTAAAAGATATGTATTCAATCAAATATCTTTTAATTTCAGTTCCAACAAACGTTCCAATAAAAAATTATTGCGGATTTTAAAGCTTATTGCTATGAAGCTTTGAGCTATGTTACTTACCTAAGTCTTATAAAAATATATTTGACACCATCTGGAACATAAGAAACAAAACATTAGCCGATATTTTATTGGTCTGGAGAGAAAACGGAATTATAGAAAAAAAAGCTACATAATATTGTTTTCCGAATAATGATCAAAGTGATTGTCGTCAAACAGTGTTTGCAACGAGGTTCGCGGAAAATATATCGTTAAATTATATAACAGGTATTCTAGAAAATTTAGTAAGAACTCTACCAAATCTCCATTGGCTTTCAGCTATTTATTACGACATAACCTTATTGCAAATAGAAAATATTCAGTCGATACGTCTGGTTGAAAATTGGTTTACATTGAAAAAATTTCTTAGAAGTAACGTAAGATTTCAACTTGATCCCTATTTATGTATATTGTTTGAAGGGAAAACCTTGAAATTAAAATGGTTGTTTGCTAATCGGATTGTCGGTTAACCTATTGTTCTTGATTCGGCCTCTTCTATGAAACATCCAAATAATTTACATAATATTATTGTACTTTAAAATTATTGACGTACTATATTATGGCGTAGCTTTCTACGTATTCGACTAGCCAGAAATAATATTATTAATATAACATCCCTTCAAAAACAAAAATTTGAAAATAGGACCAAGTTCCTCAACAAATTTCCTATCTACTTAATGCTTAGAAATTTATTAATTCAAGATTTTTTTCTATTCAACTTGTCGATGCATTCTTTAGAACGTTAAAGAAGAAAATCCTTAAAGGACTAAGATATTAATGAATCAATTTTTTCAAAGCTAGCATTAAGTAGATGCGAGTTATAAAATTAAAAATACAGTTTGAGGGACTTGGTTATAATTTTTGATAGGACTTGTTCCTATTTGCACATTTTTGTATTTGAAGGAATTTTGCTCCTTTTCTTTATGCACTACTCTGAATAATGAAAACAGAACTTTATTTTTCTTAGTATAAAAAAGGAGTCTTTGAAGTGGTTAGACGTTCTTCCTTATATAAAAGTTAAGGTATGTAATCATTTAATGTTCTATCTGCATAGAAAGAGCTTTTATTTCATTATTTCATTCTCTCTTATATTTTATTCTAAACATCCTCTCCGAGGATGTAGCAAGGATGTATTAAAGGTTTCTATAGTTTTTCGATGATAAAATTTTAATTAGATTTTCAGTTTTTTCATTTATTTACATGTCAAGTGCTCTATAATTTCATGTCAAATACATTTTAAAAAAATGCTGAATCTTTGTAACAGTTGAACGTAGTAATTTAAATAAATCGAAATACACATTGGTTTCAATATGCCGTTACTTGGCCCGGCACACCACCATGCGCCTAAATAACAAAGCTTACTAGTACTTGCAATTTCGGCTTTATGTTCATAATTTGTGTATTGTGCTTTAATTATAAGCTATTGTGAATTACCCTATATAAATTTTTTGTTTTAATATTCATGAAAAATAAATATCGAAATTTTCAACGAATTTTTATATTTTATTTACTACGTTAATTGTTTTATTAATTATTTGGAAAAGCAAAATTTTGTTATTGCATTTTTTTGTATTGATCTTAATACCTATCTAATAGTAAGGAAATATGTTTTGACAAAATTCAGTCAATTCAACGCTACCACAATTTTTAGTATTCTTTTTATAACTCTTTGTTTGGTTGTTTCAATCTGATTCAAATTAAATGGTTTGGAAGAAAGTTAAATACAAGACCATGTATTTAAATAGGATTTATTCTGAAATAATCCTAAAAAATATAATGAAAATTTGGTTTTTAACAAAAATATAAATATAAAATATATTATGATTTTGCTGTTTTTACTTCTTTAATATCGTTATGGTTTACGTGATAAAACAAAAAAGCGACAGCAAAAAAGTCAACCTCAAACATTTATCGGATATAACGTGCGAGGGTATTCATCGTGCGAGGAATGAGACAGAAGACAATATACAATGTTTATTACAAGATTAGTATGTGTGTGTGAACTCACCTGCAGGCATCATACAACCGTAATGAATTGTACACATGTATTCAAGGCGCATAATAAATATAATTTCATTATTTTGATAAAAACATTTCTCAAATAAACAAATGCAGAATATTGTTGTGAATATCGGGAAAAAACTTAAGAAAACAAGATTTCATTTTTCTATAATATATTTATCAGATCAAAATTAATGTATTTATTTCATTCTTTAGTTACCATAAGCCTTTCATATTATTTATTGAAAATAAAAATTCGGTGAATGAATAAATGAAATATATCGATTGTCCACAGAATCATTTTCCATAGGACAAAATATGGAAGACAATATTAAAATTTATAAATACACTCATACACAAAAAAAATAAACATTCACAACTAAAAATAAATTTATGTCTGTGTATTTTGATACTTTGAATGTTCTATAAGTGTATGTTTATATTGTATAATCAACACATACTATAATATTATTATTATTAGAAGATTCAATTTTGACGGAGGAGATTTAATATTTTCCATAGACAAAAAATAATAATATTATAGCATGTATGTATGTGTTGATTCTATAGTAAAGTATAAGTAAATGCTTATAGTTTATGCATATGTCTTTTAATATTGACTTCCCCTTTTTATCCTGTGGTAAATGATTCTATGAACAATCGATATATGTAATATATAAATAGAATGCATAATAATTTTATTGTCAACATCATCAGAAATAAACACAAGAATTATTCTACACCGGAAATTCTATATTTGTCTCCTTATCTTGCACATTCACTTTTATCGCGTGTGAACTGCACACATGTTTTTTTTCTTTTAAAGAGAAAATATTTAAAAAACAAATTATAGTAAGATAAAAAAAAATAAAAAATAATTTTGAAAATATGATGCATGACGCGCGCACTGACCTTAAAAATTACCAGGAAATTAAAAATTAATTAAATTTTATAAGCGAAAATTTGTTAAAAGAGAAGTGAAAGACAAATACAAATGTTTTTATATAAGTTTTCAAGACATAATAGATTTTGTTTTTTCTTTTTTTTTAAATACAGATTTATAAAGTTAATAATAATACTTTTATGAAAGTTTTAATGTAAAAATAAAGATTGTAATAAATTTTTTCTTTCATACATTTTATAATTAAAAGGATTAGTGGAAAGTGTGAAAAAGAATTTATGGAAACATAATTTTATTTGTAGAAAAATCCTTTCTATGTAAATAAAGATTTGTAAGAAAAAACTGCTTAGGATGGAATTATAAAATTAAAGTAAATAAATACAGTTATTTGATTCAAGAGTTGATTCAGTCCGTTTTAATGGTTCTATACACTATCAAAGTTTTAGTCAATATATTGATGATCGTCCAGGCGACAGAGTTTTTGATGTGTTTGTTTGAGGTCTCATTATCTATTGTCTGATTGTTTCAGAAATATTCACTGTTCTTTGGTTATTCAAAATTTTAAAAGAAAAGGAAAACCAACTAATAGATATCAAGGAAGAAATTGTAGAAAATTTAGTATTTGTATATTTTTCCAGACATTAACAAAATTTGATGGATAAATAAGAAGTTTTGAGAATAAGTCAAGTGCTAATGCTTCAACCTTTCAGGTTAGAATATATAAAAATCTAGAAAAAATCAGAAACTTCAAATGTTTGGTAGAATTATGTCTAAAAATTTACAACATATCAGTTTTTTATTAAAAAATACCAATTAAATTTGCAAATTAATCGTTTTTTTATGTTTCTGGGTATTTGTTCCTGAGAAATGAAATGGGGAAATGGGCAAATGAAGCGCAAGTCATCTCTCAGAGAAAGCAAAAATTAAAACGCCTTTTAAATCGACTCTAACGCCCCACATAATGCAGACCTTTGGACAAAATAGTTTTATATAAATGGTTTAAAATAAAAATTCAGTGTATCAAATAATGTAAATAATTGTACTATAAAATGTATAGAGTTTCGAGTGTTGTTTACTGTCAGAGATTTAACAAATCCGTTTTAAAATATGGCCACATCCTATGTATGGATACAAATTCGAATTTGAGATTTTTTTGTATGTACAACGCCTATAAGGTATACAATTCAAATAGATAATAAAAAATTTCAGTTGAACCCATTTAAAAAAAAAAATTAACTGAACATACAGAAAATGAAGATATCAAAATATACACATTTTCTCTATACGTGTTTTTTTATAGCGTGCTCTTTTGTAATTTTTCCATTAAGATTTTTAATTTTGACATCTTAACTTTGGTACAACCTCATAATAACGATTTTCAGAAATAAAACCTTGTAATTTTCTTTGCCAAGTACCCTGATATGTTTCGTTTGAAAAACTTCGCAGTTTGAACATGGCTATATAAGACGAAACATGTCATTCTACTTTCAATAAAGCAAAAAAAATTGTGTTTTAATTAGTTATTGAATTTTTGTTAATGATTATTCGAAAAACCGTCAGAAATATAATGACATGTTTCGTCAAATAAAGAACTTATAAACCGTCTGTACATCGGTTGAAAATATTTTATTGCCTTCAAATTTGTTGAACGTCAGGGATCCTTGTTTGAATTGACTTATTTTGGTGTAATGACCAGAAATTATAAAAAATTAAAAACGCAATAGATATTTTTTGAGAAACACACGGTACATGAAAGAAAAATAAAAATTAAATTCGTTTAAATCAAATATTTGCAATATCGTTATAAAACTTTTTGTGCTTTTATGCTTTGAACGTATTATTTTCCATGTATAAAAATTGTTTATTTTCATGATATTCGCTGCCTATTTACCGTTTCAGTGATTTTCTTCTTCTAAAAAATATAGTTGTTGGTTTTGTGCCGATGATAACAATTTTGAAAACTTTTAAATTCAAATGACAATCGAATAATGTAGTTGTTTGCATAATGAATTTGCTTTTTTCCATTTAGTAGGGTAAAAAAAGTTGTTTTAAAGCTAAATGCGTTTTATTAGTTACAAAAACTTCGACAAATTAACACTGACTACAATTAACATTTTGTATGTTTTTACAAGAGCTATAAGCTGATTTAAATTAGTTTTCTGTTAAGCTCTTTTTTTAGAGCTTGAAAACGTTATTATTTGCGAACTTATGAAAACTTAAAAACGGCCATATCTTACTATATTCATTTGTACAGAAAAGGGGAAAAAAGTAAAATCTTAAGAAATAAATAACTGCAATTTTTAACTTTTTCAAAATTTTGCGTATTTTTCATAGAGTTATTTTTAAAGAAAATTTTTTGCAAACTTGTAAAAAAGCTCTTTTCTTTTCAAGCTCAAATTTGTTCAATACCGTAAGTTTTTTAAACCGTTAAAGCTTATAGAGTTATGGAGTTATATTAACCGTTAAACTTACAAATTTTTAGAGCATATTATTAGAGTGATTTGAATTTTTCTTCTGTTTAAAAACAAAAAATTTGTTCATCTGGTTAAAAAGTTTGATCATGCATTTATTGGACCAAAAGGACCGATTTTGCACATTCACTAACCTAAACTCAGTTCTTATAAGATCACCTATACCAAATATATATCAAGTATAAGAATTTGTAAATCCCTATTAGCAGTTGTCGTAACGTACTAAAAATGGCGATATTATAATGGCCACATTATACATATAATATTTATCATCCGTGTAATAACATTTTATTTGAAGAAAAACTTCGCTTGAAGTGTTTTACTAAAAGTGTAAATACGGAAGAAATATCATAGAATTTTTTTTCATACGAAAAACACAAAACTTTTATAGTAAAATTTATGTAGGTACTTTCAAATAATTTATGCATTCTTCTAAAAATAAGTCCATCAGCAACTGTGAATTTTAAGTGAATTGTTCACAATCATTGATTTTTTCACTTATTTGTTCGTGAAAATTGTGAATATTTCATATTTATCCACATGCAATTTTTACAGATTCTATTTAATTTAATAATTTTTTTTATTATTATTATTTATTTTATTTTATTTTAAGGTTCAGCGCACACTATCGGACCATCCTATAAGAAATTTTTATAAGAAAAACTGATCATACATCAGACAAAAATCTTAAGTAAGCGCATATTATCGGGTATCATCGGATACGTACAACGAACCAAAAAAAACCAATGAACTTTCAAATATTTTAATAAGAATTTCTGATCAGAAAATCTGATGTAACTAAATAATATGTATTTTATATTACATTTGACATACGGTAAGATTTCTGCATAAGACGTCAGATTTTCTGATTATAAATTCTGATCAGAAAATGCTGTCTTAAGTAGCCTCAGAATTTCTGATCATAAAATCTCACGATGTTGTCTAATATATGCCATCTGTTAGTTAAAAAAGTAATTAATAAATTTAAAATATTTAAAAGTTCATTAGCTCATTGTGGTTCGATGTACGTATCTGATGATATCCGATGATATGCGCTTGCTTAACAATTTTGTCTGATGTATGATCAGTTTTTCTTATAAGGAATTTTCTATAGGACTGTCCGAAAGTGTATAGATGCCAACTAGCTTTTATAAATGTTTCATTTTCAGCAAGCCATCCATTAAAGATCCAATTAAAATTGGTGCAAACCGTCACCAAATTAGCAACGATAATGTTAATAGTGCATATTTATGTGTGTTTTATTAATGATTAAAAATAGTTCATATGTTGAGTATTTATACTATAAACACAGTTAGTTGATATCTTCAATTTTTTTTGTATTATATGTATATATGAATATTATTATTAAAGTTTAATTAATAATTAATAACTAAATTTGTAATAGGAAACTTTTAAACAGTAATCAAATGCGTTTTTCTCATTCCCTTCCAAAACTGTTCCCGTCAACTTTCTAAACAACCCTTAAATGTAGACGCAAACATGTGCTTCTGTATTTTAATATTGAAGCTTTAAACGATTGTTGTTATGTTGTATATATTATTATTTTGAATAGTTTAAATAACATTTGAACTATATACTATAATATTAAAATAGTATATGATGATTAAGTAACTTTCACATATAAATAATAAAGACTATGCTCTAATAATTTTATTATTTATACTACCATACTTGATGTGTTAAATACTTGTGGGAAAACTTTTCAAATTTCATATTTAACTTGATTTTCTGTGTGTTACATAATATACGAATTATATTTTGTATATTGGGAAAATAAACAGTATTTATTTATTTATGTGTCTTTCCTACAAACACTCTACCAATGAAATGATTTCCATGTAGATACTATAGCCGATGGGTCTATTCAATGAAAAATATCATAAATTTGAATTTTTTGTGTATGAAAAATGCCTATAAGGTATACAAACAAAAAATAAACAATTGCAGTTTAACCTTATCACATAAAAAATTAATTGAATATACAAAATGTAGGGAAAATGAAGATATACAAATATACATATTTACAATGAATGCGTTTTTTTTATGGCATGCTCTTTTGCAATTAATTTTTGACACCTTTCCTTTGGTGCAACTTCATATTTCGTCAAAAAACTTCCTGTAGACAGTTTGGGCATGGCTAAATAAGATGAAACATGTCATTATATTTAAAATAATACAAATAAACAAAAACAATAGCGGACTATAAAAAAAAAAATAATTTTTAATTTTCTTAATAATTGAAAAAGAGTCACAAATATGACATGTTTCGTCAAATACAGAACTTATAGACTGACTGTAAATCGTTAATATTTCATTTCCTTTAAATTTTTTGAACAACAGAGATCCTTGTTTGAATTGACTTATTTTGGTAAAAGTGGATTTATTTTCTTGGTGTGGTGACCAGAAGTTATAAACAGTTAAGAACACAGCCTTTTTATATATAGCAATGCTTTTGAATTCAAAAGACCAAGGCAAGTCTTGGCTGTACAACCAAATATTTTTTGATATCAAATACCATTATACCTTGCCGAATATTTCCAAGCAGTGAAAAAATTATCAGGCTTGATTAAAACGACCAGTAAGCAACTCTGTTCTATTTCATGATTATATAGCCAATAATATTTACATGCCTAAGGTGAATATTATAAATGAATATTAGATGTAAGACGATTCAATGATTTTTATAAGCTAATCATAATCCATTGAAGGGTTGCTTTTATAACAGATTATTCAATTAAAATTTGTTTATTTCTAATTGTTTAATATTATTTAATATTACTGGAAAATATGTTTTTAAGGATTCCGTAAAAAAAAACCCAGAACCTAAGTAAAGGTCATGCAACAATTCAAACTTTCTTCATCTAGTTTTCTTACCAAATGTGTAAAATAAGAGAATTCTTATTGAATATAATATTCTGTTTATTTATAGAAATAACTGGTGGTAATGACAACAGTTTTCTGTGAATTTAGTTCTTCGTATGCAAATTAAATTTTAAAGTTTACCTTGAGAGTGCATCTACCATTCACTATGATAACATTTGCATAACAATTCGCATTATCGTTTTTTGTTCCATATTTTCAATTTATTTTTGCTGTTTTAATTCCAGAATTCAATGTATGGATCTATAAAAATGGCTGACGTGTTTTGAAAATCATCCAAAATTTTTGAAACTTTATTTTAAGCCCCAGCCAGCATATACCGTAAGAAAAGAAAATTCGTATAATTTATTGAAAAATTGGTCTCCAAAAAGTACACTTCGTTTTTCTCATTTAAAACAATATTATTTAAGCCAAACAATATTTTTTTTAATTTCATAGTTTAGTTGAGATTTTAAAGAAACCAATGGTGCTGTTAGAAATTTGAAGTTTTTCTAATCAAATTTTTGGTTTAAAAATTCGGCTTATTTTCAGATTTAACTCATCACTTTTTTCACTTCAAAAAAAATACTGTTAAAGAATGAAATTAAAAATGAAAAAATTGGTTGTTTGCACTTTGCACCATAAATTTGATATTATATTGGAAATTGGTACACAAAAGTTGTAGATATTTTAATTATCTACATCTAATTTACATTTACTTTTTTCCGATAAAAGGTTTTGTTTAGCCGAGAATCATAAAATCCTTATTCATACCTGTAAACAATCCCCATCCGTCTTTCGGGACTTTCTCTCCATTTTATTTCATTTAGTTATAATTTATACAAAATTGTTCGATCAACCATTTATTGTAAAGAAAACTTTATTGTCTCAAATATCTTTGACCCTGGGCTATTTATTTATTATTTGAAAATTATAATATACGTATGGGGATCGTGTATCAAAATGTTTTCATTCGTTTCTATGGTTACAAAATACCAGTTTATCAATCTAATGATATCGTTGAATCATGGTATATCATTTAACATAGAACATTTCTTAAAATTTATTTACAAATTTAAATGATATTTTATTTTTAACTTCAATTCAATGTCATTTTTTGTAATTATTCAATAATTTTTATTTTATTTGCTATACAATTTACATGCAAACAATTGAACAAATAATTATATTTTCTAGAATGTTTTATTACAAATTTTAAACACTCGTAGCGCAACGAATGATTAAGAAGTCCCTTCCACGTACTATGCACAGTACGGATATATAAATCCCCTCCACGTATTATGCACGGTACGCATTTTTATTTACCAGCGTTATCATACTTCTACGAAGATATTCGGTGGTCATAAATTAGCATATTGAATCGTACTCGATTCGCGTATATAATTCAACCTTTCCACTCACATCAATAATATTGCTTTTAGCAATAGAATATTAACTTTCTTGATTTTAAACACGTGTACAAACTCTCGATGCGATAAATTCTATTTTCTCCACTCACGATATATAGAAATTTAAAATCTTCACACGTTTACGAAAAGCACAATAAGGTTTAATGACGTTGATATATGTCAATTACGATATTCTTGTATATGTGTTTTTTCAACCTCTATATAATAATTAAATTGGTAAATTTTATTTCCAAACTTGCTTGGCCCAAAGATTTTAAAGAAATTTTGATTTTTTGATCAAAATATTTTGTATTTTATAAATACGTATTTTGACTACAAAGTTGTCATCATCAGTATAAATTTGGCTAGTCATAATGATTCTCGGAGGAGATGTTGCTCGTTGCTAATTTGTATGACGGTTTGCACCAAACAATACGAAGGAAGGTTTACCAAAAATAACACATTTATAGAACGCACAATAAGTTTTCCAGAAATTTTATCTCTCCAAAAGTGGACAAAATGCTTGTACGACCATAATTTGCTTTACAGTTGAAAAAAACAAATGGTTTTTGTCGATATTATTTGTATAGCGCAAATAATTCGATTTTGAATATGTTGTATTCGATGTGAACTATATCTACTTTCTACTTTCTAGGTCTTTATGAGACTTGATTGAATCGACTTTGTTTTTTAAAGAAAGTAAAAAGTTTATAAAATTAATTTTTCTCTTTTATTACGCGATTTTTTTTTTGTATATGGAGGTTGTATGGCGAACATACATTATTTTTAAGATATGTTTGATTGAGATGGTAACAGCTTCATTCTCTTACTTTTCGAATGGGATAACTGAAAATGTCGATTTTATGTTTTCATCCTATGTCTGTGAAATTAAACGATTTTTTATATAAAATACGATAATATTATGTGCAAGTCTGTGTACTTTATTTTACATTTTAACCCTCAAATAACAGTTATATTTTTCTATTGTTCATAAAACATTAATTATTAATTTGCCAATAGGGAATCTCTTATATGAGGCCGATATGTATACATACATAATTGTATATACTGGATATTTATAGTATTTTATGAATGCTAATAAAAAATAGTGTAAACCATGTAATTAAATTATATGTCGAGAATTTACACAATTAACTCTGTTAGTTGTCTTAACGTCTTTTTAGGTATTTTTGGATGTATGTTAAAAATAAAATAAATACGACTACCAATGATTGTTCTATACAAATAAATATCTACTCTTTATTTACAAATTTATATAAACTTTTTAGATAAGTAAATATTTCATATTTGCGTATTTTGTTGATTTAATTATGTTAATAATTATAAGTAGTTCAAACATTGATTTTCTATCAATTTCAATGCATTTTATCAAATAGTTTTGTGAATTCAGTTGTTATTTCTCTCCAAATCATTGAATCTTCAATAATCATATCAGCTGCCTTGGAACCAATCATCATACATGGTGAATTTGTATTTCCACCAACTATTTTTGGCATTATACTACCATCCGCTACACGTAATCCATGTACACCATGCACCTTTAATCGCGGATCTACTACACTATCCTTTGAATCGATTCCCATACGAGCTGTACCCACAGGATGATATAATGTTGCTGTCAATTGTCTAATGATACAAAACCAATATTCATTTGAATCGGGTACAAAATTTCTACATTCCGCAAAATCAAAATCCAGAAAATTTGGATTATGTGGCTTAAGTACATTTGTTTGGAATAATTTTTGTAAATGTCGAATACCTCCAAGATGTGTTTCCATATCCTCATGTATAGAATTTGTATTTGGATCAATTTTTGGATGTTCAAATGGATTCGTTGATCGTAATGTTACAGTGCCCTCAGATTTTGGACGTAATAAAACATTATATATCAATAGAATTGGAGTTTTACTGTTTTCCTCCATAATCTTTGCAATCACATCTGATTTGAAATTATGTACATTTACAACTTGCTTCAAAAATTCCTTATTATCTGTTGGATATAATAAATAATTGTGTGAAATTTCACCAATTTCCGAATTTGGATCTTTCGGATTCATGTAAGTTAATAGATTTGCTATTCCGATTCGAGATAAAACACCATTTCCTTGAGAAAAATATTTGAACAATTGATTGTCATCGAGTAAATTTAAATAATTTTCCGAAGTACTGTTGAAAATTTTGGTTACTAACATTACATTTGAATGATCCTGTAAATGTTGTCCAACTGGTAAGTCTTGAATAACTTTTATTCCTAAATTACTCAAATGTTCTGCAGGTCCAATACCTGATAGCATTAATATTTGTGGTGTATTTATACTACCAGCACTCAATATAACTTCTTTCTTGACATTAATTCGAACAAGTTTATTATTCAAAAACACTTCAACTCCTTGAGTCACTTTTGTTGTTTCATCAATTAAAACTTTAGTTACATATCCATTTTTAATAACATGTAAATTTTTATGCATAGCAATAGGAACTAAAAATGCTTTTGCAGAACTTTTACGCTGCCCATTTTCTACAGTACCCATGACTCTATAAAAACCAACATAGCCTCGAGAAACTTTTTCCTTTTCCGCAAGAATATTAAATCCCATTTCTCTGCCAGCTTTTAAAAACAGGTCGACAGTTTCGGTTAAATTATCCTTTTCATTACGATCAAAATCGCTGGGTTTAATAATGTCGTTCATCTGACGATCAAAATATTTCTTTACTTCTTTCCATGACCACCCTACATTACCCATTTCTTCCCAATTATCATAATCTTTTGGATTACCCTGATTATAAAGCATAGCGTTCATAGCTGAAGATCCACCCATAACTTTCCCTCGTGGCCATACACACTGATGATTGTTGAAAGCTCGACAAGAGTTCATTTGAGGCTCAACATGATAATAAAAATCTTGAGTTGTATTCATACATGAATAGAATAAAAATGGAATTTCCGAAGTTAATTGTGGATTATCACCAGCTTCAATTAATAAAATTTTCCAATTTTTATGTACCGCTAAACCGGCTGCAACCGCTGAACCGCCTGAACCAGCTCCAACCACAATAAAATCGTACGTGTCTAGATAATTATTAGCATGATCCGGGGGATAATCGGGAGTTACTACATATTTCGATTGTAACAAATTATTAAATAATTGCAATAGTAATAAACTACCCATATCAGTTAATCCCGAACCACAAGAACTTGTGGCACTTAATTCGCATTCCATAATGAAAGTATTCACTGCGTTTGTATAATAATTTTTCAAATTTTGCCTGCAATTGAGAATTATTTATATTTTAAATAAACACACTTGTCACAAACATTTTTTTTTAAATTATTAATTTTTTTCATTGTTTTTTTTTTTTTTTTTTACAAGACCTTAAGAATCAAATGTATCGGTCAAAACTACCTTACAAGCACAGTTTTATCGAAATAGACGCCAAAATTTTTCGAAATTTTTTGGCTTTGAAAAAATCAAAAAAGTCGAAGAAACTTCGTTTCTAAGATAATTTTTACCCAAAAATTACATTAATCGTGCCTATTTAAAGATTAGATTCGTAGTTTATGAGATATTGTTTGAAATCGTGTTTGGAGTGTTGTATATTGGACCCGTTCGTTTAAACGATATCTCAGAAACCCTAACATAGAGGATTTTTTGATGATCTTTAAGGTTATTTATTCAAAAAAGTATCCAAACGTTTTTTAATTTCTATAAATTTTATTTTTTGGTAGAGGTGGATTTGCGTTTAGGCCCATGTTTTCCAGGACAAGGGTGGCACTATTTTAGTGGCGTCTAAATCTTAAAAAATTTTAGGAAATGTTTTGTTGATTTCAGAAACATTTCATTATTAATTAAAATAATCGAATTTTAACCCGGAAAGAGTCATAAAATTTTTTACGGAATACCGCATGTCTCATAGATATATATAATTACCATCAAATAGAATAAATATACCTTTTCATATCCAATAAAATAATGTGTTAAATCTGCAAGTTTTCGGTGAAATTTTTTCAAAAATGAGTGCCGCAAATTATGAAATAAAATGAAATGAAATGAAATGAATAACAGAAGGTTCGTTGGTGTAAGAAAATTATATAACCATCGATGTATTCGCACGAGCCAAATTATGATTTTGAAAAAATATAATTTAAAAATTTATATGTTTAAAATAAATTTCGTAAAATAAAAAAAAAAAAAAGCGTCACATTGGATCGGGCACATTGTCTAAATCCACCTCTAGATTCGAGTTTAGACTGACTTTTCGTATTCCTACCAACAAGATGAATTGAAACATCCCCAATTTGAAGTAATTTTATAACTTTAATTATTAAAATTTTAATAATTAAATGAATTAATTATTAAAATTTTGTTTAAATAGAATATATAATTAATATACTTACAATTTATATGAATATATAACATAGGACGAAATTAACTAAAAACGAATATTTAATAAACGCCAAAACTTCCTTATTCCACATTCAAAACCAAGTAAAAATTTGATAATATATAACTTAAGCTTAACCTTTTGTATTTGTTAATTAATTTTTGATGAAACTATAATAATTGTAAACAAAGATAAACTAATAAGAAAGATAAGTTATAGCACAGACGTAATGTAGGATATAACTTTATTTAAAATTATAATTATTATCATAATTTTAATATTCATTTCCTGAGAGAAATTAACTGTTCTCATGCTGAAAATTGAAAACGAAAAAATATTGTTTAGAAATGTTTATGATATGAAAATGTTATTTATTTTTTATTTTTTTGTTTAAATTTATATGTGACTTTCCAAATATTCTGAAGATAAGTACCGAAACAAGCCATTTGATAAATTTGAAGTTTTAACCTTTGTACGCATTTAAAACCGGTCCGAAAAAGTATCATCTTGAATAATCTTGTAAAGTTTGTTTTAGGAGTCCGGATTTGAAACGAAGTATCTGAAAAAGATCATGGTTTGTTGCATTCATTGTTTTTCCCTATTGTATTTCCATTTTGAATTCTCATTCATTGCGATTCTTTTATACTCCTTAGTGTGATTATAACATTTTTAGTCTTATAAATAAATATATTCATAGCTATTTAAAATTCATACTCTTAAATTTTCAGGATTATAAATTTATAATCATAAATTTTTATAATCTAAATGCGGTGTTAAGTCTTGATGACGCGAATAAAAAAATTTTTACACCAAGGTCGATATTTTTTGAAACCAAAAAACAAAAAATTATAGTAGAATGAAACCCATTGAAAGCGGATGAGAATTCAACAAAAATAAAAGGAAAAATAATTTACGGGTGATATGAGGCCGGAAAATGAAAGCGGGTGGGTTTTTAAGGGTTAAACACGGTTTATCTCCATTTCCGACGATTTTTCGACTTACTACCTAATTGAATTATTCCTGAAAAACAAGCTAATTGCGATGGATTAAACACAAAATATATCTATAAAATTAATCTATAAATATTTTTCAAATAGTTTCGAAATAAATAACTAATTCAATTTATCGGGAAGTTATAATTCTGTGATGTAAGAACTCATATTCACATAAATTGGTAATGTTTACCTCTGTGTAGAAGCTAATTCTGTTATTTGTAAAGCATTTGAAGAAAATAACTACCAGAAAACTTAATGGTTTTTAATCAAGAAATTTGAGAATTACAACTGTTTATACTAAACTCTCTGACTTTAATGGGACATCGGTATCTCCAACTTGCATTCCATTCTAAATCACCTGAATAAATTATAACCTGGCTCAATAAACTGTTATTGAAATTTTAAAACAAAAGTTAATTTTCATGTAATCTTATGGAGATTCATAAGCCGAACATATTAAATTTATTTTTATTAACTGAAAAACGGTTACACTGGAAATTCCAAACTTTTATAGTAAGTAACTTATACTCTTGGAGAACTAAATTAGTAAAAATTCACTAAGCGAGATGAAAATACATATTAGCTGATAATGACGTTTTGCATGGAAAAATTAATTATGCTTAAGAAAGTCGGGCAACACTGTCCACAACTGAGATCAACAGTCACTCTCAATTTTTCATTTTAACTCATTTTGTGATTAAAGTGACTTTAAAACATGAAAATATGATCCAATTTTTAAGTAAGTTAATATATATTATATAGAGGTCGAGTCTTCTTCATAGCAGATAATTAAGTCTCAAGAGTAGGATCTTTATTATTATTATAACATTTGATTATGCATTCAAAAGAATTTCTTATTTTAAAAAAAATGATGATTGAATTGCGTGTTTACAAAGACTCTACTTTAATCGTCGAATTGTGTTATTAAGAACGGAAGGATTTCTTTATTAATAATTAGTCTATCATTTTATATTATATATTTTTTTTATGGACTCAAGTCTAGTATTAAATTATTGTAATCGAATCGAACACATATTTTGAACTTTTTATTTTAGGATTTTGTATGTCGTTTCGATCGTGTATTGAAGATACATGCAAGTAATGATAAGTAGTTTTTGAGAAATTTATAAGACCAATAATCTTATGAACCACGACATATCGCATTTGGAAACGAATTTTTTTATTGTTGAAAGATCTTTTAATGTAATTGTGAAAAATGCAGAATATGTCTTTCTTCAATATCGATAGAGCGGTGGTTTTAGACTAATTTTCACACAAAACTTACAAATATAAGATTTATGTAACGCTTGGATCATTATTAATTTTATTGAAATTTAACTTGTGGAATACCATAATGATTATTTTTATATTCCAATTTTAATTTGAATTAATTAAATTGTGGACGAGCGTTTTATCTTCTTTCAGATATTATTAACCGATTTTAAGCGTAATGCTATTTTTGGTTATCATAGACTGTAATTATCTTCCAAAAAATCAAATTTATTGTTTTTTATTGTTGATGATTTTTGAAGGGCAATCACAAAAAATCGCGGAAAGTATACTATTCAAAATACACTTAATCGCATTGATTTGTGTTTGAACAAATTTATTGTTCTTTCACTACACGTGTACGCAAAAATATTAAAATTAGGAAACAAAATTCTACGAAATTAATTTAATAAGAGGATACAATTGAATATAATAACAGCGTATAATGTTACAATATGCAGAATATGATACATTCTAACCGAACCATAATTCGTGGAAGTGACTTTTCAATTGATTGAAGATATAATTATTTTTTCACTTGTTTGCATGTATAATATAATATTGTATAGTAAATATCAAATAAAAATTGAATAATAATAAACAAAAAATATTTAATTTGTAGGTTAATTGGGTTGGGTTGAAAAACTTGCAGAAGTAATTATTTTTAATTGCAAATATAAATAATTATTTATTTAAATTTGTTTATAAATTTTGAGAAATTATTATTTATTTCCTATTATTAATTATATATCACGCACAGACTTGTATTGTTTGATTGATAAAGTAGCTTCAGGTAAACAACGAGAGAAAATAATTTGGTGGACGGTGCCCATAGGGAATAGGAAGTGTACCACCATCGGATAATTTTGACAAACAGAATAAAAACTCCAGTAACATTGTTTACAATACTAATAAATTATGATTATTTGCATAATTATAACTTTCAAAGGAATATAATAATTTTTGTATTTCATTGTCAATATTCGAATAAGTATAGGTAATATTTAATAAATATATTGTTATAAATTGCTAATTACTATTATTAAAAAATTCAATGTTCATATTTGGGTTTTTTATTTAATTTAATTTGCTGAAATTCATTCATTTCTTCTTTGTTTTGGTTCGGAGTACAAATAATGGATTTACGTTTAGGCCCTTAAAATTTTTTTATTTAATAAGTAGTTTATAATTATTATAAACTATAATTATATAATTTTAAAAATGCTAGTGCTAAATAATTAGTATTACGAGTTAGTTATGCAATCTTTAACAAACAATTTTTCAAAAACTTCTAGTCTCACAAGATATCAATATAAATCTAAATTTTCTTAAAGTTTCAATACTGATTTTCTTGGAAAAATTGTTAGATGTTTAAGGTATTGTAGCTATTTTGGTTTTCATTTCAACTTAAAATAAATAGCAATATACCTACGAAAATTATGCCTGTATTGATGGAAAAATCATGCCTCTATTGATGGAATAAAATAGACAATAGGACTATTAATTGTTTTCAGAACAACCACATTATCGTCCTGTTTTTAATTGTTTTCCCGAAGAACGTCTAGTGAATTTTAATGAATTTTGAGTACAACTTACTTATTAAAGTTTGAAATTGCTGGTAGCCTTTTTTTTACTAACGAATCACCATAAGATAACACGTAAAATTACAATAACTTTTTAAAAGTTTAGTAAATCACTTTGTAATTTATACAGATGATTTAGAATAGAATCAAATTAGATTTAAAATAAATTTTCATTTGCCTCTAACCATTTTTATATACCTGCCAGGCATATAAAAACAAAATTTTATTAAATAACAGCAGAGTTGATCGATAATTTCGAATTGATTTGAAGCAACATGAAAATTTGTGAAATTCATAAACTAATTTTATATTTTATTTTTTTTTTTTTATAAATTTTGATAATTATTTGGTAATATTAAATTATTCAAAAATTTTAATTTTAAACACCCAATTTGAAACCTTTTTTATCTGAGTCTCTATCTATCATCATTAAAGCTCGTAAATTATTAATTTAATAAAATAGATTGCCGCAATGGCACTATAATTATATCCAACATTGACTAAAACTTTCTAGACGACATTTCTTCATAATAATCTACCTATATAAATAATATGATAGAGGTGTTTGTTCTGCGCGTATCACTAAAAACTAATAGTTAAATTGCGATCAAATTTTTTTAATTTTATTTCTCATTATCAAATAAAACATTTATAGGTTCATTTATTACAAAAAAAAAAAATCAAATTTTAAGAAACTGTTGCTTAATCCTGTTGAAATATCATATTTTTTTGATAATTTTATTTTTTCAGCATTATTTAATAAGTTGCCTACGTATAGAAAGTTTTCAAAAATAATTATTTTAGCAAAAATTACAAATAATTCCATATTATAGAATGCTATATATTAATTTTTTTATAATAGGCAATAGAACTATTAGAGTACTATATGAGGCAATAGGTTCCATTCAATATGCCCTTTCATATTATGTATATATTTTGTCTTTATTTTTATAAAAAATGGGTTAAAATAGAAAAAAAGTACAACATTTCTAGTTCCAAGCGAAGTTTGAGACCAAAAGACTTCCATATCACCACAGCGAGTAAAGCGAGCACTGAGACTAAAAACTGAGTTCTGGCCGTAACCCAACAACAAGTTCAAGTACTTTTCTCACAGTAAAATGAGCTTTTAGATCGAAAGCATTTCATATCTCCCTTCTGAAAGAAGTTACCCTTGAGACCAAAGAATCTATCGCCTCTCTTTGAACCCTTAGTGCTCGTTGAAAATGGAATATTAAATCTAATTCATTCATAATATTGGCATCCATTCGTAATTATAGTAATTTTTTGTTTTTAGCAGAATTATTAGGTTTATTATTTATATCACGTCCACAAACCTAATAACAAAAAAATAAAAAAATAAAAATTAAATCTAATATTAAATTTGATATTCTATTTTGTGGTACTTCTGTAAGAGCAAAGCACCGGATGTCTGCTAGTATGTGTAATATAATATGAATTTTATATTTCCGAGTAGTATGGTTAAATTAGATGGAGAATATAGATAGATAGCTTTTAAGCAAACCCTTTTAATAATTCTCTCAAATTTCAAATATTTTATTTGTGTAGAAAATGAATGAAGAAAACGTGGTGAAATAATAACATACGATAATCATAATATTTGATATTATACATTTTATTTATTTAAATATTTTAATTATACAGGTAAAAGGGTTGAGCAAAAGGCCTACAATATAGGCGAGTATAATGAAGAACATAATTCCTATTAATTTATAAAATATACAGATAGAAAACCGAATATTTTTCATATAATAAAAAGGGGAAGTAATGTTAATTGCACATATATATAATATATATATATATATATATATATATATATATATATATATATATATATATATATATATATATATATATATATATATATATATATATATATATATATATATATATATATATATATATATATATATAATATACACAATATAAACATACACAAATTAAAAAAACTCCAAAAAAAAATAGACTTGCTTTATAATACACAAACCCACTTCTGTTGAACGTATTCGTAATCACTTTCCATAGGACCAAAAGGGTATGCCAATATTATAATACATTTCTATAAAATATACGCATACATACAAATGAAACGTTTATACGTTCATAGTATAATAATTTACTCAACAAAAACGAATATTATAGTATTAACTATAAACGTAAGTTTTGTTTGCATGTATATTTTATATAAATGTATTTTAATATTGGCTTCCCTTTTTTTGTCCTATGGAAAGTGATTACGGAATCGATCTGTATATTAATGTATATATTTGAATACTTAAATCGCACGAAGTTACAATTTTCATTTAAATCTTTTAAAGGATTAATTTAACAAGAATATTGTATTTATAAGCCGGAGAATGTAGGAAAGTTCAACAGCTTCAATTTTACAAATTCTTGCTTGTACATGTTCCTAAGAGCTTTAGGAATATTCATCACTACTAATCTTACTCTAATTATGAAAATTGAGAAAATTAGGATAGTTTTCCCATCCCAAATAGTAAATAGTGAAAAAAATTACCAATTTAACCACAGATATCTGCAGGGGTCTTTTGGTGGGTTTTAAAAGTCGCTGATCACTAATTCAAGCTTAGTTAACTGACGATGGTTTCAACTCCATTAAAACCGCCTGGAAGTGTAAGAAATAAAACATATTTTAAATTCAAAATTTCACCTCGAAAATCGTCTCTTGGGGATTTTAGGGCTACCTATCTCAAATCCAAGGTTTAAAAGCTACTGAAGATAATTGAAATCACCTCTAGAAGTGATAAGAAGTTTTGTTTTAATTCAAAATTTCATCTCTCAAATCGTCTCTTCAGCATTTTTGAGATTGCTGACCACGATTCGGAGACCAAAAAGCAACCCAGGATTGTTACAACACCATTAAAACGCCCTAGAAGTAACAGACATAAAATAAATTTTAAATTCAATTCTTATATTGCCTTCAAAATTTCTCCTCGAAAATTATGTAAAATTTCTATTTGTCGTAAAATTTACACGTAAATAGTTGGTTGAAAAATAATTTTATTTTTTAGAATACACAATTGTTATTATTAATTCTTGCTTGCTATACACAGTACTTCAAAATTATATTAACATTATCGCAGTACTTCAAAATTATATTAAAAGATTCTTCACATCCTATAAAATTGAATTAATAAATGACAAACATTGAACCTACATGTTATTATTTTATACATACATAACAGCGTCATTAAATTAATTATATTATTATTTATTTTGTATGTTTTATATTAATTGATATATGTTTTATTTAATCAATTAAATAATATATTTTTTTATTGGTTTATAAAGAATTAATGCGTTGTTAAGGAATTTTGTTATTAATGAAAGATAGCTATTGTTTTATGTACTGGCGAAGAATTTCTAGCTAAATTCTTAAAAATGATTTTACTTAATGTGTACTCTCCAGTTATATCTATCGATATCAAAACTATTTTATTTTTGTTTGTAAAAAAAATACTGGTACTTCCCGCGCAACTGTCATTTCTTGTCCGTTTGCCTGTCGGTCATGCAAGTGATCGCGAAACTTACTTTTTTCACTTCAATAATGGAAACTTTTAACATTGTCTTGATTATTTAAAATTGTCAAATTTGGGTCTGTGGTTAATTTATTGATCTCAAGGGGTTCTAATTAAAAATTAAAACAGAAAACCCAAATTTTATAATATTCAATAATCAAATAAACCTTAATATCTCTTCTTTATTAAATTTGAAATGATAAATATCCACAGTAATAAAACCAGAAATCCGTTGTCCGATAAACTGAAAATTGTGAAAAATAGCAATTTTGAAGTTGTCGGACAAAATACATCCCGTTTTACCACATGCTGGAGGAAATCAATTTTGTATCTGGTTTTAAATGATCTTCCAAAAAACAGATTTTCGTCAAATTCAATTTGCCTGTGAATTGAAAATTTCACGGGGTCCGAAAAAAAACCATCCCACTTGTCAGAATTTTCGTAGATCGTGTTCTCGCCTGTTAATAATAACAGGCAACGCTCAATCGTTTCGGAGCAAATGGTGTTCGAAAATTTTCGTTTCAGCTTCATATACTTTAATTACCATTATGGTATTTTAATATTAAGAGGTCAGATAACTTAGTTTGGATTGATTCCGGATAGCGATTCCTGGTCTAGACTTTTTAAGAAAATTTTTTATTTATTGTTAACTATAAATAAATGTATTATATATATTATCCACTATTCTTTAAAAATATACTTTGAAAAAAAAAAGTAGTGACAGAGAATCGATCCCAGATGCCCATTCCAAACGCAGTTCCTCTACCAAATATTCTATCTAGCTTCTTATTATAAAAATACCATATTAGTATATAAAGTATACAAAGCTGAAACGTAAATTTTCGAACATAATTTTCTCCGAAACGATTCATCGTTGCATGTTACTATTGAAAGGGGAGACCATCCTAAAGGGGTACAGTAATTAAGCGCAATCTCATTTCAAAATAAAAAATCCCAAGATCGGAGGGAGGGCACGATCTCTGTTAGTATAAACTGACAGCTTTTTGGAATTTTTTGCAATATATATTATTGTATATTATGTAAAAATAAAAAAATGTACGTAACATGTTATTAATATTTAAAATTAAAACAATATAAAATTAATATTTACTTGTGAAGACAATATATGTGGTAATAATAACAGATAAGAAATGTAGACATGTTAAATATAAATTTTATTAATTAATAATTGATAAATTTTTTTAATCAATAAATAATTAAATAAATGTGTTGAGAAAAGTATAAAAATGTTGAGCACCTGCTGAAGAATTTGCAGTTTGAAGAGCGTAACATCGAACAATCATGCATAAGTTTGGCAAATTTATCCTTGTAGCGATTGTTATCCTTCAGGTAAAAATTTTTTTTATTATTATTTTTTAAATATTTTATAGTAGCTTCCTCGAAACTGATCATAATATATTTTTTTCAATTTTCTTCATTTATAATAAGTTTAATAAATTTCAAAATTATTCAAAAAAAAAAAAAAAATAAAAATTTTTTATTTTTTAAATTTTGTCAAAATTATTTTTACTGTTTAAGTAAAATATTTTCTTGCTTTACAAACTTTAGACTAAAATTAATGCACATATTTCACGTCTATTTGGACGTTTTCATTTAAGGACTTGGAAAAAATATTTAAATATTTTCAAGTTAATAAAATAAACTGAATTCTAAAATTAAATAAAATAATTGCATAAAATATTCAGATCTCAAAAATTTAATACTAAAAAATATTACTTGGTTGGCGACAAATGATAAGAATAGGATTTAAAACTTAAAGCTTTTGTATAAAGATCTTTGTCAAGATTTGTAATTTTAGGGGTATGAAATTCTAGCTAGTTGAATAACATGGATTCTTTTTTTTTTTTCAGGTAACAAAATGTTGCACTTCTACAGCAGCATCAACAGCTGCCGCCAGAGCAGCAAATTGTGGAGCAACTGCAGCTGATGCAGCATCCAATGCAAATAATCAAGGCTCAAAAGCCAATGATGCTATAACCATTGCATTGAATGGTGCAACACGAGCAGGTGATGAGGCCACAATAGCTATCAATTCTGGTGATAGAGCAGTTGATCGTGCTGATATTAAAAAGAACGCTCTCGGAATAGCTGCAAATAAAATTCGCCGTACTAAGAATAACCTTCAAGCTGCCAACGATATTTTAACTATCGAAGTAAACGCAGCCGAACGAGTGAATGATGCCAGAACTGCTGGATTAAACAAAGCAGCACGTGTTGTCGATGCTATTGCAAAGGCATTAAATGCAGCAGCCAAGGCAAGTGATGCCGCAGCTATCAGATTAGATGAAATTACAATTGCCGACGATGATAACACCGATGGTAACAATCGTGCCGCTGAAATCGATGATGCCGATACCAATACTAAAGATGCCATTGCAATTGGCAGTGATCGTGTAACAATGGCATTGAATGCCCAAGCTGAAGCTGCTGATTGGTTAGCTGAACGTGCTAATGCTGGTGCAACTGCTGCTGATTTAGCTGCAGAAGCATCTGATGCTGGTACACGTAATTTAGCTGAAAATACAGCTAAAGCTCAAGGCAAACTTAAGGCAGGAACTGAATTACGTACATCTGGTCTTAGTGTGCAAGCACATAAAAAGATTCTTCTGTAAATAATTGATTGTCGTTAAGGTCGATTAAATTTTGTGTGATATCTGCGTTTAATTACTTCTTGCATTCAAATCGTTTGTATCAAGTACGCATGCGTTTATTTTTTTCGATAATAAAATGTCTCGTTTTAACTTCCATCACACAAACATTGTTTTCAATTCAACCAATGAAATAATGAAATAAATTTATTTTGAAAGCACTCAAACAATATTTTCTTTTTCTTAATTTTTAATAGAACTTTTTTATTAGATTATAATAAACATTTCAATTTACAAAACTTATTAAAAATTGGTACAGATAAGTATTTCAAATAATGTCAAAAATCCCCATCGATACTACCTACACCTGATAAAATAATTATTCAAAGACAAAGGTAAAAATTACAAGTTTTTATTTCTTTAAACGGAAAGTGGTCAAAATACAATAAAAAAACAATTGAAGGTAACAACTAACATAGTTAATTGTTTAGATACTCACCATATGATTTTTTTTGGACTATTTTTAATAAGCATTGATAAAATACTATAAATATCCAGTTTATATTGTAATGCATGCATAATAATATCATGTATTATTATCTATATGTGATTATTAGACAAATTTGAGCTTAAATTGTGGAGTACTAAAACATCTTACGACAAAAAACTCACTTTTTATGTTTAGAATATGTCATTAAAATTTCAGTGAGCTATCTATTTTTGTTTTTGAGTTATCGTTACGGCGTTAGTCGGAAATGGACTAATTAGGTGTTTCTATGAGCGTTACAAACTTTAGACTAAAATTAATATACTCTGAAAAATTATGTATATCGAGTATAAAAATACAATGCAACGTAAATGTTTTCATAAAAATTTAACATGTACAAGTTACACAAATCAAAATGTTTACGAAAAATAAACGTTTCAATGTTTCCAATGGTATCTCAGGAATGAGTAGGGAAAAATTTAAATTAAAAATTTGTTTAGATAATTATATGGTCTACAGTTTTTACAATCCCCAGCGGCTGATTAACGCCAGACAAATATTACACTCGTCGAAAATTATTTATATTTATTCATTTAAGTTTTGTTTTTATAAAAGTGTGAGTAAAAAGTTAATGACCCCAATTTTTCGACTTTTATTACGCAATCATGTTACACTTACATGTTACCAAGATACTGCCGTTTACAATGCAATATAGAATATTTAAAAGATAATATATAAAATAATTTAATTAATTTTATTTATGTGTGATGCAGCATGCATCGCTGGTCAATCGAAAGACGTGTTAATTATAATAATTCAAAAGAGAATAATTCCTGTAATTTAATTTTAAAATTGCTCTATAAATTCTTAAACAACAATTATGTTAAGTGTGTGTCCGAATCGTATATCGAAGGTTCAGTTTTGACCTGGTGTTAATGAAATGGACTAATGATGTAGGTGGGAGGTGTTCCTACCTCCAAGGATATTTTTCATGTTTTGATTTGTCATTTTTGATGTTTTCCAAATGTCAAATTTATAGAATAATCGATATGAACTTAATACTACTTTCATCTACCTTTTCAATTAAAAAAAAAAAAGTTGTAATAAAAAAAAAGCTCATAACGTGAGTGGTGGCACGTAAAGCAGGTTAATAGTATTAAAAATGAAAAGTTTGACCAAAATATGGTGGGTTTAAAAAAAAGATCACTGAAATCGGTTACAATTTGGCCAATTTATCGAAAAAATTAATTTTGTAAACTTTGTGACGTCATCAAAACCAAAAAAATTTGTTTTGCCTTATAACGCTCAATTTTTATCCGATTTTAGCAAACAAATTATGTAATCCTACTAAATTTGGGTCATAGTTTTCAAATTTTTTGTTACATTATATATATTTATAGTCAATATTAAGATAATGAAGGTCAAGTTATTATATTTCATATATGGGTTAAATAAGGCGAATAAATAGTACCAAAAATGAAAAATTTGACCCAAATTTAGTGGGTTTAAAAAAAAAGTTCACTGAAATCGGTTAAAATTTGGCCAAGTTATCGAAAAAATTAATTTTGTAAACTTTGTGACGTCATCAAAACCAAAAAAATTTGTTTTGCCTTATAACGCTCAATTTTTATCCGATTTTAGCAAACAAATTATGTAATCCTAGTAAATTTAGGTCATAGTTTTCAAATTTTTTGTTACATTATATATATTTACAGTCAATATTAAGATAATGAAGGTCAAGTTATAATATTTCATATATGGGTTAAATAAGGCGAATAAATAGTACCAAAAATGAAAAATTTGACCCAAATTTAGTGGGTTTAAAAAAAAGTTCACTGAAATCGGTTAAAATTTGGCCAAGTTATCGAAAAAATTAATTTTGTAAACTTTGTGACGTCATCAAAACCAAAAAAATTTGTTTTGCCTTATAACGCTCAATTTTTATCCGATTTTAGCAAACAAATTATGTAATCCTAGTAAATTTGGGTCATAGTTTTCAAATTTTTTGTTACATTATATATATTTACAGTCAATATTAAGATAATGAAGGTCAAGTTATAATATTTCATATATGGGTTAAATAAGGCGAATAAATAGTATCAAAAATGAAAAGTTTGACCCAAATTTAGTGGGTTTAAAAAAAAAGATCACTGAAATCGGTTACAATTTGGCCAATTTATCGAAAAAATTAATTTTGTAAACTTTGTGACGTCATCAAAACCAAAAAAATTTGTATATATATAGTATCTCATATAAGGATTAAAAAAGGAGGATTAATCGTATTAAAAATGAAAAGTAGTAACTAATAACCTCATTTATAATTGCAATACGTATTATTATTATATGTGTTTATAACTGTATGCACTGTATATTTAGAGTATCATATGACGAGTAACAAACAATTAACTCTGTAAGTTTTTATCTTATTTTTTTTTATAAAAAATCAGTACAAATTTTAAAACTTTACTAGTATGCTACATTTTATGAATAATTTAAATGCTTCTTTATGTTTGTCTTGTTACCCATACCGCAAGTAACAGTGAAAAGAAAAATATTCTTGGAATATATATTATTATTTCAATTTTACATTGTAAAAAAAAAAATCTTATAACTTATTAAAAATTCCAGTATAAGTTTCATCCTACTCTTTTCAAACTAAAAAAATTTTCAATATTTCATATTAAATTCTAAATAATAAATAAAAATTCTCTTAAATTGTCAATAGAATCAATCTATTAGGTTGTATGTGTAGAACCTTTATTTTGTATCGCTGAGCACCAAGCTAAAAATAGGTGTTTGATTTAATTATCATTAATGTAACAAGTTTTCTCTCATCACAAGTTCTGACAAGAGAACCGTTTTTTTCAGACTCCGAAATATTATCAATCACATTCACAAGTTTAAAATTAACGGATATACGTTTAGTATCCACATTTTAGGACCACAAGACGAACTAACTAATGAGAAGAAAGAAAAAACCAATCATTCAATTATAATTACGAATTTGGGTATTTTTTGTGTTTTTGTTTTAATTTATTTATCGTCAACAAGAACGGTTGAACCGATTTCGATAAAATATCATTCAGTTTCAATGAAAGTGGTTCTATCTCGGCAGTAATATTTGTTTTTGAGATAAATATTTAAAAACTTAGAATTTGGGTTATAGTGACCTTGAAACGTTAAGATATACCAAAATTTGGGATTCACAAAATTTGCCATTTTGGAAGAATTTACCACTGGGAAGTTCTAAAATGGATGTCCGTCAATTTGAAGTTTGTAGGTGCAAACTAAAATTCGACGGGCTCGTATAAAGAAAAACAGCTCACTTTTCAGAAATTACGAAACTGAAAAAATTGTTGGTCTTCGCAAAAAAAGGTGCTGAGTCTACGGGCCATATATAATTTAAATTTTTACTTCCTTTATCCGGAAATAATCAAAGTACTGGTAGTAGATATTTGAGGAAGCCTAAGAATTTCTGTAAATCATCTTTAGCAATAAACTTTTTTGTTTGTTTCCGAGTAAAAGCTAGCAGAGTTATCGAAAATAATGAGGGTAATAATGTTATATGAAAACATGTGTATTTTTTGTTGTAAGGACCCATAGTGTCAATTTTCCCCTACAGATTAAACCCAGTTATACCCTACAGATTAAACCCAGTTACATAACCATGATATGTTTTATAAACCAAGTTTTCGGACACCTTGTATAAACAAAAAAGTAATGTTTTAATAAACCTAAATCCACAAAGTAATATAATTAAAACACAATGATAAACATTGCGCGAGCTTCACATTTTACCGTTGTGTATTGTGGCTACTATTTAATAATTACATAATAATAAAAACATATGAATTCATCATAGTAGAATTTATTTTTTCCATAAATTGTTTACCTCTGTGTTTGAAATTGTGGAAATATACAGAGCAGTGATTGAATAATTGTTCTATTTCAACCAAAACCAAAATGATTCCTGGAAAAAATCTATTGTAGATATAAGCAAATATGGTAAATGTTTTATTGATTTTAATGGCCATATTTCAGTGAATTGCGTAGTGTTTAATTCATCTAAGGTCTGAATAATGATGAAAAAACACGTATTTTGAAGATTTAAAGGTATAGTTTTAAATTCTTAAAAATTTGCTAAAAAACCAATAAAGTCAGCGATGGATCTAAGGCGAGCAAGTGGCAGACTACTCAAGGTGCCAGTCAATAATGTAAGGCGATGAAGAGGCGAAATCTCACTGGCTGTCTCCTGGCTTAAGCAGTGATTTGTAGGTATGGGAGGGGCGCTGGATTCCACAATTGCATCGGGCGACAGAACACTTCAGGCAGGGCTTCAGAAACAAAATCAATTAGAGTAAAAAATATCACAAATTCATTGTTAATTTGTTCGGCATCGAATAAGTTCATTTTTTGAAGACGGTTCTTTTTGCTTAAAAATTTTTTATTTTTTGCTTTTGAGTGTTGTATACAACCAGGAAAAAATTTTCATTTCGAGGAAATTTACTCACCAAAAGGTATTGGTCCTTTCTTTCCCCTTTGGAATAGCAGATCCTGCCTGATACCATTATTGTGATATCTCCTTCCAATACGTAGGCATAGGCTTTCGTAGCTACCTAAAACCGGCATGGTTTGTCAGCGTAAATCCAATACCGCACAGTAGGTATAGTTAACTTATCATAGGAAAAGTGTGTTTACTCATTTTCAATCAACTGTTATTGATGTTTTTATTGTGTATATTTACTGTGTATAGGAAAAGTTAACTCTTTCTAACAATCTTGTAACATACACATTTTATTATTAAGGTATTTTATTATTATTATTTCTGCAGCATATCGGAAGTTTCGTGAAAGCAATTATTTTTTTTTTTTTTAGTTATAGGAAAGATTTATTATTTTACAAAATGTACGTCTCAGAAATAAAATTTCTATGAAAGCATTATAAATATTTGCTTGTTATAATTTTCGAAGAAAAAAGTTACTGAAAACATTTAACAATTACAGAAAGTATCATGATTGATTTGAAAATGATAACAGTTGATATTTTTTTGTTTCAAACAAAAAAAAATGTATTATGTTCTAATAATAAACTCAGCTTCAACTTTTTAATTGGCTAATTGACAAATTTTTTTTAAATAAAAATTTTCGAATAACTTCTGTAAAAAGAATAAATAATCAAAATTTTTTAAATGTTTTTGAAACTCTAATTATAAAAATATGTGTAATTTAAATTTAAAAATTTGAGAATAGCGAAGAAATCATCATTTTATCATCTACTTTGAGTATTCAATTGTTTTTTTGTAAATCTTATTTATATTTTTGAAATTTCGTATAAAATTGTCAGTATAAATTTTCATATGAAATACAAAAAGGAAATGTTAAAAATGGTGTTTTATAGCCAATTGTCAATTTAAATAATAATAACTATTGAAGATAATAACTAAGAGAGTTAATTATTTAGATAGTACTCATATGAGAGAGTATCAATGTTTGAACTATATTTTAATAGATGTGATTATCTGCTAAATTTCAGCTAAAATTGTGGCGAATTCATTTACGAAAAAATGTTTCAATTTCAATGTTGTTTATTTAAAAAAAAATAATAAAAATTCTAGAAATAAAAAGTAAGATCAATTTCGTGAATGAAAAAAATTCGTCCATTGAATCCACAATCAAACTTTGAAAAACAAAAAATGTTTGTATCCTAAAAATTAAAAACTTTTATTGAAATCATTTTATTTAAACTGTTTAGATTCACTACAATTTTATCTCAAATTTAGCTAACACAAATATAGTTGTAACACATTTAATTATTATAATAATATCTATGCGTTTACACCTAAATGGACTGCATATTTAGAATATTTTATGAATACTAATGGTTAAAAATACTTCAAACACTTATATGTTAAATATTTATATATAAAGTATAATATTTTATGTTTTGTACAATAATATTTTACTACCCAAAATGAACAGACGCAAATTAATAAAATAATATTAACCAAAAAGATATTATTATGATTAATGATGATCGAAAATTTATATGACATATGTCGGCAATAAATTAAATAAAACATAAACAAACAAAATGAATAAATTTTCTGGTCACATTTTATTTTTATAACGAATGCTGCTCTGTGGTGTGGTGGTGGATAAATATACACAAATTAGTTTGTTATTTTACACAAAATATACAACTGTACAAAAATATTTTTATTATACATTGCTGATAAAAAATATCGCAAGCAATGATAAATTAAAATTGCATGTTTACATCTCAAAATAACTTCTAATATAAATTAGGGAACACAAATTACAAACAGTGTTGTGGGAAGTATACATACGAATGAAAAACTTAAAGGTGTTAATTTGGTGTACGGGATTGTCATGGCCGATTCAAAGTTGTCAAAGTAAAATAAAATATATATTGCGAATTGATTTGGATATGAAGTGATGCATTTTTCACATTTTTATCGTACGAAATTCTCTGCAACGATACAGTTTATTTAGAGGGAAACGGCATCCGCGTCCCTTGTACGTACACTTTTTGGTCCTATGTACCCTCTTTTTAGAACACTCCATCATCTGAAGCATAGATGTCTTCTAGCACACGTGTCTCTTATATTGTTACTATATTGTTGCTGGAGCCGGATATTTAAGCTTCATAAGAACCTACATATAAAATTGCATTTAAGTGAAGGTTAAAAATAATTTCTCCTGGAAACAGTTATTGATAGATGAGTTATTTCTAAAATGGGATCATTCCGAATACCTCCACTATTGTTTACCAAACATTAATCAATACTCGTTCAGTAGTTTTGGAGATATGGACAACCTACAAAGGTATTGCGATGTAACAATGTTGCTATGTGTTGCATAAAGTTTCATCTGTTTACCAAGATGAGTACCTTCGGTTTAAGTATTTCTTTATGTTGATAAATTTGTGTAAAATATATTATATTTTGTTCGTTCCACTCCACATCCAAATATTTCAATACAATTAAAATAAAAATGAATAATGTTTACTTCTTGTCTTTGTAAATGTTAAATTGTTGAATCTACACTATTCGTCATATTTACCGACAATTTTTGAGACACGATATAACATTGCCGCGTATCGACTTTTGTTACGCGAAGCCGGTGTTACGGGTTCGCGGCCCTTCAAAGGTTCCTGAAACGCGTCAAAGGTACTTTACGGTGTTATGTTACACATGAAAGTTGTACGTGTGTAATTAGATAATTTTCTAAAGCTCAATCAAATGACTGTTCAGGTATTGAACACATATGTTAGAGTCAATAAATAAATTAAATGATTGGTATTCTTGTTATCCACATATATTTGAAATTCCACTTATATTGGATATACATATATTCGATAGTCTGGCAGCTTGATTGAATGAATATATATCAAACCAACACTTTCATACTCCCATACACAATAAATGTTTTAGATAAAAATCATTAATAACACATCATACATTGGTAATCAGTAAATTGGGCAATCCACTACCGAACAAGCAGATATTTAACTATTATCCTGGAAAATTCTAAATTTATAAACAAATACTTTGAAATAACATATTCTTATTGTACTCATAAAATTTTTCTATGAATATAATTTTGTTCTGTGTGAAGGGTTTGGAATAGTTCTATATAGTACTTTTAATTACCGACTTCATTCAATAAAGGAAGTTTCTCAATTCGACCGTACATATATTTATTTTGTATGTGTGTTCACGGATAACCTAGTTGTTTGTGAACCAATTTTAACTATTCTTTTTTTGTTAGAAAGGAAATATTGCAAGGGTGATACCGTCATAAGGAAACTAGGATCTGATGTCTCTAAGAGGAGAGAAGCATCAAAAATAATTTTTTAGTTGATTAAATTACATACAAATGAAAAATTTGTGATGGTTGTATACACTCAAATTCTGGAAAAATTTGATGGGACATATGAAGGAAAGGGAAGGTGTGCAACTATGACTGACTCTATTAGGAACCATCCCAATATTCACCTTGTGTAAGCCACATGGAAAACCATAAATTGGTAAGGATGGTCGGCAAACGATACTAATGATCAGATTCATACTGAATATCATGAAGTGATTCCGTGAAGATAGTTAATACTTAGATAAAGTACATACAACATTTTAAATGAAAACTGTAAAATTATAGACGTCCATACATGATGTTCCCAGCTGAATGGAGACAATATTAAAATCCAACAAATATTCATTTATATTAATCAAAATGAAATAAATATATTTAAAATTTAAGTTGTCTATTCATTATCGTCTCAACAAATTTATTTGAACAAAAGATCCTTACCTTAAAGAAGGCAGAGAGAAAACCCATTGAATTCTAAAGACAGTACTCGCATTAAAGTAATGCTAACGCGGTGTCAAGGCGCACTACTTGATTGAGGAGGGGTTTTAGTGGGTAGGAATCCAACAGTATCCAAGAGGATGTCTTATGCAAGAGTTCCTCTCCTTCATATATAAAAAAAAAAATATGTAAAAAACGATATTTTCAAAATATAAAATTTACACTTTATACACCAATCTTATACCAAGCATATTTGGTATTGTGTTACAGTTTTCCTGCTAGCGTCGTCATAGGTACCAGGTACACGTTGAACAAAACTCAATTTATATTTAATTTATTGAAATAAATATTCTAGTAAGTATAATAATAATAACCAGTATCTTTGAACTGATTTATTTAACTAGAAATATATTAAATACAAAGTGGGATTGATTTGAAGATATTTGCCAGTTCTTGATTGAATACAATACAATAAAAAAAGGCGCACGTATGAAATTGAAAAAAATGAAAAGCATTCGGAACTATTGATACATGTTATCATTTTACACATTCATTTGAACATACTCTGATTTTAAATGTTTAATAAAGTGTATTCTCGACAATCAGACAATACAGAAAGATTTAATAATTCATAACTTTATTTAATAAAATAATTTTTTTTTTTTTTTTTTTTGGAATATTTTTGATCCTTTAAATACTAACAAAAATTGGATGCTATGTTTTTGATATATCACCTTAATATTGGATTATTGATGCCATTATTTTGTTTACTTTTTATATGATATCTCAAAGTTTTTACGATTAACCGAAAAATAAATATTATTTTTGTGTATAAGCAGATTTTTAAAATACAAAATTCGTTTTTCAAAAAATTCATATTGTCTTTTGTCTTCAGAGTCATTTTCATCTTTTTTTTACGATCGGGTTTTCGTTTTATTCAAAATAATTCAGTCAAATAGAAACTCAATTAGTTGATTATAAAATTGACAACCTTAACTGCAAATTAAAGTAATAAATTAAAAATAAGAGTGAATTTTTTATAAATTAGCAAGCTGTACGTATAAATTCGTATAACGTTTTAAAAATTCGTTTCAATGAGATGAAAATTATTATGGTATCTCTTTTATTAGCATTTACTGATCACGTATTATTTTTAGTCTACAACTTTATTAAATAATGAAACTCAATTCATATAATACAAATTAATTTTTACCTTCCTCAAATTCATTTAAACACATTAAAAATCTATTGACCGTGTAAAATCGTTAAATTTTATGAAGATTTATATTTTTACAAAATTCATTAAAATCATTTATGAACGAAATGTATTTAATTTGAAGTATAGGTAAAATTAATTTAAGGTTGATTTATTAATTTTATTTCAAATGAAATTTAATTTATTTCAGTTTATTAAATATTAAATTCCTATCATATGGATAAATAATAGAATAATATTTAATTACACAATAAATTATACACACACATTTAAAATGTATTTAATTAGTTAAATACTTACACAATCATAGACATATAGTATTTTATTTATGTTCAGAGCCACCTTTATATAAAAAATAATAGACATGCATGAGATATTATTAAACCAACAATAAGTGATACTTGTAAAAAGTAATTTTACGCCAGACAATGATGAATCAAAGCTTCATTTCTGCAGAATAACATTTATAAGTAATTAATTGGGACTAGTTAATTAACATTAATTTATACAAAAAACAAGTAAAGGTAGCAACTATCACAGTTACTTGTTTAGATACTCGACATATGATTGAATTTCATTGTTTGGACTATTAATAATAACTATGGCATCAATACATCTTACCAGCTTTCATAGAAAAAGTTAGTATTTTTCACCAAAGCAGTGGATAGAGTGTGATTTTTAGTATAATAATAATTTGAACCAAAAAAACTACACATCACGCGGCTTTCCAGCAAGCTGTATGAAACGTTAAATAATTGAAAAATATCGCATCATTTTTGACGTGAATAGATCAGAAAAATAAATTGGTCGACAACCAGGTGCGGTATGCAATATACTTGAAACATTTTATATATTATTAAACGGCCATTATAATATAACATATGATATTTTGTAAAATTAACGAATATTAAATGTAAAATAATCATTTTTCATAAATGCATGTATCAAGACGATCTACGAACACGAATTGTGCAATGTTTAAACTATAAATTATGTTGAGCTATAAGTTTATCTTATGCAACAACTGTATGGTTAAATATTGTCGAGCAAAACTTATTCGTTACCATATTTTGATAGGGTGATTCTATGGCGAGATAAAGTTTAACTTATTTACTTTTGTTGTATTAACACCAAAAGGTGTGTAAACTAACTAACAAAACTCACCAAAATTAAACAATTCGCTTGTGTTAATTATAATCTGTGGTACAGTTGATAGCTCTTACCAATATCAATGGAAAAGAACCAGGTTTGAATCCCGTCAAATTTATGATGTTTTCGATTCTTACTATCTATCATTTGTGTTTGTCTGTAATATCTGTCATTTATGTTTTTCCTTGCATTTTTAACAAGCCAGAGATTGAACCATCCCATTCTCTTGTGTCACGCTCAAATTGAGCATGAAGGAAAATAATGCGAGGGTCACAAATTGGGTCACATATTTCGCATAGGATCGCATACTTCGTCACATGTCACGCTTATACCATCAGATTAGTAAAATATACACTTTTCAGCACGTAATCAACCTACCATATCTTAATCTAACGCGCCCGATTAAACAAATGAAATTTTTTAATATTCTGATCAGCTGACGATTTGAGCATGACACAAGACAATGGGAGAGTCACATCCTGAGTGAGTCTCAAATCGTCAGATTAGTAAAATGTAGACTTTTCAGCACGTAATCAACACACCATTTCTTAATCTGACGCGCTCAAGTCATCCCATACCATATGTCATGAATCATCCTATAAAATATTCTGTAACTAAAATTTACGTGTTTCACATTACATCGTTTGAAACGTTACGAAAAAAAAACAACAAGAAAGTGAGATATTATCCAATTTATCTTGAACATTTTAATACAATTATATATTCCGTTACAAAGGATGGACGACGTATCATCAAATGCGGAAGGTTATTTTTATTATTGTATCTAATAAACGAGAACTCATTTATTTTCCTAAAAAATATGTATAAATTTTATGAATAAGTCATTTATTTTTATTTCTGAAATGATTGAAACGATTTTTATGTTGGACACATTTTTATTTTTAGTTAATTAAGAATCTGTTTGTTAGGTTTTTCTCAACCTTCAAAGCACCTTCAAAAAAAAAATTAACAACAACAAAGTTGATCGATGGGTATCATCTTACCAGTCCAGACTTGTAACTAATAATAACTTTTTTTTTTATTAAGTAAAGTTATTGAATTCATTAATAAATTATAATACAATTTTAATATTTACAATTTTTTTTTTGTGAGAATTAAATTAAAATTTTGTGTTTCTAAAACATTAGAAAATGGAAATGTTATGGAATGTACGGAAAATTATATCAGAATTAAGGGTAATTGTTACCTCTGAAACAAAATCAAAACACGAAACAAGTTTAGCCTGAAACTTTTTTTTGAGTGAACTTGTGTATATAGGAATTATTGGTAATATTGAGTTAGAATCTTAAATGAAACAAATAGTTATTTGGGTCTTAAATCGTTGAAATTTCCAGTTTTATGAGAGTTTTCTTCATCAACACTCGCATTTCTCAGATATAAGCATAAAATTTAAAGCATAAATATACTCGAACATAAAATATACTCGAACATAAAATATACTCGAACATAGTTTATAATTATTAACGTAAAAACAAATAGACTGACTTCAATCATATGTCTAATATCTAAGCAATTACTCTGTTAGTTATTCACGTTGTTATTTTTCACGTTGATGCTTTCGATGTAATTTAAATAGATTTAGTATCAGCTTAAAGTTTTTAGATTCTACATTATACATATCTGATGTATATTTCATGAATTACTCTTTTCGTCTGCGTATTCTGTTTTCAATGATTAATCCAAATGCCAACAGCTTAATATGCAAAAACCATATAACAGCTGCTACAACTATTCCACATTGAATAAGTGAGTTGTATTAAAATATATATTTATTTAAAATATAATATTCAAACAGTGTCTAGGTTTCTGCATCGGTATAGTATTAAATGATTATGTAGTCAAAGTAAAATAGGTACAAATATATAATTTTGTTGAAGAAGAAGGTATTTTAGTAGATAGTCTGAATTTTCGACAATAATCATCTCAATTTTTCGGCTATAGATCTTATAAAAGACTATTTTATAGGAAATATTACGGCCTCTAACCGCATTTAAGTTTCATATTTCTCAAATCGACCCAGAAGATTTGAGAAATATGAAACTTATACTAGGATAAGGAGGCTGTAATTTTCATTAAAATAGTTTATTATGAGGTTTATAGCCGAAAATTGAAGGTGGGAATAAACATTTTGGATAGAAACTAGGGAAAAATATATAAATTTGTTGAAAAATTTTTTTAGTAACACTATTTTAAATTTCAAAAATTTGTTCATCGTTCAATAAAGTTTATTCAAAATGGGTAATTTTTTGGGGTAGGAAGTGATTTGAATGGTATTTAATTATAAACAAAAGGTGACATGTTTGATTAAAATTGATTTTGCTTTGACTAAATAATATTCCCTATTTTTACCTAGTTTTCTCCGACTAATATTCTGACGAATATATTATAATATACACAAAATATTAATTTTGATGAAAGCAAATTATGAGCGGCGGAGGATCCATAAATCAGAGCATATAGTAATAAACTAAATATAGTAAATATAGACTCATTTATTTACTTCTAACTAAAGTTGAAATTCCAAACTTTAATTAAAATTGTCATGTTTTTGAGTTCATAAAACCAAGACTTGTATACACTTTTTGTTGAAATTTTCAAAAAATTTTATCGGATGCAAGACGGTGGAAAAGGGACACGGACGAATATATACGAATTTACTCAACTAATCTTCGATGGAAATTTTAAGAAGAATCTTCTAGTCAATTAAAATAAATAATACACAGGGGACAAATCAGAAAAAAAACAGTGAACTTGACCATTTAATCAGACGAAAAAACGTACATAGTTCTGGCAGGAAGGGGATTAAATGATAATAGAAATCTTTTAAATTACTAATCTGAACTGTAAGATCAAAAAACAGATGTTTGGAGGACACCGTCAAAGATCTAAGCACATCGAAGGTGAAACACTGGAAATGGAAGTCAGAAATACGAACGATATAGTTCGTTAAGACAAGGCTAACTGTGGGCTGTAGTCTTATATGAGTAAGTAAGAAAGTATATTCAGCTTTCTGGGCTTAATCCAGGCTGTGCGTTGATAATCAGTCAGGATTGTGCGTCGATAATCAGTCAATGATAATCAAACGAAATTATATAAAATATCCTACATTATGGACCGACCATAGAGTTCTATGGTATAACAAAAGTAGAATTGTTTTCGTTAGTCCACTGATCACATATTCACAGATGCCGATTTTGGATCGATGTAAAATGGGAACATTCCGTGAATTACGTGATCATTGTAAAATTGTAATTTTTTTGAACTTCTTTCTCATTATGGAAAATCCAAGAAAAATACCAACTCTTTTTCTATGCACAATCTATGAGATTTTTGCAATCGATTTGAAATAAAATGATCAGAATAAATAGATGTTTTCTTTTGGTCCTCTTATCTATTGTGCAATTGAGTAAGATACAGTTTTTGATTTATTTTCGAGTGAGATCTAAGACAAGTAACACAATAAAATATTTTTAATACAAGTAAAAATGTAGAAATATTATTTAAATAGAAATTTAAATTATATTCTGAAAAAAAAAAATATATATATATATATATATATATATATATATATATATATATATATATATATATATATATATATATATATATATATATATACCTATATTTTTTTAATAAATAGTTTTATGAAAATTATTTGTCTCCCTTTTTTTAATTATTATTATTCTGTTTTTATTACAAAATAATGTTTGCATACAAAATTTATTTAACGATTTTGTTCAAGTTATGTAAATATTATGTATGTTATTTGTGCAAACGAACAAATTCAAATAATCAAAACATAATTCTAAAAATTTTGGCATACTTTTTAATTTAAGACAAAAAAAATATTTATAAAATTTATTTAATGTACAGTATGGCTTGTAATGCCGAATAATGTCGAAGTTCCACGTCGATATCATCATTTTTCTCGAGATAATCGAATTTCCAAAAATGCATACGTACACACGCCCTTTCATGTTTCATAAGACCTTTTATCCCTAGAAACGTAAAGATATCAAAATTTGGGATTTACAAAATCGCACTCATTACAAGAGCTTTTTTGTTTGGGAAACCAGAAACTCGATTTTGAAGCAGATATCCTCAACTGATTCAATTTTTGCATGGCTAACATTATGAAGTCCTTCTAAATTCAACCTGGTGGCACATACAATATGGCAGACTTTTATTATACTCCTACAATATGGTTTTCAAATAAAAGGGTTTTCTGAGAATAAGTCGAAAAATAAAGTGAGGTCAGTCTAAATCCAATATGGCGATCAAAGTTTTTAATGCTTGCCAACAATATAGCTATCAAATGAAAGACTTACTATGCATAATTATGCGAGTTTTAAAAAAACAAGATGCTGAACATAAACTGCGCTGCTCCAATCAGTTAGGAGTTTTAAGTTTTCCTAGAAATAATGGAGTAGATATTAAAATTTAGTCCGCATTATTGGGAAATCTGCAATATTGATTTTACTGTCATTTTAGTTTTCGTATTTATCTCAGCATTGTGGATACCTTGTTTAAAATTTGACCCTAACATGCTAACTAACAAAGCAAGTTAAATAAAAACAAAATCGAATGTAAAATTTCCATGCAAAATGAAAATTAATACACTTTATATCATCAACCATTCTTATTTTATATACTCTAGTAAATATACAAAGGAACATAGCCAAGAATACTTGAATAATAAATCATTTTACATAATAAAAGTTTTTCAGTAAACGGATAATCTTACTACTTCAAAATATACACACTCCAAATATAACTTAACAGTTTTGAACATTCTCTTATTGTAACATAATTACTTAGTTCTCATCTAACTTTTCGATGTTGTTGAATTTATTCGTTGTATTCGACCTATTTATTTACTCATTTATCTTTCGAATGCAGTTTGGTTTTATACACGACATTCAAAAAAAGTCATTTTTCCAACGGTCTTATATACAGGACTGGATAAGACATTTTTAAAAATCCTGAACAAATATGTAATACAGACTACTATTACTACTACTGATGCACACTTATAATTACAATCACACTTCTAAACACATCTTCAATGTGCCACCATTTTACTGTTTAAAAAAAAAGTCTGTTCAAATATCGTGTCGAGACCTATTCATATATCGTGTCGTATTTTAAAAATAACCGAAAAATCCCAAAATTTTTTTTTTGCTATTTTAAGTTGTTCTAGGGTCAATAAGGTCTGAAAAAATCAAAAATAACACTTATTTTACAATTGGAAAGCTAGTTTTCGAGATATCACTTGAAATTGGTCCGAAATATTGACCTCTGGATCGGATTTCAGACAATATCTCAAAAAGTACACCTCCTATCGTTAAATAGATATTATTTTTGAAATCTACAGGTCAAACTACCCTTATGAACATGATTTTATCGAAATCGGAGACAAAATAATTTTTTCGAATTTTCGAATTTTTTAAAAGGGGTATGTATTTAAGAAATTTACGATAAATCGAAAAAAAAATTTTGTCTGCGATTTGGATAATATAATGATTATAAGAGTAGTTTGACCTGTAGATTTCAAAAATAACATCTATTTAACGATAGAAGGCATAGTTTTTGAGATATTGTCTGAAATCCGATCCAGAGGTCAATATTTCGGACCAATTTCAAGTGATATCTCGAAAGACCTAATTGACCCTCGGACAACTGAAAATAGCAATAAAATATTTTTGGGATTTTTCGGTGATTTTTTTAATTTTTACAGATTTTAGACACACAAATTTCTTTGAAAAATTAAATATATCTATATTTAATACATACATATTATTCTAAATGGGATCCTTTTGGACTAATATACATATTCCTACATCTCGGACTAATATACTATGCCCGATATTTTGGACTCGCATACTTTTAAAATGACATTAAATGTTTATAATACACTAAACGTCATTTCAACAATGGGATTTTTTCGAATCAAGTTTACGGACTAAATGATAATTCATTTATTTATTAGCAGATTATTAAATTCACCCAAAGATTCTAAATATACTTACCCAGTAATTTTTTAAGGTACAATACAGTTAATATAATGCCGTAAATGTAGTAGAAATGCATTTAATTCACGCCTATTGAACTATTCACGATAAAACGACATGCATATTGAGTTATTTAATGTTAATTTTAATATACTTCAAGAAATTATTCCAACTGGGTACAAATAAAATAAAAATTACAGTTTTAATTATTTAATCATAATGTTCCCGACTAGGTAAATTACAAACTTTCGATTGTGGATTAAAGTTGTATTTTCTTGGACAAAAATGCAAATAAGCTTCCCATTCATTCTTCTCATTTTTATAGCACCCGTAATAACTTTGATTATTTCGCCATGATACAATACTACCATAATCCTCACATTTTGGTTTACAATTCCCAGCGTCTTCATTAAAAATTAAGCTGGAATGTTCACAACGGCGTAAAATAATTCTGGATGGTAAAGCATTTTCACTTGGACAATATGCATAAAATGTTGGGTAAGGTTTATAAGCAACAATCTTAGTATATTGAATTGAGCAAGCTTGCTGTATTTGATAGCAATGTTCAACATCAGTGGAGCATTTTTTTGTTTCTGTACTGTATCGTGTTCCTTGTGGACATTGTACAATAAAACCAATTCGATTATTATCAGTAGAAACTGGAGCACATTGTATATATTGTTCACAATTTATTGGATTTGGATAACGATCTTCTGTGTCACATTGTAATATTTTATGCAGAAATGGATCTTCGTCTAACGTGTTTGAAAGTATTTCTTGGTTATTTTTGAGAATAAAATTATTAATGGTTTCCAAAAAAGTTCCTTGATCTGATTCGGATAGTACAAACGATTTGAGCTGTATTTGAAATTAAAAAAAAAAAATTAAAACATAAGTATTCGAACGATTAATTATTATTTCTAGGACAGGTCTAGGAGAGAGCGGGGGCAGACTACCTCGGGTACCAGACATTAAGAGGCGCAAATGTCCGGACAAGTTAGTTGTATGATAGATGTCTAATGTTTTTCACGCGGGGTGGGTCACTGGACGCCATCTTTGCCCCGAGTAACATAAAGTGTATATCTGTCCCTGCCATGTTATTGAAATATTAATTTTGGAAAATTTTGGATTGGTAAGTTTTTGAGATTCTGTCACAGAATATATACCTAAATCAGAACGATCTCACTCAAAATAAAAAAAAATTTTTGATGCCATGTTGTCCAAATGTGGAAGTCAAACCTTCGCATGTAATGGAACTAAATAATTGCAGTATTTATTTTCTATTAAATGTTGCTTTTCCATCCTACCAACATGGTACAAGGTTATTGAATTTCTAACTCAAACATCAAAGAAACCAACAACAAGAGATCGTTCTGATGAATATAACTAAATATAAAATTTTGATGATGTATATATTTTGTAATTCTATTTCTAAGAAACATTATAGGTAAAAATTTTACGGTGACAAGATTTTATACATTATTAGTGAAATAAAATCAAAATTTATTACCTGGAAGAAATAATTTTCTAAATGTAAAATATTCTGGGAAAAAAACTATTAACAGGAATGTGTATTAAACATAATCAATGAGATAAAATCAAAGCTGTTTATTTCGGGGAAGAAGCAAATATTAAAATGTTTAATATACTGGGAAAAATAACAACTAAAATGTAATTTATCAGAAGCCAAACCAAGAGATTGATATCAGTATCACATTTAGTTTATCAAGTGTAAGCAAACGATATATAAATACCTTAAGTAATTTGAATTATTTTAATGAAAAAAATATTTTTGTATAAATTACAACATAAGATATATTTTATAATATTTAACTGTATGACTGTAGTACTACCATTTAATAATTAGAATTTTTTACTGTGAAAAAAATAAAAAAGTTTTTTATTTTAGAAATAAATTTATGAAAGTTTTATTGTTCGAAGACAATAAGAGTTTACTCATAAATAACTTTTAAAAAATAAAAAAATACATTATTTGTTGTCAAATTGTTAAATTCTCTGAAATACATAATAACTCCTAAAAAATAAGTAGTATATTTATTTCTTTCTTATTCATATGACTATATGTATACTAAATTGTTTTCTGTCTATTATGTATTGATGTCAAATTTAAGTACATTAGACTATAAAGTCCAATGAAAAAATTCCAATATTGGAATTATATTTAAAATACGCTTATTATGGATAACACACAAGGCTCGCTAAAAAGTACCACATGAAAAAAATTATTACGAAAATAATTCTATCTAGATCACGCACACATTATTCGAATATTGTTTGTTTCAGAAACAATATCTCAAAAATTAACCAATCCAAAATTAACCAATTATAATTTTTATAAGGGCACAAGTTACTGTTATAAGAAGATGATCACTCAATAATAAATGTAAAAACCGTTTTGTCCAACAAAAGAATATCTTTTATTTGATAACTTCAAGATTGTCGTTTTTCACGTTACCGAACACCGGACATCCAGTTTTATACATCAATTTAAAGCTTATGAGCGTAATAGAGTATAATTATACGAACTCTGAAACCGAAAACATCTCACGGAAAAAGTAGTTTACAAATTTTTTTGTTCGTTTTACATAAATGATATAAGCATACCGTGAGTGAGAACCGAGACTAATTACTTTTTAACAAATTCATATAGATGCAATACTTTTTAAGAAAGATACTGTGTACATTATAATTGGAAAAAATAATTTGTTTTGAAAACAAAAATGGAATGAACAACAACTTACTTACCAACAAAAGAAACAAATAAAATATGTTTGATAAAACTTTACAATTATACATTTTCGTGTTTTCTCAAAGTAACTCTTAGATATACTTATTCTATATCTGTTGTTACATGGTTTCTTAAATGGATTCATAATATAAATCTCAATATTGTGCAAAATGAATTTCTATTTACGTACAAAGAATAAAAAAACTTCATATCGCATTGAAAATATTATGTTAAGTGTGTATTTTATACGTTTAGGTTCTGTATATTAAATTAGTTTAATTTTGATTTGATTAGATCCAAACGCATTTCTAAACAAGTGATCAAGGTGCATCTCGTAAGGTTCACACGACAAACGAAATATAATATGAAATGAATAATTTTTTTCGAAACATTTCTATGCCTTCGTATTAGAATTATGTATAGTGTTTTTATTTTTCTACACTTATTAATAAAGATTAAGCCTTTCTTATTTGTTTTTTATTAGCTGGTACATAGTGTCTAGCAAAAAGTCAACTTCTACTATGTCAAGACAGTGAGAGTTATACTTTACCTAGCTATAGTCAAGTCTGACTACTTTGAAACTGAAAAGACTTTACTGAAGTAATGTTTTATTCGACATAACTTGTTTTGTATTTACAGTTTATTTAAATCCTTTTTTTTCTGTAATTACAGTATTTTTGAAAATAGAATATTTACTGGCCGGGATAATTTTTTACTTTTTAGTGAAATCGGTATAAAAATTAGATAAGCCATTTTGGCTTGATGTTTAAACGGGCAAATAGAAAACATTTGTTAATTGGATTTCTTATATCTATCATAAAATTAACCAAACTTTTTATAATTTTCAATAAGTTTTCAATAAACAGATTTTGCAATACATTAATATCAATATCTATACAAAACGGTATAAAGTTAAATTTAGATAGAATAATATTTAACTATGACCAAATGTTTTGAACGTACGGAATTCTAAAAATCGATTACGATAAGATTTTTTTAATTAAAAGTTAGTAATAAATTTTCAATATTTTACAATATCTACTATACATTAATTAATATGTTTTTGAATCGTGTATAATTAGTTAAAATCAATTAGCATAATAATATTATTATTAATTACAGCAATAATAATATTTTAATTAATTCATTTATATGATATTTAGTTTTGTTATGAAATAGTATAATAATTTATATATTTGTGTACATTTCATTATCCGAAATCACCGCCATAACTAATGTTATCATACATTAAGAGCGATTATCCACATATGTTATTGGCATAAAGGAATGTGCTTTTAACAAGCTGTTGACTTTAATGTAATACTCATTGTATTTCTTACAATTTTCATATTATGAATTTGATATTGACATGAAAACAGATGGCTTGTCGAAGAGTTTTTCACGAAAAAAGTTTCACAGATAAAAATCGATTTTGGATATTCGATTTAAAAATATATTTTCGAGAAAATCTCCGACAAGACCTCCGTTTTCATGTCAATATTGAGTATACCAAATTTCAAAGAATTTGGATAAGTTATTTGGGCGTGGAAATAAAAAGCTTTTTACATAATGGAGGATGCTTCAATATTCTGTACCAATCCCCCTTAAATCGTTTACTAAAGAATCATTATACTAGTTTATCAATTAAATATTTTAGAAATCTGTGGTTGATAGATTATTTTATTTTGAACAATTTATCCTTATTAAAACATTTATAGGCTGTGCTGATAGTTAAATTACTGCTTTGAGGGTTTTATAAAACTCAATACAGACTATAATGTAATATTTCACTATTTGCGAACAAATAGCTCAAAAACTACTTATTCAAATGTTTTGTAATTTGGTGTGGACAATGTTGATATGAAAACGAAAAGGTGGTGTCCAACAGTTTTACTTCAAAAATATCTACAGTATAAAATGCAAGTCTTCTATACTAATATTATAAAAAGAAAACATTTGAAGTTTTGTAGGTAACGAATAAACTTAAAAACTACTTTCAGAAATTATTAAACCGTTGGGAAGCTTCACTATTCCCGGGTGACATAGGATACTTTTTTCTCTGTATTCCCACGGGAATGAGAATTCCACGAATAAAACCGCGAGTGACGTCTACAAGTATTTTATATTCAGAAGTGATTTTTTCTAAAAAAAAACATCATATGTCTTCAATTCTCATTGTACCCGTCAATTCATTTGGACATTTATTTCAGTTATTTGTGCGCGAAAATAATATAATATGAGGCTGGTTTTGTAGTTACGACAATGCCAAATAGAAGCGCTCATAAGATAAGACGTAAAATAATTAATGACTTTTATTTTAAATATAAAAATAGTTCATTACTACATATAATACAAATATAATTAGAACGTCTTTTCATTTATTTTATTATTACGTTTTCTGCTTTCTACGTCCCGTAAAAATATTCACAGCGATTAATTAGCATCTAAGTGTAATTTTAATGGCATAATTATGAATAATTTAATGATATAGAATTATAAATAATTCTAATTTACGTTCTAGGTATGAGCTTACACACATTAACTACATTTACTGCATTATATAAACTGTATTTGTACCTGCAAAAATGACTGGCTAAGTGTATTCGGAATCTTTGGGTGAATTTAATAATCCGCTAATAAATGTTTGAATTACCATTTGGTCCGTTAAAAAGTTAAAAAATCACCGAGAAATCTCAAAAATATTTTATTGCAGTTTTTAATTTTCCTAGGGTCACAATATTGGTCGAGATGACCTACGAAATTACTAAATGGATCATAATGAAATTTTTGCATTGTATAAAATGTGGTCCAATTTACACAGTGAAGTTTTCGTTTTTTTTCCAAACCTGAACTAAATGAAAAAATCCTTTCTCTAAATAAAATGGAAAAAAATTTAATGATTAAATAAATTGTATTACAATTTATAAGTCTATAGGCTACAAATTATTTAGTAATACCCGTTCGAGGCCAGATATTGCTAAATCTAATTTCATATGCATTTAAATATTATACTATATACAAATAAGAAAACATCATAGCAGACTTAATGTAAAATGTAAATAATTTAAAAAATTCATATTTCGATTTCTTTTGTAAGTCCATTTATCATATTCAAATTATATAAACCGTTTTTAATGAATTTTGTTCCTTTGTTTTGTACAAATTAAAAATAAACGTATAGCAAAAAGTCTATCATGTTAGCGACGGAGTAGGTTCAACATGGTGTGACTGTAGCGTTGTAAACGGGCTACAGATTTAAGGTGCTAAGGCGTTTAGCATGTATAAGCGTTTGGTTTGCTTACAATCAAGTCTTTTTAAAGAGTGAAAACCCTTGAAGAACCCCTTGAATATATACTACCTAAACTAGGTCACATTGTATTCCAAAACTATAATTTAAAATAAAGACAGTTTTTTTTTTTTTGCAAAACAATAATTTTATGTTTAGGAATTTGCAAAACAATAATAATGAAATATTTATTTTATATTTTAAAATGGAGAAAATCGTTGTGAAGGCTTCTTAGAATTTGTGAGAATGGCAGAGATAAAACTACGATGAAATATTTCGAGTATAAATATATATATATATATATATATATATATATATATATATATATATATATATATATATATATATATATATATATATATATATATATATATATATATATATATATATATATATATATATATATATATATATATATATATATATATAAATATATATACATTTAGAATAAAAAAGTCAGAAAGTTTTCATAGGATTTCAAATATGATGAAATAATTTGTATCAAACTATATATACTGCATATACGCCGTATCAAAAATAAAAAAATCAATTCGTATTTATGATAAGTTATGTCTTGTTAACTTTTAGGATATGAACAAATATATTCTTACAAAATTTTTCAGTTATATTAACTTCTCTTCAAGTTACAAATATTATCTACATCAAAGCTTAAAATTTCTTCATATTTAAATATTGTATAATACATTTACAACGTTGAAACTTGCATCCATGCATATTAAATACCATTTATATTGAATAAAACGTGATGAATAATATAAATCTCTTGAATGTGCATAACTAGAAGATACTACAAACTAGGAGAATTACAAGCTAATGTAAACCGTATCTGCAAATATCAATTATTAAGAATTTAGTGGAGATATTTCAAGAATTAACATTGGATGAATTCAGTCGTGTACAGGCAGGCAAGGTCAACAGATCAAAGTGATTCTGCCAAAAAATCTCAAAAAAATTGTATATTTGTATAATACAATACTTATTTTATAATTCGATGGCTAGTTCGAGATATCCTTTGAAATTTTTACCAAAATAATTTCATCCGGTTAGGATTTCAAGCGATATCTCTAAAAATACGGATTTAATCCTTAAATGGATGTTATTTTTGAAATCTATATGTAACTATTCTTATGAACACAATTTAATTGAAATCGGATTTAATCTGCTGGATTTTACAACCTAGGGACTAAAACTTACGACAAAAGACTTCTATCTTTGGCCTCTTCAAAGAGTACAACCTACACCAATTTCCATGCTGTCTCAAATACCTGATCAAAATTTTCTTGCAGCTCTTTTACTACGAGTATATTCTATAAAATGGCACTGATATGATGACACACATATATCTGATTAATTTATGCGTTTTAATAAATTACTATTTCATAAAACCAATCACAAATTTTGTTGATTGATATTACCTATCGTTTTTATTTTTTTATTAATATTTAATATATTGATAAAACTGATATTGATAAATGAAGCATGGCAATATAAATTACAATATAATTGATTTGTAAGCAACAATCGACCGATGGATAGATAAAAATATCGAGGACACATGAATATGAGATATAATCTTGTAATATCAAATTCTCGTGTCCCTATGTTTGTAACAAAACTCTCCTGAAACGGCTTGACCGATTTTTATGAAATTTGTTGTATATATTCGCTAGATCTGCGAATAGGTCGTAGATAAGTATGTGAAAAAAGGGTGAATACAAAAGTTGTAGATCTTTTTTGTAGGTATTTGACATGACCTGTGTTTTACACTTAAAAACTCAACCCTTCAACTTCTCGACCTTAGATCGCCCCGTAAATTATTTTTCCATCCATTTTTGTTATTTTCTCTTTCGTTTCTAATAAGTTTCATCCTACTAAAAATTTTTTTCAACTTTTACCAATTTTAAAGGCTTCTACCCTGGTCTATGGCACAAAGTTTTTTATTTAACTGTATTGCTGGCAACTAAGTTACATAAGCATTATATAGATGGCATCAGTTTACCATTTTTTAATTAATTTTTAGCATTTTTTTTTCAGTTAGTTAAATTTTTCATCATGTTATTCTCATTTTATTAATAATTGCTGAAGATATTTCGCACGTTTGGATAATTAAATGATCTCATATAAATCAAACAATAATATTCAACACGTGTTATTTTTTGTTTGCTTAATATTTACCGGTTTATTTGATTGTTTATAATTAAAGAATTAATTAACAATATCACATAGATAAACATTAGATTATTAATCAAATAAGCATTAGATTTAAAATTAAAAATTATGTATTTTAAAAGTTTTATATGCATTAAAAAATGTTATCCATATTAGAAATAATTTATATGACAAAACCCGTGTTTGCCGGGTCAGCTAGTATGTATATAACACTCTAAACTATAAAATATTGATTAACTATCACATGGTATTTTATTATGATTTGTTTGATAGTCATATAAACAACATTCGCATACAGAAAGGTCCAGCCTAAATATGGTAGATGAATGATAATAAATTTACTATATTTCACACCAAAATATGAAACTAGACTCAATATCATAACGAAATTATCAGCTCTCAAAGATTATTCTCTATCTCTTTTTTGAAAATGGAATTGTATATATTATGCAATTTTTTTAATTTTATATCTACAGTGATGACGTCACTTCTTTAAATATCTTGCTTTTGTCCAAAGACTTTGGTCCCATGTTCGAGACGAGATGTAAAGACGCTGCAAATGAAGACAAATGAAGTAATTAAAACATACTTAGCATTCATGCCCATTTTCATAGTCTAGTTAGCGAATTCCATTTTATAAAATTCGACCTCAGTTTCATCGAAAATTGTAATCAAGATGTCATTCGATTTGACATGACATCTAGAAACTTTTTAAACAAATGTGACGTCCGTTTGAAAAAAATGTAAGTGCTAAAAATAATTTAGTAAAAGAAAAAAGATGGGCAGGGTTTTTTTTGGCGAATAATACAAAATATAATTAATGATCCTTAAATAGCAGGAATTTTCCTAAGGAAATTTTTGCTTCTTGGAACTGAATCACCAATATTTATTTATAAATTGAATTTGAGTGGTGAAAATGAGGTAAAAAACGGTGAGTACGATCAAAAACAAAAAATATTATTTTACCCATTAAATATGAATATTGAACCTGACTGACGTAACGTATTTACCGATGTCAACCGATCACCAAAGTTAAGCAACAACAGAGACAGTCAGAACATGGATGGGATGATCGTCTAGTATTGCTGACTGCGCATAAAGGAAGAACAAAAATTAAAGATTTACCACAAGGTACACAGTTGAAAAACATTTTTGCACGTATTTTGCATCGGAAAAATTTACTCGGTCCATATTTTTTCAATCAGATCACTTCAAACCTAATCGAATGACTGAATAATAATTTTCGTTCATTAATTTTCTCTGATCATAATTTTCGGTAAAGATGAATTTAAATTTTATAAAATTACACTTGTTAACTTACTGGGGAAATAGACAAAAAAAAAATACATCTATAATAAAGACAAATCCAGCGTCAACAGAAATATTTCTTTAGATTTTTGACACAACAATAATTAAAAAAAACAAAAATTATTCAACAAATATTATGAAATTTAGTATGAATAATATTTATATGAAAAAATAAGGCCTTGTCAAACAGTTTTTTCGAAAGAACCATTTCTAGGTAATTTCATAATTCATTTTAGAAATGTTTTTTGTATGAAAAAAACTCTTTGACAAACCCACCATTTTCACACACTCCTACACACACGCAAATATACACCTACATTACAACAAAAATATCAAATCAAATTTGGGCTTTCTATGTGCTACCCCTTTCGGGAAAGATGAATGACTTAGTGTTTTTCTGCTTTATACATATATACAGTGTGTCTACTACTCAATTTGGATCCATATGGAAAACTATGGTTTACCCAAATGTATTCTTTATAAAAATGTCTGCTTTCGAAAATATTAATAACATTCAGCTGTTCATTTTTGATATCAAATGTACAGGTTGACTATAAATTGAAAAAGTTTTATAGGAATTTTTTTGCCCAATTCAATTTTAAATTAAATTTTGCTAATCCTACTTATAAGAAAACGTTATCTGTTACCCTGATTAACCAGTCATCGTATTTCAAATGGTTATTTGTTGATTTTAACCGTTTTCCTTTAGCCGGTTCTAAATTATCTACATTTCTAAACGGTCCTTGTTGATATATAAAAAATTCTTATCTATTTTAATTTCCCGACATCCTGTCATACGTCTTATGTCAAAAGTGAATAACTGAATGTCAATATTTTCGAAAGCAGGTTTTCGTAAGCCTCACAATAAAAAAATGTTTCCAGATAGAGCCAACTTAAGGTAGACACACTGTATACATTGAATTCATATATCATAATTTGTATTTCATAGCGGTAGAAATCCTGTTTTGAATCTTTAAAATCTCTAAGGAAGACGACTTTTTCATAAAAAAATGTAACATTTTTTATGTAAAACTCTGTAACAATATTATTTATATACACACATATAGTAATAATATGTAAATCGTTATACGATGTATGTATGATGCATTTTATTATTTTGAAATTTATGACGTGCGGTCAAGTGTATCGACAAAGTTGATGAGCCACACATTTATTTGACATAACATATTTTAAATATATAATAGTCATTAAGTGCGTCGTATGTTTAATATAATCTCAATATACATAATTATATTGTGTTAGTCACAAATAACGATCTAAAACTTTGTATACCACTTAACTATTATAATAAATAATTACAACGATATATTTCGAAATGCTGTAAAATTTTCGATTTTGATTTTAAATTTTGTTATTCTAATTAGAAAACCATTTGATAAAAGTTAACGCCCTGATAATTTTGACAATAGCAATTTTATAGAATAAGGAATATGCATATAATAGGGAAAGTGCAATGGACATAGATAGGACCTCTAACCGTAGAATGACCTTATATGTAATCACTATGGAGATGACCATGTCATTTATGCAAATCTCCTTCTTTATTTTAATTAAGAATTTTGAACCTCCATATTTTGGCTAATTTTTAAGATAACTTCAAATTCTCGTTTATGAAGTAAAGACGTTTCAATTGAAATGATAAAAAAATGTGTGCATCTTCCCTATTGTACCACATATCAAAATTGTAAATTTTTATTTCAAAATTTATGTACAATATGGAACAAATAATAATTATTATTATGACACAATGATATTTTGAAATTACTTTCAACCATTATCCTTTTCGGATTCAGCGATTACTGGCTTTTGTAGGTGTCATGATTGAAGAAGTGATTATTATTAATCCAGAAATTGAATTTTTTTCATCATTCTTAAACTTTATTAAGACTCACCCTGATTTCAAATCACAGTATTCGTTATCCTGTTACGGTATCCTGTTTTAAAAGACGATATCCGATAAAACTATCAATATGTAGATATTATGAAGTATTGTATAAATATTGATATTTTAATAATAATTTTAGATAGCTTTTGTATGTAGAAAAATTTATCATAATATCTTTTATGTTTTGAGAAAATGTTATACAATACAATGCAGAACAATTGAAATTTTTAATAAAAAAAAAAAGATGAAAGACTCTAACAAGCGCTAAGTCAGATTTATGATATACTACTATGATTTAAATTATTTATATGTCTCCCATTTCCTTTATCAGGAAATCTCAATATTTAATTTTGAAAAAAAGTATGCGAAATTATTTGTAAATATATGAAAAATCCGATATTAAATATTACATTATTCGTATGCTATACATTCGACTAAGGAGTTTACATAATATCAATATGTATTTTTAAATATTGACAATCAATTGCTATAAGTCGTTCATGTACAATATTGTAAAAATGTTGTGCATTATATGCACGGTAAGGCTTTGTTCACATTGATCAAGTAATTTAGTATCTAGTAGTTTATTTACTTGACGCGTGTGAACAGTAACATTTTAGTCAAATATTAAGAAAAGTTGTTTAGTTAAATTCTAACCATCGTAGCCAGTAAACGGATGAACCATTTTTGATTTTTTTTTTGTGTGTGAAAGTGAATTAGTCGGAAGCGTTCTTAGCTATGTTTGATAAAAACTGTATCAAGGTTGCCTCAATACGGATATCAAATGAAATGGCTTGAAAAGTAGAAAACTATACACTGAACAAAAGGATTAAAGTAAGCGAATCGATAATAAAAAAATTGAAAAGAATTGGGAAAATAGGTGGGTTTCAAAAAAAAGTTCATTCAAATCGGCCAGAATTTGGCCTAGATATCGAAAAAATTAATTTTGTGAATCTTATGACGTCACCAAAACCTTAAAAAATTAATTTTGCCCTATTATCCTCAATTTTTAACCAATATTGGCAAACAAAGTATGTAATCCAACTAAATTTGGGTCATAGTTTTCAAATATTCTGTCAAAACATACATATCTACAATGGATTTCAAGATAGTAAGGGTCTGTTCATGATTTTTCATAGAAGGATTAAAGTAAGCGAATCGATAATAAAATAATTGAAAAGTCTAACCCAAAATTAGTGGGTTTCAAAAAAAAGTTCATTCAAATCGGCCAGAATTTGGCCAAGATATCGAAAAAATTAATTTTGTGAATCTTATGACGTCACCAAAACCTTAAAAAATTAATTTTGCTCTATTATCCTCAATTTTTAACCAATATTGGCAAACAAAGTATGTATATCAACTAAATTTGGATCATAGTTTTCAAATATTCTGTCAAAAAACATATATCTATAATGAATTTCAAGATAGTAAGGGGTCTGTTCATGATTTTACATAGAAGGATTAAAGTAGGCGAATCGATAATAAAATAATTGAAAAGTTCATTCAAATCGACCAGTAACTCGGACAAATTTTAAGTCCATGATGAATTCGGGGGGATTTTTAAATTTTAAATTTATACTTGTATTAAATATGTTTGAAGTATACGATTTTAATAATAGAAGAAACAAAAAATTCTTCAAATCAATTCCTTATAGTCAGTTTCTAACGACTAAAAATTTAATTGTACTAAATTATATAATTTTCACTTTCACGTCAATTATTAAAACGCATAAATCAATAATTTTGGAATAGTATCATTGAGTATTTAATTGTAAACAATGATCATGTTTATTGAACATTTAAGAGAACTGACTATTATATCATATTCTGTATCCATAGACAAGCTATCAAACTATTATTTAGTTTATAACGATATGACCATTTAGATCTTATTAATGAGTTAATAGACCAGGGTAGAAGCCTTTAAAAATGGTAAAACGTTGAAAAAAAATTAAATTAGGAAAAATAATTTGGGATGATCTGAGGTCGGGGAATGGAAGGGGTGAGTTTTTAAAGTGGAAAACACTATTTATCTCGATTTCCGGCAAAACGACAATTCCTATGGAAAAATGAAAAAGTTGTAGGTAATAAAAAGATTTAAAACTTTTGTATTCACACTATTTTCATATAATCTCAAAATTTTTCGATTGAAAATTAGGGTGCTTTTTCGATATTGATTCAAAATAAGGTGATGATAAATAAATATTTTAAATCAAAAAGATTACAGTGTATTAGGAACATAAAATGTTTTCACCCAATTTCGTGAAAAAGTCAAGGATAGAAATAAAAGACCAAAGTTCAATTTTTCACATAAATTTTGTAGTTATTTGACAAAAGTGTAAGTACTAACCATTTAACTTTTTTCTATAGATAGTTTTGCCGAAAATCGAGATATATGTTTTATTCTTAAAAATGCACCCCCCGACCTCGCACATAAATTATTTTTCCTAAAATATGCTCTTCTGTATCCGATAGGTTCATCCTATTATAACTTATTTAGTTTAAAAGATCATCGACCCTGTTCTATAATTCTCACTTGTATAACGGCCAAGTCAATATAAATTACCTTAGTTACAACTTATGTAACAATTTACTATTCATAAATGGTTTTAATGAAAATTGCGCATTTGTGTGTCTGTTTTGATTTAAATCGTTTATTAATAATAATTGTTCTATAGTTCTAACTATCGTATTTATGTTGTTCACTTGGCCACTGTACAAATATTAATTAACTCATTAATAAGATCTAAATTGCCATGTCGTTACAAATTAATAATTGTTTATCTGCATCTAGATTTAAACCACCTAATAGAGACATTATTGAATTGTGGTGAATCGAAATTATCTAGCTTTAAAGTGAATAATTTTGATATATTGAAATTACATTGTCTTAAAGCCCATAAATTGTTCAATCGATCCATGTTGAAAATGGAAATGCATTCAAATATTTCCAAAACTTCCAGAACATTCAATCTGTACCACTTTTAAACCACGTGCAATACTTCGATGGAGGATGGAAAAATTACGTTGAAACACGTATTTTTTAATTTAATTAAACTATAATGTTTATGAAAAAAGGTTGACTATCGTGATTAACAAAATTCAAAATTAATATTGTAATTATAATTTTTTTTACCTTCCTGTGTCGTTTACACCACCTCTTTTCGCCCTTTCCGTATGTTACTTTCCCCAAGCGTTGCCTTTTACTTAATGCGCGATCCTTGCATACAAAAACCATACCTAACATCTAAGTACGATACTCTGCAGGAAAATGGTTAATATATTGAAAAGTACTCAACCAATTTTGATGAAACTTACACAGAACCCTTAGTTGAAAGATATAAAATCTAATAAAACAGATGAATCGTTGAAGACATCTATACGAATATTATAAATGTTTCTTATTTGTAATTTTGTATGTAACGAATAACTTTAAAAACTGCTGGACCGATTTGAAAAATCGATTCATCGTTGGGAAGTTACATTATTACCGGATGACATAGGCTACTTTTTATCCCTGTATTCCCACGGTAAACAGCGTGGCGCACTAATAATTTATGAAATTTTACAAACTTATTTAGAAAGCCATATAGACTAACATATACAAATATTGAACAATATCTATGATATTACATACAAACGGATCGGTTTATGCATATTTGATGAAAATTAATGAATTTATTTTTATATTGTATTTTAAATTAAATTTCTAAAGCAATTAAATTGAAGTCAACTTACTTCAAGATACTATAAAATATAGTACGGTTATATTATATTATAATAAGAAAATTAATTTGTTTTTTTTTTTCATAAGCTTTTTGTTAGTTTAGATTGTTTTAAAAGAAAATGGATGGTTCAACTGCAACAAGTAGATTATTCAACCGTCATTATAATATACCAAATACATGCAACATTCTTAATTCACAACCATACACAAATATATCTATATATATATATATATATATATAGATATATATATATATATATATATATATATATATATATATATATATATATATATATATATATATATATATATATATATATATATATATATATATATATATATATATATAAAAGATTATATATATATATGTTATATTGTACATAAGTACATCATTCATTTCACGTATTTGATTTTAGTATGAGAAGCGTAATGAATTTTTACACCCAACAAATAAAATATATGAGAGAATATTAAATTTACTTAAAATTTTGTAACACCGGAAAATATTGAGGACACCATTAAAATTTTGGTATAGTTGTTCATAGTCCCATTTTCGTGTCTTTCATCAAGATAACTGAAAAACAAATGTTGCAATTTTGTTAGCGTATTTTTTACCTTAAAAATGAGTTTAAATTTATAGCAGGTCAGTAAAAAAAAATTTGTTTTATCATGATCCGTCTTTTAAACTATAAAAGTCCAGTTACAAATAAATGTTTTACACCCAACAAATGAAATATACCAGAGAATATTAAATTTATTTAAAATTTTGTAACACTGCAAAATATTGAGGACACCATTAAAATTTTGGTATAGTATAGATTCAACCAGATTCGCAATTATTTTTAGGATTTTTTCTTGGTTAAATTGATTTTTTGTATAATGGAACAGTATATTCTATAGCGCATTCTTATTTTATACTGGAAAAATTTGGTCTCGTGATGAGTGCAATTTTTATTAGGAGTTAAACTTGGGTATTCGCAACTCGTTGGTTGTTATACCCTGATCTAATTGTTATCTTATAGTTTTAAGCTTTCACTTCCGATGACTGCGGACATTTTTTTTTTTTTTTGGTCATGTTAAGAAAAACTCTCTGTATATATTTGTTGAGTATGGTAATCAAATGTTTATATTTAAATAGAATCTTCTATAATTTAATTAGATTTAGAATGTAATTGAATATCATATATTTTATTGTAATATGTAGTAGTTGACTACTTAACTCCGAGTACTTACACTTAAGTCTGTAATGGATTCATTCATTACATCTTTGTACAATCAAAATGTAATTTAGATGAGAAAATAATTGATTTCAGTATTAATTGCATCTAGAAAATGAAATAAACATAACACCCAAAGAAACATTACGTGACAGCATTTAATTATGTTTTAGTACGAGTTTACTAAAATCAAACATATGAAGAAGAAAAAAAAAACAATTGAAAATAACAGTATTAATTGTTTAGATACTCGAATTTTTTAACTGTTTTTAATTATTCATAAAATATTCTAAATATCTAGTCAAGAAAATTATATAAAAACTAATATTAGAACGAGGAAACATTAAACGAATAAACTTAAAAACTTCTGGACCGATTTGAAAAATGATTTCACCGTTGGGAAGCTACACTATCTCCGGGTATCATCAACTTCTTTTAACCTATGTATTCACACTGAAACAGGATTGCTGATCAGCTAAAGGCTTCTACCTAAATTTTATTTGAAATTGTGGCGAATGTAAGTATTTTATGAAAAAACATTTCAAACAAAAGTTGTTTTATTTCAAAAAAATTAACATTAGCTGTCCTTAAATTTTTCTTCTTTGTTTTGTGACTTAAAAGTTGGGTCACGGAACCATTGGAACCATTGAACCGATTTTGATCATTCAAGAATTTGATATTACTGCTTAAGTCTAGAACACTTCACCAAAATTTCAGCTGGCTTTCAAATCTTTTTTATTTTGATGACAGGCAGACGAACGAACAAACGAAATTGGAATTAGGTGATTCTATGAACACCTATATCAAAATTGTGTTTGACTCAAGACTACTTTAGACTACAAATATATCTGTATAATACTTTTATACCTATTAAAATAAATCGATCTCATTTCTTGAAATAATTCGTCTCAATTTTTTAATACAATTTAATGTAATTCTTTTATTCTAAAGAATAAAATATATCAAAATATTCAATTTCGAATTACAATATAAAATAATTACTTTCAATTTAAAAAAGAGTTATAGATATTATAATAGAAAGAACACACGTCTGGTTTGAACATACTTTTTCAATGATTCAACAATAGCTATTCTTACGAACGATATCATAAAAGAGTTATACAGCTGTTATCTACAGTCATCTCGAAAAAAGTACGATTTAATCTGTTTCTAACCTCTTTCGGTTTACATGACATTTTTATGTCTAAACATAAACGAAAAAAAATAACAAACATTTAAAACAGTAAATATGCAAGGAGAGACAAAACAAAGAATTTTTTTATTAATACTCGATATCTATTGAATCTCTGACATTTTAAATATCCTCTATTATTAATAATATCGAAAAAAAAGACAAATTATTCTTTTTTTATGGATAATTTGTCTTCAATTTTCACCAGGAATATTATGGAGCATACGGAGCGTAATCGAAACTATCGAATACCCGCAATAAAAAACTGTATCCGTAACCGTAAATTAATCCGAAATTATATTTTCGAATGATTTCGGGTAGGGGCAGAATCTTAAGTCTAAATGACATGATGGGTTTTTTGTAGGATAAACCGTCCAACAGTGAACCACCCTTTCACAATGAACCTTAATTATTTACCATTCAACAGTCCATAGTAGTAACAAAACATGCGCAACAGTTGAAAAAATGTATATAACGCTTATATTCTTCACAAGGGATAATTTGAACCGACTGTTAAAAAGTACGTTTGGGTTGTAAAAAAGACATTACTTTATGCTAAACATTAAACAAGACATTTAACCAAGTTAAATAATACGAAGCTTCGATTTTTAACTGTAAAAAAAATTAATGCCTCAGATACTCCTGAGAACAGAACAGCATATCTTCAACTTATTAAAGTTATAAAGAAACTACGATAAGCAAATCAATAGAGAAATTGTCTAAAAGGCGAGTCTTATATTAATTTAGACTGATGTTACATTAGCCTATAATAATCTGATGCAGAAACACTCGTCAATTCCAAAGCAATGTACACTTTTATTTTATGATTTAAAAAGAAAATAGTTTAAAAAATTTAGCTTTTGAGGCGGCAATAGTCAATTAAACAAAGATCCCAAACATTTTGACCCAAAATTAACCAGATCAAAGAAGATTTTCCTGAAAACAAAATTGTGGATAGATGTACAATATTAAAAATGATGTTTAAAACTCGATTTTTTAATTACCAAAAAAACCGCCATAGAAACATTAAAAAACATTGTTTTTGTAACTTAAACATTCAATTGCATGGCCTAAAAATAGCTGACGTTGAAAAGAAAATCTTGAATTAACCACCACATATTTTTTTGGAAAAATAACCAATAAATATGTAGGTGTTTAATTTTATTTACTGTCGCTTGTATACAATTTTATACATTATTTTAATGGTTTTAAATTATTTTCTAAAGAAATATAATCTCAAAGTAAATTATTTTTAGCATCGAAATAAAGAGATTAAATTATCAATTCGATTTTTTATTAAAGCTTTGGTCTCTTATGTAAAAAGTTATTGGATTTATACACAAATAAAATGCTTTTTTATACGTATATCGTAAAATTAATTGCATCTAAAGGGAAATAAAATGTTTATTTATTTATTTTTTCTGTTATTTTCTATTAAAAAGTATTAACAAGATTAGTCAAAACCTTTTTTTAAAAGCCTTTCTAAATCTTAAAGTATATTTATTATACAACACAAAGGATAATCGCAAAAATAATGTTTTTCAATCTTGTGCATTGATAAGAAAACAATGTTTGTTTATACTCTAATTCCATTCTTCCTATATTTTTGATATCCGACATATATCAAATATAATAAATTCAATTTAAGGATTTTAACGCTAGAAAATGTTGAAGGCACTGAAAAAAAACTTTAATGTAGGTGTTGAAAGAATTACATTAGTCCATTTTCGGTTGACATAACGATCTAAAATTTTAATGATTTAAATTCTAGATCTTGACTAATACTTTTTTTGGACCGTATGTTCGTAAAAGTGTAAATGTTCATTTTTTACAAAATTTTTTCGTTTGAATTAAATCATAATGTGTTCCACTTTATAATTAGGCTTTTGTTTAAAAAGGGTGATTCTAAAAAATGGAAAATTTCCGACCCATATATAAGCCACATATCAAATATTTGCATATTATTTGCAAAAAAAAATTGAAATAGTTTTTAGATTTTTGTCAATGCCCAAAATTAACTGTGGTAAAAAGTACATAATTATTGGAAGAGCATATATGAACATTAGCATGGTTTGCTAAGAATAAATTTCTGGCCTATTGTCCATACGTTAAGAAAAAAAAACTTGTTTTTCAAATGTGTGGAATCTAAAAATTTGATGATTTCTTACAAAAACTTTTGAACTTTACTTTCATCTCAGATTGGGACTCAGTTGATCGATTTTGGTCATTGGAATTTTAAAACACTTTCTCGTTTCATTTTTGATGCACAAACAGATTGGCAAAAATGGACTAATTAGATGATTCTATGAATATCTTTATTAATGTTTTGTTATTGTTATCATTATTCTTTATATGTTGAGTAATCAAAAAATTTTGAATAAAACCAGATATTTCTAATAATTTTATTTCAAAAATTTTATTTAGGAACTATTAAACGATTAAGTAAGTTACATAATAAGTTCCTTAAGAATGTAAAAAATTAATCCAAAAAAAAATTTTTTTTTTTTTTATTCTATACAAATATACGAAATTTCAAAACTTACCATGAAAAACGAAAATAAAAGCTCTTAAATCACATTTCGTAATCAAAAATTGTAAACACTCAAAAAAAGTTTTGATGAAAAACAAAAAAAAATTAATATATAATTACACACAGATAAGTTTTATTTTATATTTTAAGGTCGCAAAGAACTACAACAAATAATTTACAATAAAAATAGAAACGTGTTTTATTATAAACAATCGTAATTTTCTCTTCGAAAGTAAAAGGCTTGTATCGCGTCGTCGTACAGTATAGGTTGAACGATAATTTGCGAATGATATGGTCTAAATTATCATCGAATACACTCGATCTGCACACACCAAGTTTTCACATTTCATATGTGCACGGTATAGTTAGTAGTATATATACCCTTTGTTGTATCATTTTCTTCTTTAAATTATTTCGAATAAAATAACTGTTGCGATGAGCATGCGTAATTTTCGATAAAAGTTTTTGATTTAAAACGATATTGTACGACGATCAAACCACGACGAGCAATTGAAATGGTCTCATAGTTAAAATAGTTTTGAGATAATATAAATATATGCTTAATTTTCTCTTAATATTCAAATTGTTAAACAGATTCATCACAAATTTAATGCCGGCGTATATTATAAAACATATATAAGGATCTATTAAATTTAGTCTGAAGTTTATGAATAGCAAATAATAAGAAATACAAACGAAACTTTGATTAACTTGTTCATAGCATTACGTCATAAGTCTAATTTTGATGTTTTCATCAAAATAAATTAGAAACAAAAAAAATATCAAGCTGATTTAAATGGCGTATTTCTAGTATCTAATAACTTAAGACAACGTATTTAGAGTAGTTTATTAATGTTTATAAATCTAAATACTAAGTTCAAAGATAAATATTAAAGTTGTACCGAATATGACTTTAACCGACTAGCCAACAAAGTGATTTGTCGGCCAGGCGACCAGCCGATTAGTCGACCGATCACAGAAAAAATTGAAGTAAATTAAAGAAGGCATTTTGGCATGTGACAAATTTAATTCGATTAGGTTATGTGTGGTCATAAATTTGATTGTTATTGTTTTTATGCACATGCATAATACATTACAAGGTTTTGAAATTCTGCGAAAAATTTTCAAAAACTTCAAAAAAAAACAATTTTTGTGCTTATTTTAGATTTTTCATGACGATTATTTTGTGATTCGGTTTTCAGGCAAAATCTGAAAAACTACAAATCCAATCGTCAAATAGATGCTAATTTTGAAATCTACTATAAGACCTTAATATTAACGCCAAAAAATATCAAATATAAAACAATTATTTACGTCAAAATAAAATAATAAATAATATGTAGTCTGAGTGCTCATAATCATAATATAAACATTTTCTGTATTTGAACTTTTCTTTTATAGTTTAAGAGTTGGATTAAGGATCAATATGACCCAATCATCAATTTTGCACAATCATCAATCACGAACTTAAATTCATTTTTTATGTTTAAAATACGTCACCAAAATTTGTACTCGCTGCCTCTTTTTGTTTTTTTGTTATCGTGATGACGGGCGGATGAGAGACAACCAAAAATAGACTAATTAGATGTTTGTATGAACACATATACCAAAATTTTATTTGTACGGTCAATATTATTAAGTAGCGTTACAAACTTTAGATTAAAAATCATATACTTTGGCATATTATGTATATGTAAAGTATAAAAATGGAAAATTATTTTTGTTAAAAGACCAATTACATAAAAACGGATTGAAGTTTATAAGGCCAACCGAAAATTTAATGGGCTTCAAAAAAAAAACTGCCCACTTTTCAAAATTTTCGTAGAGAAAAAAGTTGATACACTAATCATTTGAGTATTTATCAAACGATATGAATATGTATATATAAATAATTTATTAGCGTTATACGGTAAAATTTGACTTCATTTATCTCTGTTCAAGTTATTTATTTATTTAATTATTTATTTATATTGATAAATATAGAATTTAATGCGATTACAGGAAAGTATAAATATGTTACAAACGTAAATCTGAAAAGTATTGTCAAAAAATATGTTTGTTTCGGGATAAGAAAGTTTATTTTTAAATATACTGATGGGAAATCTTATATCCGGTTTATCAATAATATACGAAAGAAAAGAAACTTAATCATTAATGAGTTTATATATATATTTGATAAATACAAATTCTCAGAAAACAATTACACTGAACAAATTACAGATTTTCATGGCTTAAATACTAACTTCAAACGGACATCAAAATTTGATAGCGTGAAACCATGAAATAATTAGGAAAAAGTCCTGTTTATTTTTCGTGAATAACATAATAGCCTGATAAAATTTTGAAAAAGAGTTCGATTTTTTCCAATTATCTGTTAAACTAAGCTTTTAAGAAGAAAAAATGCTGTGTACAAAATGAGTTTTGTCCTAATCAGTAAATAAATTAAATAAATTCCTAAAATTTAAAAGTTTGGTAGAATACAGCCAATCTATGAATTAATAAAAAAAACACCCTGGCTTGATTTTCTGGTAATTGGTCCCAAGACAATTATTGGTAGAAATACTTATATCATTTATAATTATTTTTACATTTTAGTTCTTTTATTGAAGTCAATCTTATTTATTTTTTTTTTTGTAAAAAATTTCATACAATCCATTTTACATCAACTCTTATTATATTCTTTTCAATATGTTCATTTTCGTAAATAAGAATCAAGCTTCTTCAATTCTTTTTATATATACATCCATTTTTTAATATCACAATACATTTCGGTCCTAAGTACCATCAAATAAACATAAATGAATAGTTTTTGTTGTTATTAAAGTAGACATACTCTCAAATAGTAATAACATTAAACGATAAAGTGTGTGACGTCCTTTATTTATTTTTATTTTTTTTATTGCGAGTATTAAAAGGTTTGGTACAAAACGAGTTTATCCAAATGCCATCCAATCCAAAATAGAACCCTAAACTGTATGTTATCTTAAAGTGTTTAAATGTTAATTTTATTTGGGATTTGTTTTTTATGCAAAGTACTGGGTAAGCTTTAACAATCCGATTTCTATTCAAAATTACTTGTAATGTTTTGAGCGAGTAGCTCCATTGAGCAGTATACGTCAATCATGGTGACACCCTAATTTTTTATCGTATTTGAATTTATGTTCCCATATTTGTACTTCAACATACTGTTAGTGAGATCAACTTTAGGTTATAACAAAGCCTCTGATAGCCCAAAAATTACCAATGAATGTCCGAATCAGAATGACTCCATTAAGAAATCTTTATAAGGATTTCTTTAGGATGTCTCAATTATGACGTTATGATCTTTTTTAAAAAGTCGTTATTAAAATTCTTTATATTAAAATTGTGAATTCTTTGAGAAGTCCTTTTACTGATTTTCGAAGTCAAAATTACGAACTCATTTCGTCAAAAACATTTTTAGGAGTTCCGTAAGAAGTCGGAAATATGAGCTATGTAACAAGTCTTTTTCCTGAGTTCCTTAAAATCACGATTCCTTTAAGAAGTGTTTTTATCGATTTTTGTCCGAAATATGTGGTCTCTCTTATAAAAAGGAATTTTTAAAACATTCTTATTTATGAAGTCTTAAGGAGTAAGGTAAATAAGTAGCACATGTAACATCTTAATGTCATCTTAGACGATTCTTTTTGAATATAATGCTAACGGCCAAATTGACGGTCATATTGCTACATAGGTTATCATTTATATATAGTCTTATTAATTGTTTATTATGATAGCAACCGTAAGGCTATTTGTAGATTGTATCTAATATATGAGTAACAGAACCCTAAAAATCAAAATTTAATTCAATTTAGTTCTTTTCCATTCAGTGCATTATAAAACATTATTTAATTTACAATTTCCCCATTATAGAGACCGACACAAGTATAACGTATAAATACAATCTTTTTTATTAAAAACAGTTCAAAACATTCAATTTTTTTGTAATCCTTTTGAAATACACATAAAAGTCCTTAACACGTTGAAATTTTTTACAATAGGCCTTTAAGGAAACCCAAGGGTTTTGTAGATCTACTCAAGCTCATTCGATTAAGGTATATATTATAAGGTATATACTTAGATTAAAAACATCGACTGGAAGTTTGGAAATTTATAATAAGTATCCTGCTGATATCTGAATGTGGCCCAAAATATTCGAAACGTGTCAGCCTACTTGCATCAAAATCGGATATCGCGTTCGAAAGTTATAGCGGAACGTACAAAAATACATATATATTTATACAGATAATTGAAATTCAAAATACTAATTTTTTTTTTGTTTTTTTTAAATTTCTGGCTTCAGCTATTTTTAGCTATATAGCCATTAACGAAAAGGGAATATTATTATTATTATTATTATTATTATACAACAACAGTACACAGTACTGCTAGGTTGTCACCCATCCAAATACAGATTGTGACTCCTGTTGCTTAACTTTATTGATAAGTCTAAGCCTGTCATTACGTTACGTCAGTCCGGGGTTAAAATACTAACATAACTATTTGGAAAATCTGTTTTTAGTGAAAAAACTATCTAGATCTCATTGAATATAGTTATTTATGAATAAGCTTGGAATATCCTATGCATATTTTTGAAAATGGTATGAGTTGTTTTGTATACTTAATGGCTCGCATTTGTTTCTGCTATAGTAAATAATATTTCATTTCATAATAAACAGTTCGTTTTCTTGGAAAACTAATAATGATAATTTCAATTAGTCTGAAATTTTCCATTTCATCAAAGTATAGCTTTAAATTATTCAATGTATATTTTTACATTAACTTTGATCATTACGTTACCTATTTGGATTTGACAGCAAACGCCAAAAGTTGGATGTTATTTATTTAAACGAGCAAATATATTTAAACGAGCGATATTTGTACACAGTTAACTCGAAATCGCTATCTCCCCTAAATAAAAACTTTTCAAATATGGCCAGTTTTCAAATTGTAATATTTTTTTGGAATCATTGATTGTTGAAAGTTTTAATTATTGCAGAAAAGATACTAATAAACAGGTTCCAAATGTGGCAAAAACCTGGATTCTGAGAAATTCGATTGTTTATTTAAAAAATCACTTTCCATAAACCTGAATTCCATTCTACTCTTGAAGGGTTCTATTTTGACATGAACTTAATAATAAAATTAAGTATTTTAGTTTAATTGATTAATACGTACATTTAAAATTTGTTGTTAAATGGTAATTTAAAATACTTATGCCTCCCAAGATGGTGTCACCTAGTGAATTTTTTTAAAACCCTTACTATTTAAATCACTTTTGAAATTCAATAAATGGACAAAATACGCCTTTTTATGAAAATCACGAAAAAAAAACAACAAAAGATAGTCAGGACAAAAAAGCAATTTTTTATCTTTTCTTATAAAATCAATATTGAAAAAGGCAAACATTTAAACTTTTTGTAATCACAATTGTAAGGTAATGACCACCGTTAAGAACTATCCTAGCTCCATTCATTTTGTTCACAACCTATTTTCTAGATAAATTTAATATCATATATTGTATAAAAAGTTATGTATCTATACTACTATTATAAAAATGAAACAATTGTATTTTTGTATGTAACGCATAAACTTAAAAACTACTGGACCGATTTGAAAAATTATTACACCGTTGGGAAGCTACACTATCTCCGGAAGACATTGGCTACTTTTTATCCCTGTATTTGTTCCATGGGAACGAAAACTACTCAAGTGAAACCGCGTTAATTTTAGTTTGTGACGCTTGCAAATATATAATCGTTTGTAGTACGATGAATGACTAATTAGAATAATAGTGAGGATAGCGTGTTTTATGAGTAAGATTTGCAAAATTTAATTTAAAATTGAAATGGTCAAAAAATACCTTTTACAATTTATGGATACACTGTTGTACATTTGATATCAAAAGTGAAAATAGCAGAATATTCATATTTTAGAATGCAGAGATTTTTATTAAAAAAAAAAATGACAATGGAGCCAACAAGTAGACAGACTGTATATGTAAAAAAAGAAAATTACAATATTTTTTTTCGATGAAATTACTGTAATTTCCTATACTGTATACGTGTAAAAGTAAAAATAATATTTTCGTAATAATTATACTGAAATTTACCAACAAAATTTAATTAATGTAAAAAACCATATTAAAATTAAAATTAATTAAACAAAATTTTAACTGATTTAATTATATATAAATAGACAAAAACACGATGCCATTAACCGGCTTCGTAACAATGAAAAATACTATAGGTAAAAGTACATTTTTCCGGGATGGTACCTACACTCAAATAAACAAAAAACACGACAAACTGAATCTTCCACTCTTACTTAAAAATACACTAATTTTATGGTAGTGTTTTGAAACTGTTTCAAAATTATTTTAATAGATTTTGCTGAAGAAATCAACGTTTTTATATTTGCTAATTATGCTCTTGAATCTGTTCCAATTTGTTATAATCTAATTTCGGCAATATTCGTAAATACGAAAAAGAACGAAATTAGTCTCAAAAAATTGAATAAATAATTTTATATTATACACTTCTATGCATAATATTCTTTTAAACAAATGCCCTTCGAAAGTCGGCGCCAATTTTTTAAGAATTCTCTGATTGGCACCAACTTTGAAAGGAAATGGGTCATAAGAAAATTGTTTAATTAAAAATGAGTTCAATCATTGTATTCAATTTTTTTTTAATAAGTCGTTATATTTTCGTAATTACAGAATATTCTCGAATTAAGATAAGACCAATTTGATAAATTCAAGATCATAATTGGGAATTATAAAAACGTTGATTATTTGAATAAAATCTATAAAAATAATTTTGATACATCTTCAAAACACCCTATTTATTTATTCTCATCAAAATTTCATCAAATAGAGTTCGTCACATTTTTTGTTTATTTGAGTAAACTCTTCCGGCAAAATGTACTTTTACATTTAGTATTTTTCATTGTTATGAAGCCGGTTAATTAAAACTTTTTTTATTTTTAAATTGCATCTAATTTTTTTCTAAATTTTTTTATTTCTAATTTTTTTATATAAAACCAATATGTTAATAACTCGAAATGATGGCTGACATAATGGTTGATTGATGGACATGTTACAAATGACTGAGCTCACCCTTGCGTTACGTTTGTTGTTTTTTTTTTTTTTTAAATCACAAATCATACATTCAAATGAAATTAATAAAATATTTTTTCTCACATTATAAATATTATTTGTTATTTGTCCATTGACGTCACACGCAGAAATTACTTTCACATTTTATTTATAAACCTTTTTTTTTTTTTATATTTTTGTCTTCAGTAGAAAATGTATGTAAGGGATTGGACAAAGATATATATATTTATATAAATAATACTCGTCTATTATTATATTGTTATGATTATTATAAAAAAAAATAACTAAACTATATGATTTTGGACGTGCATTGTATCAATGGAAACAGATAATATAAACTTATCATACAGGATCATTCAATTATGACACCAAAAATGTGTTTGTTTAGTATATACAGGATCATTTTATTACAAAAAATAATACAAGTGTACTTTAGACTACACTAGTAAAACTTCTTTAGCTTAGTTTAGTTTGATAATTCTTTATTAGCATTATAATATAAATACAAGTCGGCTTCCAAACTATAGCACCTAGCCTAAACTTTATCTATAATACATCATCTTTTTGATACATTTTGAATTTTTGATACATCGTTTGATAAATGGATCATTTTAAATAAAAACCATTGAGAGAACAAACATCTTTAGCTCCATGTAAATATAGAAATTTATATACTCTCTTTCTATCGCTTCACTTACTTATATCTGTCTCTAAACTAATAACTTATATCCATACTCTCTCTCTTTTTGTCTTCACTAACTTATATTTCCATCTCAATTTCCGTTCGACTCGTCCGATCATAGTTTTCGTAATACTCTTGTCACGTATTCACTGGCTTATTCCCCAGGTCAAAAGTGCGTAAAGAAGTATTATCTTAAAATAATAGATCATGACTCTTAACTTAACTGCAAAATAGATTTTGTTTGATAAAAACTTATAAGGTTTTGAAAAAATTGCGATTTTTGTCCCATTGGGTTCTCTATATGCTAAGATTTTGGAAGTCAAGTAGTAGTATGAGTCAAGTTCTACCTTGGAGTACCTCAATGTGTACTCAAACAAAATTTTTTAATACTAATTGAATCATTCTGTAAATGTATGGTGGTTTTATGTTACCAACTGAAATAAATAAATGACCTTTTCGAAATGTAGAAACATGTATATATTTATTTATGAATACTTATCAAACGCAGAAAGGAATATGAACATCTATCTATCTATCGTACGTATCAGAGGTTGAACGTATGTTTTATACTTGTTATTTGATTTGTTTATGCGTTGATAAAACACATACAAGGCTAAAAATATAATCTCATTCTGTAGCAAAAAGTCTTTAAAGCTTATACACATATAAACTTTATATCTATATATAGACACATATATTGGGAACACAATGTTGGCGAAATTATCACCAACCATGGTTGTAAAACTAAACAACGTCGTCAATTTTATTTAAAATAATAAAAAAAATAAAAACTTTTTAACAAGTAAATTAAACCGCCAACAAAAACCTGATTTATTCTAGGAGAAAGAATCTAAACTGCAACGAAAAGAGGCTTCTATGGGCTCTAAATGAATACATATATTCGAAATAATCGATAATTTTTAGGGGTAGATAATGACACCATTTGATTCAGAACAATTAGTCATGTTAAATTTTAACCAAATAATCGTTTTATAGAAAATTCAAAGAGTTTTCTGGACTTCTGAGGGGTCAAAGTAAATGCCACGTTATGCCACATGGATGGAGGTAGGGGTTTTAAAGAGGTTGAAATTGAAGTACGTGGACTATGGACACTATCAATATAAACGGAGTTGTTGTATCAATTTACCTTCGGATTTCAATCAAATATTGACATTAATAAAAAATATCGTAGAAAAGTTAAATACTCGAATGTCATTTTTAATTAATCATTTCCATTCAAATATCATTGATCAATTAATTAAAAATGTAGCTTTCTAATTCACTATTCGTTCTTTGAAAGAAGACTTTGTTTTCAATAGATCCAATGCATCAGTTTATGATTATAACTAATTGACCGAACGTAGTGAGGTCTAAGACTAGTCAAGCCAACAGAGCAAAGTTTAATCAAAATTAAAATTACAATTACGGCACCGATTCACTAACATGAATAACTGCTAAAAAAAAAGTGTCAAGTTAGCAGTTACTTCTTAAAATAACAGGAAAAAAGAATTCAAAATAGAATTATTTTGGATTGCTAGTAGCTTGACTAAGTATTAAAGATATGTGAGAATCTCATTCAGAAAATTTACTGTAATGGTTTTTTGAAAAATTCTACTATACTGTCTTTGGAGAAAATATGAGAAAATGTAAACTGTTTTTCAATTGATGTGAAATTTAAGGAAAACTGGAAATCTTTAGTTTTTTATTATATTCCTACTTATTTGAGAAAAATCTCCGAAGTATTTTCTATGCATGTTAGGAAGATGTGGTTTCTCGATTTCACAATCTTTGTGTCTTGGCTTTGGCGAAATAATCAGGAAAAATAGGTAACTTTTTCGAATCTACACACCCTGAAAACGTTGAACAAAAATTTTTAAAAATGTATTTACTAGACAGGTATAATCGGCGTGAAATGAAAATTTAAGAAAACTAAAACTCCCATTTTGGAAACTCTTCAAAAATACCAACTTTTTTTTTTGTATACAGTCTAAGATATGCACGTTTTCTTGTTGATTTTTTTAGTGAAGCCTGTAGCTTACAATGCTATTCATCTCTATACATTTTGTCAAATAGAATCATTTAATATTACACTATATAGCACAGAAGTGAATACTATCTTTGTTCTGTCCTGCTATGTACACAATGTATGAATTATTTAATTCTATAATCAATCAATCATATAGGATATATATATTAGTCCAAGCACCCGTAAGCAAAAAATATCATTCATGAGTTAACCCGTTTAGAAATTTAAATATGATTTGAATACACCTATAATATGTAATCTGTTTCTTTGACGAAAACTTTGGGGAATGTAAAACCTACAAACTTCAATTTTGCATTCATTTTTTCACGTATTGTGAATATATCATATAAATTGTGTAATGAAGTTATTTGTTTATTTATTTATGTTTTACCCATGACGGAATAACTAAAAACTTCAAAACTTTAGATGGATTGAAGTAACGGAAGCTATGTTCTGTATCTTTTTTTTTTTAAATTCGCATTCGAATTCTCACTGCCATATCATTATATATCCATATTGTAGACAAGCATTAAAAACTTAGTCCGCCATATTTGATTCTGAATGATGTCACTTTATTTGTCGACTAATTCTCAGAAAGCCCTTTTATTTGATACCCATATTGTAGGATTTCATTAAAAATCTCGGGTGTACCACCATGTTGGATTTAGAATGACGTCACACAATTAAACGATGCATTGTCATCCAAACTGAACCTGTATATTCAGCTCAATCGGTTGAAGATATTGGCTTCAAAATTGATTAGCAAGACTCCCATCCGAATAGAAATACATATATTGCTAGTTAAATAAAAGTTTTAAATAAACCATATACGTTAAAGCGATGAGGCCTATATTTAACTCTTTATAGGATTGGGTGTCACCGTGAAGGAAGTCTACAGATCAACAAAGCATCTAGTCACATTATAGCACATTAGAGATTGTCTTTATTTATTATAAAGGTATTTTAATTTTTTTTTTTTTTATCCCAGAGATTAAAAAATTTATAAAATGCTCATCAAAAAGCTATTTTGGTGTTGCAATTCACGCCTGTATTTCCCAAACAAGTCAAGCGTTACAGTATTTTCTAGAAGTTGAACAGAATTTCTATAAAAAAAACAAGTCGATTTATGTAAAGTAAAATTTAATTGAAAAGTTGTTGACGTGTACAGACGTACTGACGATTCATGTATTGTAGCAATTAGAATATAAAACATTAGTTTTATTTTAAAAATCCATTAATTACAATTCGTAAACAATTACATAGAAACAGAACGTTGTTCGAAAACAATGTGATTTAAACTTGTATTTAATCTGTTTGTTGCTAACACTCCTACATAGACTATTGTTAATAATAATCTAAGCGCCAGGTGAATTTCCAAAGCTAATAGAATAAAATTAAATAAATTTTTTTGTTAAAAAAGTGGTCTAGATGCGACCCGCAAGGCCCACATTATGAACTTCCCAATGAGTGGAATAAAAAAACAATCTATTTATTATTACATGAGCATTTTTGTTTTTTGTTTTTTTCTTTTTTTTAGCCTTATCAAAAAACGGCTGACAATTAGTTGGTCTCGAAATAATCGAAAAGCGTACAAACACACGCACAGACATCTTTCTAAAAACGTAGGAATTGTGTTTCTAGTGACCCAACCCCATTACAAGAACTTCTCAAGGTAAGTATTCATTAATGTCAGACCGAACAGGTTCAGCCAAAAACCAACCGAAGTCTTGTATTGGCCGACGAAAAGTGACGAAAAGAAGCGCCGAATAATTGGCTTCGACACAAATCAGACATTCGGCCGGACACTTGTAATTAGCCTTCTTATTAGACAAGCTATTAGAATTACCCTGAATTATTAATTAATTATATTTTCCAGTTTCGTCGTCACCAAAAAAATTTGGAGACATTCCACAAAAATGGCTATACATGTGTGTCTGTGTGTGTAAGTGCCAAATTTTTTAACACTATTACTCACATTTCGAATATAATCAATCTCAATTTTTCACCATACATACAGGTGTCCATCCAGAATAGCGATTATTCGATGTGTATCAATTTGGTCTCATGAACAATGACACATCATCCAACTTTTAAATTACAAGAGATAGAAGATTATTTTAGAAGCAGATTTTAATAATAAAATACTGAAAAAAATTCTAGACGTTATTATATGGTTAAATGTACCGTCTATACCAGAAGTCCTATCTAGTCCTATCCATCAATTAAATACCTTATCAATTTTAGTTTGATAATTTACCCATTTAGTTTGACATTGAAAGTTTTCATATAATATCTGTATTTCTAAAATGTGACCTTGAACTTAATAGTACCCTGAGAACGTACAAGTAATAGAAAGGATATATTTCTTTACCTGATAATCTTAATAAGAAAACTAATGTTACGAACGAAAAAATATTGTGTAGATACACTATTTACGAAAAATAAAATTTTCTAAAAAAGTAAATTAAATGATCCATAGAAAGTATTATAGAAAAAACCAAATATTTTTAACCCGTTTATTTTCATCCAACACACTAAACCTTTAAACCATGCTTACAGACAAAACTGTAATTATCATTCAATTTCAAGTTTGTTTTTTGTAAATAAATTTTTTTTACGCCTATCCATAATTTCAGTTAAAAGTAAAGCGTTGCTCACACAATGCTGGTTTACCCATTGTATTGCTTGCTGGTAACGATAACACAAGAAACAACTGTCACGGTAAGTTTTTATATGAGAAACCGTCTGGTAACGCTATGTAAATAAATACTGTAGTCACTGCTGACCATACCAGTTAAAAAAAGACTTAAAATTTACTATGAAAAAAAATTCTCTAAGGCAACTTTCTTAATAATTCTTACAACTTTCAATAAAAATAAATACCATTTTTTGTAATAAATCAATAATTTTTTTATGAACATTTGCTATACATACAAAAATTTAACAAATAAAGTTTTTTAAATGAATTATATTTTTTTGTGAATGTTTTATTACCAATTTTAGCTACTCGATCAAATTAGAATAAAAAGTCTCTGTCACGTATAACTCTATACACCGTTAGGAAACTCCGGAAAACATCAATATTAATTTTGAAGTTAAATCGTAACAAACTATGGTATATTAGAAATAGAAAAGAACTATTTCATGTTTTCCACAACCCTCAAAAGGAAAATAAATTATTAATAATTCATTTATAAAGGTGAAAACCAATAATTTTCTCACATGAATCTAATGAAAATTAATAATTAACAATTCACAAATAAATGCGACACAGCTAATCACATAACCACAAATTAATACCAGAAAACCGATAAATAAATCATCAATACTGAATTGATGTTTATGTTGTGATTGAATACGAATACCACGTTTGTACAACATTGTATAATCCATTAATGTTGCATTATGTTTCATTTCATCGTACCAAAATTGAAAAAAACCGCCTTGTAACAAACCTAAAATAATAACAGTTATATTGAGATTTTAGCTGCGTTAAGTAAATTTTTACCTTGTTTAGTACTAGTGAAATGGTAACTTATAATTAAAGTCTGGCTCAAATGATGTTGGTTTGCCCGCAGGATCACTTGAGGAGTGCTGTGGTGGCAGCTACGATGTTAGTTGTGATAGAAAATGACCTCACTGTAGGCTCTGTATGGTAGGCGCTTACTAGAATTTGGCGATAGTTCATGTCCTATTTCCCGTACTTTTTCCTCGGCTAGTTTTTCATGTTTACCAATTGGATGCTTGCATTTATATCAGTGATTTTTTATTTCCATGATTAGCGATTTTTTTATTAAACAATATAGACACATTGGGTTTGTTTGCCGCAACTGCCATTAGTTGGCTGAGTATGTAAGCGAGCATCGTGTGAAGCGAACATCGCATAGAAGCCATCATAACGCCCAGCTCTACAACTAGAATGACACCCAGATACAAAATCAAGCAAGCAATATACCGGGTAAACCAGCAACGTGTGAGCCAGGCTTAAAGCGGTAAAATGAAAAACGTCTATATGTCTCAATTTATAGAAAGGGTAACCGATATGATAAACATTAATAGACAACCTATGTATAATAAGCTTTCAATGGAATTTCGTCAAATTTTATAGCAGTGAGTGAAACAACTATTAACATTTTCCCTGATTGGGAATACCAGGATGGATTTCAGGTGAATATTTTGGGGAGTTTAATATATTTTTCTTCATATCTATCAATGATAAAATTGTTAAAACAAAGTACTGATTTTATGTCCTTCAATGTCGAATTATACAGGCTTATTGATATTCGTCCTTCGAAGGACGAATATCAAATGAAATAATACAGTTGAATAAAGTAAGCTAGTCAACTTTGGAAAATGAAACATAAAATAAAAGGGGCCCACACCATAATTTTGCGTTAATTTCAAGCTGCCATGCAATAATTTCTAGGTGTTTTAAAATTCAGGGAATGCAGAAAAATGGGGAAAACTATTTGACTAGCTTACATGTATAAAGCTTGTTAGTCAAACTCATAACCAAAGCAGATAAGCCAGAAAGAAAATCACAAAAATGTCGAGTTTTTTTGGGCTAAAACCTTTCTCATTCAAAATATTAACAATATTCCGCAAATTATTATTATCTCGAAAAAAGCTCGAAATTATTGTGTAGTTTATTTTGGATTATCTGAATTGGTTATGAGTTTGTCTAGCAAGCTTTATCTCTGTCAAATAGATTTTCCTACTTTTCTGCTTACCCTTAGGGCTCCCTGAAACAGCTCGAAAATAATTTTTGGCATCTTGAAATTAGCTCGAAACTATGGTGTATTGACTAGCTAACTTAGCACCTCATGTGCGGAATTTCGATTGACTAATTATACCATCTGAAAGGTCAGAAATTGGTCATAAAAGGTCAGTTGGTCTCATTAATTGGTCAGCATCAGAAAATTTTTTATAATGAGCTACATCCAACCTGATAAACGTTGCAATTGGTGGACGCATGAAAAACTTTAATCCTTAATAAAACATTTTCTGATGCTGACCAATTAATGAGACCAACTGACCTTTTATGACCAATTTCTGACCTTTCAGATGGTATAATTGGTCAATCGAAATTCCGCACATGAGGTGCTAAGATCGCGGAGCTTAACTTTACTCAACTAAATAATGTTGTAGGTGGCGTTATTTATTATAGATAAACATGTATTTGAAAAAGATCCAATTACCTAAAATAATATGATTAATTCGTAGATTTAATGCACCACCTGATGGTAGCACATAAGCTAAATAAAACGTTTTTGGACACTGCGGTACTAAATGTAAATGATCATCACCATAATTATCCATGATCTCCCATCGTGTTGCCGTTTCTATTAATGACTTACGTTCCACAATGGCCTTTGTTTCGTTGGGAGTTAGAACGCCATTCCCATATTTTGTATATGATTCAATTACAACTTGTTTCGTTAATTTTTGTATAATTGGATCAATTGATGTATCCGAAAATGTCATTTTTTTCAAGCTAGTATCGCCAACAGTTATCGTAAGGTTTCTTTCAACTACTTCTCTGAGCGTATTAATATTTGGATATCGTAATAATTCCGTGAAAGCAGTCGTTAAATGTCCTTCAATAATTCCATGCTGAATAATCACTAATACGAATAACACATGCGATAAATAAATCCGTTCGTAGAAAAATGAGGAAACGCGGGATATTTGAATCGTTATAAATAATTTATATGTTTCAAATAATATTTGAAATAAACCCTTTTCGGTATAATATTGTTGTAAGCTATACCAACAGATGAATATTAATAGAAAAAATAATGGAAAACTAATCCAAATTTTGATTGGTAGTGCTTTTGCTATTATTTTCCAATTTGGTATAATGTCACCACTTCGAACAACTAAACATAGATCATCATTGGTTGGTGTTGTTGTAAATTCAACATTATCGTAATCATTTGACACAAAATACATAACGTTTATCATTCGTACAGCTCCGCTTGTGATAAATCGAATTGCGTTCACATAGCGACCTTCACTTGATAGATACGCATTAAATTTTCCTGCAATCAAATTTTTGATATATTTAAAATCTGGTAACTGAATCTTAAGTGGGTAAGTGTTTTTTATAGAGATCTCTACTGGCTCTATTAATAAAAACGATTTGAATTGTAATATACATTGTACTTTTTTTTAATTTTCGCGTAGAAATAACTCAAAAAATAATTATCCAAATGTTATACAGGACGAAAATTTCAATAAGATTATCGTGGTCCAACAATATGATACAGAAATTTTATATATTTAGTAAAAAATTTACCTGAATTAAAATCCACTAAAATGGATGTAACATTCATGGATTTCTCAAGTTGATCAAATACTTTACGATCAATACCAATATAATGATTTTTTTCAGTATTTTGTAAACTAAATGGTGCTTTAAACATTAACGATTTAAATTGAAAACCATATAAATCATGTAACGATACCCGCAATCGCTTAATATTCGATAATATATCTGTATAATTATTTTTAAAAATTTTTATCACTTTTGTAAATGGATTATTTTGTACAATATAATGTCGTTGAACATTTAATATAATAATATTGATAACATCTAATTTCTCCCACATAAATGTTAAAAATTGTTGATATTTTTTTACATTCGTATAATGTTTCTCGACAATTAATAAAAACCGTGCTCGTGTATTCCAAAATGGTGTTATACGTGTATTTCTCTTAATATACCGTAAAATTGTATTTAAATTTTTCGCAACAATTATAAAACCTTCGCGCCAATTATTACAATATGTTTTTAAATTGGATTTTGTATAAAATTCTTTGGTCGGTTCAAAATATTGTATGGTTTCATTTTCATTGATTAATTGGATATTTTTTATAGAATTAATAAATGAAAAATTTTTCATATATTTTATTATAATTTCATTATACATTTCCGTTTGATTATTTATTAATGAATTTAAATTTAATATTGACATACATTGTAATGGATTAAAATATTTTTGCACCAATTTTATATCGTATTCATTTAAAAATTGTATATGCTGTATTGGTGTTTCAATATTTGTAAAATATTCAGTATTTATTAATATTAATTTATTTAATATGATTATTATTAGAAATATAATAAATAATACAAATTTCATTTTTTCTATTGTATTGTATGAAAATTGAAAAACTGATTTATTTTATAATTATAATAATAATAATAATAGTAATAATAGAGTACTAATAAAAGTTGTTTATTTTTACAATTATATGAAAAACTGTCTATTTAATACATAATTTGTATATTTTGTATAAAAAGAAAAGCCGAAATGGGTGTGATCTTCACGCCAATAACTTTCTGATTATTACATAGAATGTTACACAGAAAATAAAGTATATTCTATATTTTATTGACCGAAAGTAGGCAGTTCTGTAGAATAAAAAAGCAATTTTGCATTTCGATTGTGTTTTAGTTCCGCTGTAACTTTCAAACGCATTGTCCGATTTTGATAAAAAAAAATTGGTGGAGATTTTTATCGATTTCAGAAAATTTGTCTGTATAGTTTTTGGAAAAATGTTAACATCTCCATTAACGGAATATCTACAAAAATACTGACGTATTTTCTATAAATACTAGAAAGAAATGGTTTTTTGGTTTTACACTTGATGGTAAATAAAAAAAACTTTAATATGATTATTGCACCTCTGCCTTTTAGGGAAAATCTCTAAAAGTACCGATTTTTCCTGAAAAGTTATTTATTGGATCCTATGTTAAATAATCAAGAAGAAATAGTAAAATAAAAACGATATTTTTTTATTTTCAGGGCGATTACAATAAATTTCCTTATATGAAAGTTAAAAACATATGAAGTCTGAAGAAAAAGGAGATATTTAATGTTACGAACCGTGTATGTCATATCGTTTAAAATTAAGACATTAGGTGATTTATATCCACTGTTTGGTTAGGTTAGTAAAACCAGAATACAAATATAGTTATTTATTTGAAATCAATAATTTTCAAAAAGTGCGCACAAATTACAACGTTATCCTACCCTTCCACCTATTTGAAATATCGTTTTCACCTAAACGGCTTGAGCACAAAAATCCAAAACACAGCAACTAATTAGCATAAATAAATATACACACAATTTTTCGAATAAATTTCGCATTGGGGAAACTCAGCCAATGTTAAACAGCCTCCTTCCCTCCCATTTCAAAAGCCATTTTCTCCTTAGTATAGATAAATGCAATAAAAGTTCATACGGAACCATAATTTTTTTTTCTATTTCAATTGATAATTACCATAAACATGTTTATTTTGATATGTCAACATGTGTCAACATATTTTTTTCCTGTTAAAAAAGGATTTTATAATTAATTGTTAATATAACATGTAGAAAATAAGTTACTCTTATCAAAAACATTTAAAGAAAATTATCCTTAAGAATTACCAAAAACGAGCAATATTTATTTTCCCATATTTCGAGAAGAACTATGTTTATAAAGTAATTTTTACATAATTATCCCTAAAATAACGTTTATTTCACGATTGAATGCGCAGTTTTTTATATACGGCTTGAAATTCTATACAGAGAAAAAAAAACTTGTTTTCAAAAGGATTAATTTATTTCAACTGAACATCAGTTTTAATATTAAAAAAAAAAACATTCAGTGAAAATAGATCCCAGTTTCTTCGTCTGTTCTAACAAAATGACATCCAATTCACATTATGACATTACATTTGCCCCCACAATAAACGAATAAACGACATAAACTGCTAAAAAAAAAAGAACGTAAAGAGTACAAAAGTGAAACCAAGTTTAATAATATTCGAATATATTTGATAAAAAATTCCAACATTGTAAATTATTCAAATCATTTCCTGAATATTTCAAATACCTTAAATTTTTATATATAAGAAAAATGGATAATGTGTTCGAGTCTTTTTTTTTTATTCTTCAATAAAATTTCCTAGAAAAAATATCAATGGAGAAAAAAATATTTTTTTTAATTTTCAAAGATTTGAAAATATCGTAAAAAGAACTAGAAAAAAAGTGGTATCCTTTTTTTAAATACAAGGATATTGTAAACGATAAATATACAGGAAAGAGATATAGTTGTTGCTATGGGACTGTAAAGTCCAAAAACGTGGTGATAGTTCCACATATATCTGAAAAATGTTACTGGATGTATTTTTAAAAAAATTTTTAATATTTTTTCTTAATGAAAAAAATGTAATGTTCAAAAATTAACCTTGCAATCGTTAAAGGATGGCTTCAAGGCGTTAATAGATGAAAGAAATTATTGGGTCAAAGAATACTATTAAGTTTTCTACGTCGTATTGATGGAAAAACGTTTTCTAACGTCGTATTGATGGAGCTGAAAAAACATAGTAAATAGACTACCAGAAAATAAAAAAATCTAAAAGCAGGCCTAGGAATTGAAATTAAGAAATGGGAATCTCGTATGGTGAAAATATCTGCAGTGACTTGTGCGCAGAATAGCTAGAAGAGCGACGATTGGGCTATGCTCATTTTCAAGTGAAAATGGCTTAACAACTGTGACAACTAAATCACAGAATAGCAATTATGAAGCCGCTCTGAATTTTCTATCATTTTTTTTCCATAGTTAGAAATTTTAGTTTCAATTGTCAATCTTTATGTCGCTTACATAGTAAATATCGTATTTATAAATGAGAATACAGACAGTTTTATGAAATTTATTATTCGACATATTGACAAAATATAATATAGCTTTTAACACAAATATTAGTTAGTGTATGACTATGAACTATTTGAAATATGTAATTATTTTTTATTTAAAATAGTGAAAATATTTATTTTACTAACATCGATTTTCTCAAGAGTGTCGCTTTTTTTTAATAATAACATAATCATACATCTTAAAGACGGATTAATATTTCAAGATGGATATTTCACAAATTATCATAAACATCTTAAAGATGGTTTTGAAAATAGTTTAGGGTTTCATACTTCAAACAAAATTAAATTTATAAATATATATTCGAATATTATTCTTTTAAAAATAAGAAATTTCTATAAAGCTTTAACAAATCAACTATTAATATTTAGCCTTGATTAAAAGAAAAATTATTTTGAATTATAGATCTAAATTACATATTTTTAATGAATTAAAATACTAATAAATCATCTGTATATTAAAAAAAGTTGAATATCAGCGCCTTGCTCTCCTCCATTTCATCCAATTTGAGTGTTTAATAGCTTAAATGAATCACTGAGTGTTTTTAATTTTCGATATTCAGTACAACAGGAGATATCGAACTTTTAGTGGAGAAAACCTCATAAATTTGGATTTCAAAAGAACATTTATTTAACTTTGCTCACTGGCAGTATGTCGAAAAGTGAAAATTGTGTAGAAATGTGTATGTCACATTGTTCAGGTGGCATCACCAAAACCATTCGTGGTTCTGCAGGTCCATACAAGTTTCATCAAGTATTTTAGTGCCACATCACGAAGTACCACATGTACTGTGTGCCCCACACAAAATACTAGCCCCTATGTCTTAGGGGCTGAAATATGGCGGTAAAGTTTTTTATGGGACAAGGTCATTGGGTAGTCCATTCTATTTCAAATTTATACTCATAAAATGCTTTTCTGTGAAAAAAAGGCTGAACTCACAGCCAAACCGCTGATCGTAGAGACCTAAACCTACTTTTTTTTTTCAAACACTATCACAACACTTGGAGAAAGAAACGCCCCATAAGAAATGCATGGAAGGAAATGGCGTTTTAGTATAACTTGAGCAAGACAGAAGATTATGTTATCCAATGCTTGATGCTTATCAGGACAGAAATACCTTTCATTTAAGAAAAAAAACGCTTTTGAGTATAACTTGAGAAGAGCAAAAGACAGATGTAATCCAATGCTTGATGCTTCAGAATAATTATATAGATATTATTTGTTGTTTCTCACCATATTAAATAATTATCAAAAATTAAGACAGCGGAGCAACACAAGAGTCCACTAGTTCTATTGAAAAAAAAATCATTTTGACCTCGAGGTCAAAAACGTTTTTTGAAAAATTTGAGCTCAAAGTTAAAAACGTTTGGAAACCACTGCTGTAGCGAGTAATAAAAAATATATTTATTTATGGTTCAACTGCGATCATAGTACTTCCTGAAAACACAAAAATTTTTATAAATCTAATTTTTCACCATTAACTACGTATAAAGATCAACAATATTCAAAAATTCTTCACAACAAAATTTGATTATCCCTCTTCGACTATTCATTAATATTAAAATTTCAAATCGAATTTGGACACAGCCAAAGAAAGGTAAAACAGACAAAGCCAAAAACAAAACATACAAAATAATTCAATTTGAAATTTAGGTTTAGATTAAATATATATTTACATTAGACCATATGTATGTCTAGATAAAGAATGGTCGTCTATAAGTAATACTTGAACGTACATTACCAGCAAACAGTAAATATGTCAAAACAAATCGTCAGCCTAATTAGTTAACTTGCTAAATTCATTTTGGACTAAAATGAATTTTGTACAGATTAGAAAGCTCATGGTTCATCCAAAAGATTAATTTTCAGTGGCTACACTAAAAAATAGAAATTTTTCGAAAGAAATAGAACAGGTTTTAAAAAGTACAAAATAATTTTCAAATAAATACTTCTATACTTAATTTCTTTTTACAAAAAAATTTTGAATTAATTACTTCTATTATTAATTTCTTTGTGACCTTTTGAAGACAGTTCCAATCAAGTTCTTAGCAAAAAATTGATTCGATGGTGATGACTTGAAAAGGTCACAAAGGCTACAAAGAAATTACAGAAATTCTACCAGTAACCTGTCAAAATTAAAGTAGAATAGACCAGCCTTATTTCCCTTTAAAATTCTCTAAGGACTCTTGTACATACCAAACTATAACCAAATTTGAAAAATCTTAATACAAGATTGAACATTTTTAGGTACGTTGAATTGAACTCAAAAAATATTTGTTACTACGAATTTCAATCAATAGCAAACCAAACTTCATATAGGCAACAAAGTTGAAATACACACCTATTCTATAATACTCCAATTCATCCAAAATGTCTGTTAGTGAGTCAGTCAATGAGTCAACAATGTTTTGCTAATGTGTACATATTCTGATGTGTTGCAGCCTTTGGACCTCGACAAGAGACATAAAAAATAGTTTGATTCTTATCAGCTAGAAACGGCTAAAAATTGATAAAGCTCCATTCAACCCTGCAGTTGAAGGATGACGTTACAAAATAATGAAAATTTCAAAAAAAAAATTGTTGAACATCCCTAAATAAGTAATACATTCATTCTTTTGCTAAAACAGTAAAAGGTCTACGATATAACATCGTACACCTACTTGTAAAGTTTTATATATATTTATATAAAACCTGTAACATAAATTTATTTACATTTTTATTGACGTTCAACCCAGGGGAATAACATTTTCCAATACGATATATATTTCCATCTCCCTTCTATTTATGTATATACAGTTAAACCCGAATATCCAAGAGTTCAATGGACCGATAATTTTTTCTCACTTTAAATAATTAACAGGAGTTTCCTATTTATTAATTAACCCAAGGGATTTTATCATATTGGTTTTATCATTCCACTGAATTTGTAAGACAAGTTTTTTTATGCGATTTTCATCGAATGAATATTGTAATTGAGGCAAGGATTTACCAAAAATGATACATCTATTATAACCTACCACTTTTGCGAACAATTAAGAAGCACGTTTATTAACTCAATTTGATCTGAAATTGTGACAAATCTGAACAGTTCTCATTAAAATACCTCTATTAAAATGTTTATATTTTTGGCCCTCAACAGAAGACATCAAAAACAGATTGATGTTTATCAGCTAGAAAGCGGGCCATAATAGATCCAGCTAATAAAGAACGCATCTTCTCAACTGCTTTAAAAAAATATTTTTTATACAGATTTTTACCACTTATTCAGGTTCGACTGTATTATATTACAATATATATAAACAACACACAGTCCATCCAATGTATCTTCTGTCACACACTATGTGTTTTAAAATTTATTTCAATACTTTTCTCTTTGTATAGAAAATAGCACATTTGTATGAAGATCATAGAATTATATCAATGTAAGGACGTGAAGGAAGGGCTTGGTTAGTCTGGGGTTGACCTATACAGTTATTATAGACAAATACATATCTATACTGAAGTTATAAAGAAAAGTTAAATTGGTTTTTTAATTTACTGATCGGATCTTATCGCTTTTCATACCAAGTATACAAAAAATTATTTGTATTATGATACTTGACATTTTCATGTGTTCCTAATACAAACTTAACATTTCTCTTTTGAAGTGATTTTTTATTAGTGGGGTTATCTCCGTTTTTTAGACATACACATTTATAACAGAGACTTCCCATATCCCTTCATTATCCAAGTCACGATAGTCTGACCAACTGTCGCAGCGAAGATTCGACAACTACTGTAAAAGTCCTTCAAGGAAAATAATTTTTTTTAAACCACCACCTTTATAAAATTGGGCATAGGGCTTTCTTTAATAAAATTGCACAAAAGTGTAAAAACTTGTTTTCGATTTCAATAAAACTCAAAAAAAAAACCGTAAATTGAGTTCATTTAGCACTTCAACGCGAAAGTTCGAAAATATCTTCGAAGATGTTATAAACAATACGAATTTTCGAATTAATTCCAGTTTATATCTCAATAATTCAAGGGATTTTATAAATATGGTAAATTCAGTAATATTATTACTATGGATTCGTTCTAATATATAAATGCAATGATTAATTGATTATAGAGTATTTGATTTTAACAAATCGTTATGCAATTAATGGATTCATGTTTGTTAGAAATTTATTGGTCTTGACGTTAAAAGTCTTATCCATGTTATTTGTTTTATTATTATTTACATCGAAAAACGATGTATTCGATTTACTTCTAGGTCAAAGTGAATAAATAATAATTGTATAGAAGAGATTTGTTACACTCTAGAAATTGTAGAAAAATTGTTTTTCATATTTACTTTTATTTAAATCTGTTTTTGACATTTCAATTGTTTTCGATCAATAGAAAAATCAATACAAAACATCGATAATAATCTACCAAAAATAGATAGCCGACTCTTCTTGCCTTCTACCAATGATTTAATAAAAAAATTAAATTAATACGATTAAAATTTAACACTAAAATGGCAAAATAAATTATTTGATAAATCGATCTAACAATATTAACAAACATTTAATGATACTTAAATAAGTCAACAATAAATACTAGAATATAATTAAAAACAAAATTAATTAGAAGAGAAAGCATAGACACATAGAAGATTGAAATACAACAGAAAATTTTACGTTAAATTGTTCAATTTAATAAAAATAATAAAATTAATTATTTGGTATTAATTGTTATAGAATTGCTTAAAATATTTTTCTTGTATAATAACAGATGGCATTAAGTGTTCCTATCATACAGACGCATCTACGGAAGGTTATTTTTCTAGAACAAAGAGTTTCTAATCTATTTTAGGTATTATAATCAATGGAATAAAAGATCATTGCACACAATTTGAAATGAATTTACCAATTCAAAGTATATTATAACAAAATTCGATAACAGTTAACTGTGTTTATGGCTTAAATATCCGCAACGTGACTGACTATCAATTATTAATATTTATGAAAAACCCTTGAATGCATTGTCCATGCAGTTATGCAAAGATTGTTATACATATTGTTTAATATAAAATGTGTATCTGATTTAACCTAGGTTATGAAGAATGAGATGGTTTAAACTTCATCCTCATATGGTTAAAAATATAGGTCATAAATCTATGTATGATCATATTATTTAAATTTACTAATTTTTAAATGAATTTTCAGAGCGTAAAATAATACACCGATACAAATAAACAATGGAATTATTTTCAATTATTATTCAACACGGTAATTAAAATGAGCTTCCGTTAGTTAAAGCAAAGTACAATTAAAAAACACAACAATATGATATAGCTAGAACATGTAGGGTAAATGAAGGACTTACACACCCTCAGAGAATCCTACTGTAATTTGAGTAAAAAATTCATTTACTTTTCTAGTTTATATACTCGACATATACACATAATATAGATAAATGAGTATATTATTTATAATCTTAAGATTATTGCGTTAGAAAACATTGACCGCATAAACAAAATTTTGGTATAGGTGTTTATAGAATCACCTAATTAGTCCATTTCCGCATGTCCGCTTGTGCATCATCAAGAACTCAAAAACGAGAAGAGCTGGCGATTTGAAATTTTGGACTTAAAGACTGAGTTGAAGTCCGTGAATGAACAAAATCATCCTTTGGGTCCAACTGGTTCCAGACTTTTGAACCATAAAAATTAAAATTAAAATATTTGTTTTTTTAAAACAAACTGTTTGAAACATTTTTTTGTAAAATGCTTAGGTTCGCCACAAGTTTTACTCAAATTTAGCTATTTAGTACATATATAAATACAATACATATTATTATATATATATAGCTGTATAGAGTGGATATTTAGATTATTTTATGACTACTTATGATTAAAAGTAATTAATGGTTACTTATTCATAAGTCGAATAACTAAACAATTAACTTAATTAATATTTTAATTTAACAGCTTAAAACGTACATTTAAAATTACTGTTAATTGTTAATTTAAAAACCTGAAGTTTCTTAATGCTCTTAGAGGAAGAAGGCCAATTAGATAGAAAGCCAAAAAACAAATTTGTGATATTCAAGATTTTATTATATGAAAAACCAATGATGATTTGATTTTTTGTACTAATTGCAACTAAAAACTACTCTTAAGATAAAAATACTTTAACTTTTCCAGCTTTTCAAACTTCGATGTAAATTTTACCAAGTCATAAATATTGTAAATTCACAGAGGAACAAGACAATATAAGAATTTAGAAAACTCTAGCATCGGTACAAAACCAATAGCTCATATTTTTTGAAAAAAAAAAGACCAGGAAATGAAAATAATAAACAATAAAACAAAAATAAACCACAGTTATTGTAAATATTTTATAAACAAAAAACCCAAAATAGATAAACATGTAAATAATATCTACCTCATATGTTCATATTGACTACATAGATACTATAATTCATACTGGAAAAATAATACTATTCGCAGCATGCATCAAATTATTTTCCGGTGTTACTATAGTTCCGAATCACCGACGTTGCTGTGGATAATAAACATATTTGGAAAATTGGTTAATATTTTTTATCAAATTAATATGAATTATTGTTTAATTAATTTCGATTTTTGCACCATGTTCCTTGATCACTTGCAGACGAGTAATATCTCCTCTGAGAATAATTACTACTAATTTTGCAGTCGAAATACATAATATTTATAAAACAATATTTATAATATTTATAAAACATAAAAATTTGGTCTATGTAATTAATCAAAAAAGACAAAAATTAATTTGAAAAGTCCTACAGTTCATTTTGATAATATTCAAAATAATTATTAATTGTAATTATTTTCTAGAATACAAATGTTTAATTATAAATAGCGCATCAGTTGATTAATTTGTTCCTTATACTATACGTATCCATAGAATAAACCTTAATTTGGTACGAAATTATCTGTGTTAAAATATACACCATTCACAGACTTATATAATATTTGATTGATAAACTCGAAGGTATTTCATAACCATAGAATGAAAACATTTTGATGCCGATGCCCATTCACTCAGCGAATAGTATCAAGTATGAAAAATAAAAAATAATAATAAAAAAAAACTTACAATAATATTATTATTTTTTATTTAATATTAAAAAAAAAGAGTACATATTAATATATTTGTTTATTGTATCAGACATAGACTTATAGTGATATAGCGGTCGATTTTTAAGTTATAGTTCTGATTTTCTAATTACAACCAAAGAGATATGTTAAAAGAACAACTTCAGCCAAGAGTTACTTTTACATTCCTAAAATGTGTACTTTATTTCCCCTCAGTCAAATGCATATCAAGAAATTTCCTTACACTATTCTTAAAATATTGCTGAAAAATAGTTAAGTGCAGTTTTTCAATAAAAAAATACTCGACTATTGTGCAGTGTGAAGTGTGGACACATCATTAACTATTTACTATTTACAATAAATAACATGTTTAGACAAATTTTTCATATTTTATTTGTACAACAATCTAATATTATTTGTTATTGCATTATTAGTTAGACTTGGAAATAAATATAGTCTAAGATCCGGTTGCTAAAATAGTACATAATAATTTAGATTATTTAATTTTTAGGTATTTTTACAGCTAGGATAAGTCATTTTTCATCAGGTACTAATTAAAAATTACCCACCAGTATTATTAATGAATTTATTATTAATTTACTTTTAGAGAAACATTTCGTTTACATCGCTTATGGAAATAAAACGTACATCACTTCACAACAGTGTATTTAAAAGATTTGAAAAGTCATAGTTGTTGCTGATTGCTTAGCCGCAACCTCTACACATCCAGGTGTAACGTCCAATCCTCCAAACCTTTTTCCTAGAATGTAATAAGAAGTCCCGTTACAGTATTTGAAATTCGACTATAATCATACAAGTAAATCGCATATACAAAATTTTATATTTTACAAAAGAGTATATACGTGTGTATATGGTGTGTGTAATATAAGCCACACATCTTATATACGTGTTTGTCATAGTGTGTGTTATGTTTTTTTTTTTATACATAATTTAAAAAAATATATATTAGCATTCTCCAGTCCTTTCTCTATTTAAACTAAAATGTACCAAATTTCATACTCTTCAAATTCCATCCGCCCAATTTTCGTAAAAAGTGGTTCAAAATTTTTGCTTCACGTATTAATATAACAAATATTACGAAATTGTTAAACTGAAAATCATACTATATATATATATATATATATATATATATATATATATATATATATATATATATATATATATATATATATATATATATATATATATATATATATATATATATATATATATATATATATATATATATATATATATATATATATTAAAAGCTGAAACTATATTTTTTACACAAACAAGTATCAATAAGACATCTATTTTTCTTATTTAAATATTCGATTATACGTAAATACATTATTTATTTTATATATTGAAATATACAATATTATTATTGAAATGTGTATAAAGTAATATACAATACTTTTTTTTCATATTTCCCCTGACCAGAGAGTATATTACACAGTCACAATATAATGTTTCCAAAGTTTATTTTATATTTTTTAACATGTTTCGTAATAAAAACAATTGCAATCAATGAAAATTTTAGTATAATTCGTTATAATCGACAATATGATAATAATATAAAAACATATACAACACATAATGCACTATCGAAATATTGTGAAAATGTTCGTACAATCGCTATTATCGATTTGAGACATGATCATGGTCTAGCGGTTCAAATAAAAATTATCAATATTATGAAAACAATGGAATCGACAGTTTTAATCATAAAATATGGTACACTTCCCACCAAATATAAAGAAATGATTGAAACATTTCGTGATTGGATAAATGCTTATATAATTATTTTTCCTAGTATAGCATATATGAAGAATTATTTACCAACATTTGTAAAATTACCATTGTTTAAAATTAATTCAAATCGTAGATTTATATTTTTTATTGAATCCTGTGATGAAGGTAAGAAAAAAAAGAACAGGATTATACATTTTTTTCTATTTCAATATATATATATCAACTACTATTTTATTCCTCAATTAAACTTAAATGTGTTTCTTCTTTTAAAAAAATATTTCGTTTCAAAAGAAATATACGTTACAAAAAAATTACATTTATATATTTCTACTGTAAAATAATTTTACTTTACAATAATTTGACTTAAAAACATTCTTACAGATTTTAACTTGAATATTTTAACTTTCAAGGAAATTTTGCTACTCCTACCAATTTATAATTCTCATTTATTTTCTCAATATTTAAGGTGTGGCAAAAAAGAAAAACGGCATTTAAATATTCTATACAAGAACGATTTATAAATATAAATATCGTTAAAAAATCGTACTACTTAAAGATTAAGCTTTAGAGATCGATAAGCTTAAAATTCGAAAAGCATTTGAAAATAAAGAGGAATTTATCTGCTTCTGCTCAGTATATTTGAACAGCAGGTTTTTTCTTTTCAATATACATTAAAACAAGTCGATGAGAATTAAACGGACAGAAAGAAGAATTCTATAAACGTAATGGTCATGTGCCAAAAATAGATAAAGTTTAACGTTTTTAAAGTGTTCGGTTTAGAAAAAAAAAAATTTTTAGACGTTTCAATAGCTCTTAGAATTCTCTACAAAATGATTTTTTAATCGATTAGCTTAAAGATTAAGAAAGTTATCGATGAAAAACCAATCAAATTTAGTTGTAAAATGAATATAATATATTAAAAATAACGTTATTTTCATGGAGAAACAAACCCTTGGCGAAAAAATTTAAAGGGGAGATTAATATCTATCAGGTATAAGGAATTCAAAAAACCCTCAGGCATTGAAATCCATACACCTACAAAAAACCTTAATGCATTCGGCTATAATCACAATTCATGCTGTATTTTTACGTCACAATATCGATGCCAATATAACTACGAACATTTTTGTTATTTCAAATTAAATATAAAAAATTTCAATAATTTACTTTAAAACTTAGGTTTTTGTCGAATTCATGTTTTTTATTTCTAAAACACTAGACGTTTACCTATATTTTAGAATGATATTTCAAAATCTATTAATAGCTATATACGCGATTTCATCAAAATCGAACGACGTAATTAAAAGTTACAGCGGAACAAACTTATACAACCTGGATGGATAGATAGATAGGAAGATATATTAAGACATACGAAATTCAAAATCGTCTTCATTGACGTCACTAATGTTTTTAAAAAGTATAATTTTGTAATTAGGTAGATTTTTTTTAAGAAAAGTATAATTGTTGACAAATTATACAAATTCTATACTAAATTAATGATAAATTAATAATGTAGAAAAATAAAATCCTTTTTTTTTTCGAAGGTAATTATACAGCATTTATGAAATATGCTGGTTATAAAATTTGGCATAAATTACGAATATTAAATAAAATATTTATTATTTTAAATTGTCAGTATGATAATGATATTATTTATAAATATGATCCAATTTTTTACAATCATATTGAACAAAGTTATGGTAAATTAGAAATTTATAATGAATATAATTTATCAACTGTAAGCACATTGGAGAATAATATTGATAATTTTTATGGACATCCATTCAAGTGTATCTTATTTCCATCAGTAACATCGATTATTAATGCTAAGAAAGTAAATAAGTGTTCAGCAGCAAAGGCAATAACGATGTGTGATGATATTGAATATCATTTGGATGGTATTGATATTAAAATGTTATTGACATTAAAAAAATATTTAAATTTTTCTATTGTAAAACATATACAAAATGAAGAAAATTTCGGTTCGTATACGGGAAATGGTGTATACAATGGTAAAGTATGAATCGTTGATATTTATATCCATAATTCTCACTCGTTTTGGTTGAAATATTTATTTTTAAATTTATACAGTTCAGTCCGCCCATCGAAAATCGCGCATCGCTGTAACATACATTAAAGTCATTACGATAAGATTTGTGTGATCAGAAATGCTAATCAGAAAATCTGATGGTCAACGCACACCATTAGTCCTATAAATTTATTTATTACTTTTTTGACTAACAGGTGGCCTACTTTAGATTACATCCTAAGTCTAATGCTTAATCAGACAGCATCGTATCTATGCGACACGATAAGATTTTCTGCTCAGAAAATACGATGTCTTATATAGAATTCTTACCGTGAGCAGGATCTAATAAAACACACTCATAGACTTTCAGATTTTCTGATCAGAATTTATAAATGTGGCTTACATTGCGCTTGCGTACTTCCCACAATAATCAATATTTAAAAAAGCTTACTTTTTTGTCAAAGTTTACTAATTCTTAGACCTAATACTTCCCGTTCTGCATACCAAATTGCATATTATTTTGATATTTTTTTACTGAATTATTTATGCGGAACATTTTTATATTATCCCCGTAATCAGAAAATAACTATATCGAGTTCCATATCCGCATCATATTACATACAATAACATATCCTTGGGCTGCTCGAAATGTAAATATTACAAATAAATTAAGATGAAAAGTAGAAAGTAATAAAAAAAAAACAAAATATAGTAATTTGAGGTAAAAAAATAATTTTATTTAACACAAAACAAATAATAGCCAACTACATGAACCGGATAATGTAAAAGAGTGATGGAACAGTCCCGATTTCAAAAAAATGCATGTTTCTACATGTTCCTTAGACCCTGAGGAACATTCTTACCACATTCAACACCACTTACCTCTGCATCACTATAAAAATTGACAAAATTAGGGTAGTTTTTCCATCCCAAAAGGAATAATAATTTTTAAATAATTTTCTGAAACAGAGAGCTCATTGGTCGAATCCATAAAAAGTCAGAGATAAGTATGTTCAACTGCTATGGAGTTATTGAAACCAAATAATATTGCAAATATATTATTTATTATGCTTTAGATACCATCTAACAATATATATACATACAAAAAAGATACATCCCTATATCTTTTGACATAGATTCGAAATTATTAAAAATAGATACAGATGTCGACACTATTTTTATATTTTACCATCATGAGAAATATAGAAAATCAATATTAAAATACACCTATATAGAACAAAAAGATGACCAATACCATAAATAACCAATACTATATATTACCTATTATCTTTAAAAGATTTAAAATTTAATTAGTGATCAATAACATAATATTATTTCTGTTTGGTTGGAGTCGTTTTTGTTATGTATTTTCTATACAGTTGTATTTTAATATTGATATCCCGTGTTTCTCTATAAAAAGCGATTGATAAAATGATCTGTATATGAAAACGGAGAACGTGCCTTTCGTTTACAAGTCAAGATTGTATATGACAGATGTCATATCATTTGGATAATTATTTTTTGAGTTGTTTAGCCTGAAATGAGATCTATAATAAATAATAAGACACTATTTTCGTGAAGAATTACTCAAAAAAATTATTATCAGTAATTTTGATGACATTTTCAAAAAATGTTACAATTTCATTGTTTTTAATAACTATAATATATTTTGTTAAAATTTTAAAATATTTAACGATCCAAAATTTAAATTTACATAATTATATATTATTTTTGCGAAGATATAACTCAAAAACTAATTATGTAAATGTAATATTTTAAATGTATAGTTAGTTAAACATTTCTGGTTAATTTCACTCTAGTTAATTATGTATATTCAATGCAATTCTTATGTATATTTTAGGTGCGCTTGGATTTCTTCAATCAACCAATGCAGATATGATATTTGCTTTATACTTTTTAAAATTATACGGTAATACGGGTGATGATGGCACAATTGAACCATTTGAACACAGTTTTCCTGTATTACAAGATGAATTATGTATACTCGTTAAAAAAGCTGAGCAAATACCACCATGGACGGATATAATATTCGCATTTGAACCAATTGTATGGTTAACTATCTTAGTGTTGATTATTATCTTCGCTTTGGTTTGGGTAACATTTAAAAAAGTACAAACACAGAAAACAGAAAATATATTTATTTTAACAAGTATTGATATCTTACAAATTTTAATTGATGCACCTTTAACCAAACTTAGTTATCAATTGTTATCCGAACGAGTTCTTGTTGCAACATTTTTAATATGGGGTTTAATATTATCAGGTATATATCGTTCAACCTTATCCACTTTTCAGACTCAACCTTGTTTATCTCCAGATTTAAATACTCTACAAGATGTTGCAAAAAGTAAATATTCTATATTTACAAATTCATGGTCGGTAGCCAATGAAACATTCCCCGCAGATTCAAATGATCCCATATTAAGAAAATTATTTTTGAAAACTCAATTATACAGTAAATATGCAAATTATTCTGATGTCACACAAGGTTATTATGCAGTCTTAGGTCGTTATGGTTTGGGAGAAGTTGCATTGTATCAAAAACAATATTTAACATCGAAAGGTGACCTAATGTTACATTTTGTGAAAGAATGTCCACGTAAATATCATTTAACGTATATTTTACCAAAAAATTCTATATTTCTTGGTAAAATTAATCATTTTCTATCACGAATGGTACAAAGTGGATTACCACAAAAATGGATACACGATATGAAATTTAATGAAACGCATTCTCATAGGCATTATTTAATTCAACGAACTATAAATGAAACTGATTATTATGATTATAAGTTGACGTTAGAAGATTTACAAATACCTTTTTTTGTGTTGATTATCGGATATATAATTTGTATTGGCATATTTATTATTGAAATTTTTAAAAAGGATTTTGCAATTAACATTTTATGTAAGCGAAAACATTAATTTAAATCACACATGATCATAGATTTTCAGGATTACACACGATACAGAAAATTTGTTTAATTTGTGTACGAAAACACAATATTGTTTATACAATAGTTACCATATTTGCTTTTATAATGTAGTTTAATAATACTTTTTAAATACAATTAAAATGAAATTATGAAGCGTTTACGTTTTCTTCAGAATAACTTTACTGAAAGTTTTTATTTTATTTTATTAACTGTCATCGTCGCATCGTTTGTATTCTGAAATGAGGGGAAGTATTTTGGTAATCATTGACAACTTTCATAAAAATCTTTAGCAATTTCATTAAAAAAAAAAAAAAAAACATTCATAATACTATTTTTTCATGCAATAAAATGTTCGTTATAATTATGATGTTTTTTGCTGTTTATAAAACGCAGTAGTAATTTTGGATTGTTTTAATCGACTATTATTAATTAATTTTTTCTTATTATATCCCAACAAATTTTCTTCGTCCAAAATTTCTTCATAATTATTCTTCTTTCGTAAATTTGTGTATGTTTTTAAATTATTTTGATATTCCGTAAAAATATCTGAATTATTTGAATCGTCATTAGTAGTTTTTCTTGATCTATTCTGATTTTCTCTGCCATTACAATTATCTTCGGATTTTTTACCGGCCTTTCTGATTGATTTACGTCTTTCTGTTGTGGTGTCAATATTGTTATCATGTTTTGCTGTGTTTCTTTTATCTTTTGGGGTTGTTTTCTTTTCAACAGGCCCTTTAAAGTCTGCAATAGACTGTTCCTTCAATTCTTCTTCATCTTCTTTAAACATAGATTCGATCTAAACAAAAATAATTTTATGGAATAAAAAATAACTGAAAAATATAAATAAATAAATAATTACCGATACTTGTTGTTTTAAAATTTTTTCTTGTAAAATCAACTCATTATTTACTGATTCCGTAATATTCTTAATTCCATTTACTGTTGTAAGGTTTTGATTGTTTCGACAAGATGAACACAAACAGTTTTGTCGACAAGGTGGACATTTCCAATTTGGATCTTTAAGTGCAGTAGCAACAGATTCATTATAACGATTTTTCAAACATGGTCCACAAAACTGACCGCGAGCACTCACACAAAATCCACTTCTACAAATTGTTTTAGTATCCAATGATTTCAATTTACATTGATGGCAGAATGTACCATCTTTCGAGCAAATTTTATTTGCAATTTTATCAAGTATTTTAGCAATTTCTTCATCAGAAATTTCATGCGGTTGTCGTACTACAGCAGTTGGGACATCTTCTTTTTCGTAATTTATATTCGTTGTTTGGTGTATATATGATGGAACTTTCAATGTTTTTTTCTAAAAACATACAGTTTTATCAAATAGAAGTTAATTTCGGCTTGTTCAAATATACCAATAAATAGAATATCTCAAGCTGTCCAAAAACTTACCTGGAAACTAAATTCTGAATGTAAATCAGTTACTTTATTCAGTTTTCTTATAGTGGTAGTTGTTTCATAAATCTCTTCTATATAATTAAAATTATACATCGGTTTTTTACCCTCAATTCTTATAGATTTACGTTTTTCTGTTGGTTTCTCAACTCTAAATCGCATCGTTCTATCTTCTTTTGGTATCTTCCGTTTTTTCACTTTCGGGGGAGTTCTTTTTTTTACAGTTTCTTCAAACTCTTTAACAAAATCTTCATTGAATTGTTCAACTTCTTTAAACATTGATTCAAACTAAACAAACAAATATAAATATTATATTGTGAAATTACATTGTAAAAAAAAATCTATATACAAATAAAAAATTACCAAAGCTTCTTGTTCTTTTAAATTTTTTTCTCGTAAAAGTTCATATTCACTTTTTTCCGAATCCATATTTATTAATTATTTTATACAATAACTATATAAAAATTTACAATTTACGTAAAATTCGACAGTTTGTTGATTAAACAAATTGCTATATAATTTACCGCCAAAACAACACATTTTAATTAATGGGTTAAGTTTAAGACAGACTGGAAAAAAAAACATGACCTTCAAAATTATTTTAAAAACAAAATTTGATGAAAGATACTTCAATTTTAAATCTAGAAATTATTTGTAGACTACAACAGGAGATAAAAGCGTATGATCTTTTGAAAAATTTTCCACAAAGTGCACCTTTTTTTCTTAATTTGTATGGAAAATCGTTATCAGATATCAATGGTTAATATAGTATTTTTACTACTATTGACCAAATAGTTTTTCATTATATTTTTCCAAAAAAATAAATTACACGTCGTTTATGCACATTGGAAATGACATTTTTTTATGAACATTGTCAATTTATGTAGTAACAACGGGCCTATTAGTTCATTACTCCAAAATAAAAGTGCAATTTGGTTTTATGGAATAACTTTATCACGAAAACTAAGTGTCTACTTAATAATAAATACTATAATTTTATTAATAAATACTATATACATATTGTAAGCCTGTGCTATTCAGAAAAAATTTTCGAATAATTTTCAAAACTCACACACCTATATATTCTAGACTTTGTAAATAAATGAAATATGGAGATAATATTTTAAATTTCAATGAAATATATTTTAAATTTCAATGACAGATGTAGACACTTGCTTGAATTATTAAGTTTTTTCTTTTTTATAAGTTTTTTCCACTTTATTAAAAATTTATTAAAGCGTAAACAATTACTGGAAACTGAAAAAAAATGTTTTTTTTTAATTTTAAGGATTTCCCAATATATTTTAGTAAAATATCTATTCATTTTCTTAGAAATAACGTACAATTTTTTTAACCAAAACAAAGTTTTGTGATTAAATATATAGAATATAGGATGTCAATTTCGAATTTATTCAAGGTAAAATCAATGTTTAGTTTTTACCTCATTTTCATATTTTTTGTCTTTTTTAGTATATATTTTTTGTCTTTTTAAGCCTAATAAACTGTAGTCAAAAAATGCACCTACAGTCATATAAATTTTAGTGACAGTTTTATGGAATAATGAGCTCAATACTTTTCAAGATATCAATACATACATCTTTTATACAGAATAGAGAGATTTTAAAATAATGATTCATAAAAAACAAAACATCTAAAATACAATATTATTTACTCAATTCCATTCTTTCTTTAAATTAAAAATATAAATAGTTTTAATGTTTTTATTTTATTTTTTTTAATAATATTGTATTGCAGCAAACAACAGAATTAAAGTCAACCAGTAAGATGCATAATTAAAATTCAAGATATTATTTAAAATAACAGTAGGTGATACTAATATAACAGTAATTTAATGAAACTCATTTCCTAATGAGTCAATCAACAAATATCAAATGCATAAAAATAAAAATTTCTATAAATTATTAATCAGTTGAATTAATTATTTTTTTTTTAATTTTCCCCAAGAATAAAAAATTCTCTATGACGTGAAATTTTTTAATTCCTTTTATTAACATAAAATACGTAAACACCAATTTTAAAATTTCAATAATCGACATATTGCATAAATTATTGTGCAAAAATTATTTATTATGATCGCTGTTTTTATTTAATTTTTATTTATTTATTATTAATGTTATTTCACAATACTAACTCTTAAAAAAATTGTCTGAGTAAAAGTTTTCCCATGCAACCATATTTTAAGTCTGCGACTTCTGAACACGATTTTAATTATGACTAGCAGACTAGATAAAAAATTTTAAATTCACAAATATTCAAATATCTTCATACTTGATAGAATCTTAAAAGAATTTACATCATCCGTTTGTCATATTAAATAATATGCCGAGTTAAGAATCAAACTTTCTTTTCATTTGTTTGTATCAAATCAGAAAAATTTGTTGAGCCCCAGTATATCATGTTGAGGTTTACATATCAGTGTTGAGTGTAACAAGTTCAATGTTCAATTAAATTTTGAATTTTATACAAAGTATATACCAACGATTCCGCAAGAGCTTATACTAATTCCCATACCAAATCATAGTTATGATTATTAAAAGTTGTCTAATAGTATTTTACAAATTTTACTAGAAATCTATCTCCAAGAAATTTTGAAATGAAAGCGCAGGAATTGTCGAAAAGATTTTCTCGAAAGAAAATTTTTAACGTAAAAATTAAAATTTAATTTTATATTTAAAAATTAGATTAAAAATAATTTTTTCGAGAAAATCTCTTAGGCAAGCTCTCCGTTTTTATGTCAATATTGTGCATAGCGAACATTTGGATAAATATTTTTTCAGTTATTTGGACGCGAAAATTGAAAGAATTTTACATAATGGAGGGTGTTTCAATATTATGTTCCAATCCCCCTTAAGCATTCATAAAACATTCTTTAGGAAAAAATGTTTGTCTTTTTTGAAAAATTTTATTTTTTTATAGGATAATCCAGTATAAATTATATATAGATATGAATAAAAACATTTCCGATTTTGAGGGAGAGTTAAAATATTTTTGCTATTTGGATCACAATAGCATTGTATAATAATTATTGGAAAAAATGATAATGGCAAGATCATATTTTAGATTATTATGAATTAAAATAAATCGGCGAGTGTTTATATTCAAATATAAGAAGCATGATGCGATATGACACATGATTTGAAATATCCACATAAACAAATTGCTAGTCTCCTTGACATGTGAAAAATTTCCGTTCAATACAAAAATTATTGTTGATTTTTATGGTTATCCAGTCACAGAAGTCATACAAACGATTCTCCATTTTAGATTTTGATCCAATAACCTCTTGCAGTCCCCAATTCAAATTTCGTACTGCTCTCATTTGACAAGAAATATGGGACCGGACTTAATTTTTTTATTACTTCAGTTGATGCGTCTTTATTTCACAATCATGGATCTGAAGCTATTTATCAAAAATTACCAAGGATATCCAAATGGATATCAAATTTCCTAATTAAATAAAGAGGGAAATACCAACATGTCATACATCTATTAGTATCTCCATATAAATTAGATGTTAAACATCGTTTTCAAGAAAGAGATTAAAAAAAATAATCTTTGATAGTTTACAACACATGTATAAACAAAAATAAACTTGACATCATACACTAATGCCACCTGTATTATAATTCATTGGTCATCACGATCATGTTTAAGATCATGCTGGCTATCAATTAAACCAGCACAATATGGCGACGATTGATGGAGCCATACCTTACTGCCCAGTAACACCATCAAACTATCGAAACATAGCTTACATGTGTATTTATAATAAAACATAAACAAGAATATATTTAGACAGGAAAGTGAAATTCGAAATTATATTTTGTCAGAAACAAAAAAAGGATCGTAATGTTCACATTCTAAGTAAAATTTCCAAGCCTTATTAGATTCTGTTTATAATCTAAAGATGTAAGCAAATACTGGTTTATTTCATTAAACTGTATTCAGAATGATACATAAAAAAGGAATGTAATTTATTTAGGTACAGAATCCTAATTATGATAAAAAATCAAAAAAATTAAAACAAAATTTTTTTTTATCATATCCAGTTTTATAAGTATATACATTTAAATATAGGGATAAATAGTAACATTGTTTTATTTTCATAATATGCCTTATTATTATTTTAAAAATAATTTTATTCGAGTGGGGAAATTCTTTATAGATTTTAATGTTAATCTCATTTCAATATAAAAAAAGAGCATTCGTTATAGTTAAACATGTACGCAAATCAAACAGTTAATGGTTCTATCATAGCATTTATTAACGACATACATAGAATATGTCAGAGTATATTAGATGTAGGCTAAAGTTTGTAACGCTAGCAAATATTGACCGCACTAATCGATCCGTTCATCCATCCGTCCGCTCCCATGATAACTCTAAAAAAGAGAGATAGAGGGCTGACATTTTGGTGTTGTATTCTAAAACTAAAAAGTAGGACCAAGTTTGTGAATGAACATAATTGGTCTATTAGGTTCAAAGGATCTATGACCAAACTTTAAAACAATATAAGATACAAAATAAGAAAAATACAAAAAAAGTACAAACAATGTTTGTTTTTTTAAGAACATTTTTTAGTCAAATGTTTGCATTGCCACAATTTTAACTCAAATTTAACCAAAGAAATATATAATTATAATACATATAACTATTATACGGATTGGCCATAGACTTATTTTCCATAAGACAAAAAGAGCAGCCAAAATTAAAATACATTTATAAACAAGTGAATATAACAACTAAGAGAGTTAATTGTTTAGATATCCGGGATATAATTGAATATCATTATTCATAAAATAATATAAATATTTAGTCTACACAGTTTTAAATACTTGTATAATAATAATATGAATTGTAATTTTCAATATGTGATAATTACCTAAATTTGAGCTTAAATTATGGCGAATCCTAATATTCTACGAAAAAAATTTGCAAACAAAAGGTGTTTGTTTAAAAAGAAAACATTTTTGTGTTTGAACTTGAAAAGTTGGGTTAAATTTTAAGAAATGTTAAATTATTGTACCATTCACAGACCTTAGTATATCATTTGATTTATAAAGTGGTATTTCGTAACCATAGAAACGTAAGAAAACAATTTGATACATGATGCCACCATAGATGTCTCTCTCATTGTCTGTGTATCCTGTTCTATGTACTCATTATGACACCCACTTTTCAAAGACGAATTAATAAATTGAGCGATTTCTTTTGTATAATATTATTGACTGTGGGAATCATAGATAGTTTATGTATTACACTTTGTTACAGCGCCCTAACCTCTCATATACAGTATTAGTAGTGAATACATCCATTTTAAATAAAATGCAACAACTTTTTAACATACAACCACTATAGAATATATGATACAAATATGTAATAAAAAACATTAAACATACACATATATAAGTTCATATACCTCGTGCTTTAAAAACAGTTTTACCGCGTGTAGCATTCGACTCGGTTGTGCCTTTTAAAATACTACTAGTTGATTTAAAATGTGTTCGTGGTAAAAAAATCATATTCCCGCGTAATATTTAAATTATTTATTTTTCTGTTTTATTTAAGTGTTCTAATTGTTATAAATCAATTATTTTGAATAAATTAAATGTAAGTACAATAATCGTTTATTTATAAACAAATTTTGATAGTAATTACGCATTGAGAATAGGTCCGGCTAAATTTCGAGAACGCTGTATTTAATACATTAGGAGGTTTTAAAAATAAAATAACGTAAAATATAGAGCAAATTTATCGATATAAATTCAAGACCATTTTAGTTTAATAAATTGTGAGAGTTTGATAAGTATTAGAAAGCAACAATATTGCAATGTTCTGTTTTCAAAGTTTTTCTTTTGAGCTTTTTATTCTATTGATGCTTTTGAAATTTAAGGCGGAAATGATTCATAAATTTCCCCGATGGGACGGACGATATGAACTCTAAATTGGACGAATTGAAAAATACGTACTATTTGAGCCACATTTGCTTAACTGTGTTTATACTTATTTAAATGTTTTAAAGAAATTTTAAAATTGAAATGGCGACAAATTTAGATGTAATTAAAAAAAATAATTCAGTGTTACCGTGAATTATCAAAATGTAGATAAAGAAATTTTAATTTTTATTACTTTTAAAAAATAAATTTATACCCACCAATTTAAAATTATATAATTTTCACCTGAGTGAGAAATAATTTTACCCCGAAATTAAATTAGAAAATTTTGTTATGTCAATATATACTTTCATGTCAATGAATCCGAGTTTGTTTCCAGCTGCAGCGAATATTACCCGGTACGTGATTTGAGAAAAATTAGTTGACCGACCGAAAAAAAATAATATTCTCAAAGCATACAAAAGTTAAAATTTTACTGCCTAAACCAATTTCGGTAAACAGGAAAAGCGATAAACTAATTTAATATTTCCGATATGGTCTTGCTACCTAATAGTCTTCCTTATGGATAAAATTTTGCAAGTAAAAATTAGTATAGTTTAAATTTCCTTAAATGGTGTTAATTGTTTAAAGTTTATCCATGCAAGTAATTGAAATTGTTTTTGAATTATTTATCAAACACATGAAATTTGCCATAAACATTTTTCCTGACCTTGTAATTACCCATATAGCTACTGAAAATTCTGATTTACTGACTATGTTGTTTGTTGTAAGTATTAAAATTAAAATAAAATTTTTTTTAACATAAATTTACATAAATGATTGACTTGCAATGGACTAACAAAGGTCAAGTTTAAAACATATTCTTGAATTTTATGCTCCATTAGAAAAAACATCGTTTATTCAATCAATATTTACATTATAAATCGTGTGAATAATAAATAATACTGTTGCAAAAACTTTTTGATTGTTTAACAAATTATTGAAAAATTTGACGCAAATGCCATACATACGATCAACTCCACAAAAAAAAAACGCACCGACCTGAAAGTCTTGTTTATGTTTAAATAAATAATTATACGATTTTTATGGTGTATTTTATAAATTTTTGGGTTTAAAATTATTGTTTAAATAGGGACAAATTTTTAATATAAAATTATGTATCATCTACAAATAGAATAGAGTTTTTAAAATATAAAAATTAATATCTTTTTTTTTTATTCAACAACTCAATTATTTATTATCACATATTTACCAATAGTCTATAAAGAATTTGCTAAATTTAATTTAAAAAAAGAAAAAAAATTGTTTAACACACCTTGTATTAGTTTATTCAATAATCTTTTTGAAATTTGATTACTTAAGAGATAGTTTGGATTTTATATTTCGCATTTTGATTATTGTCTAGACATTAATTCTACTAGTAATTCAATTAATTAGATAAGATATAGTAATTGTAGTTCATAGTACTCTTGCATGTGTTGTTGATTGCACACAAAAAGTTTCTAAACTATTAAGTATATATTTACCAAAAAGTCAAAAAATTATTGTTGTTATGGGACGTCAAATAGTTGGGCTGGGCCGTCAAGTCGTTTTTTCATACCAATACTGACATTTTGGAGGTAGTCATTAAAAAATTCAGTCAATTTTGTTCAAGCTCATATTAATAATGAACTGAAAAAATTAATATCAGTGTCTGGGAAACCTGGACAAGTCAGGGAATTTAGATCTCTAGATAGAATAGACACTCTGATAATACAATTTTCAATATTCTACAAAATATCTCTGTGTTTGTATAATGTAGAATCAACATTACAAACAAAACGTCCGTCATACCGCCTGTGTGTGTGTTTATTTATTTCTATAGGCTTTATACTGTTTATTGTAAACACATCTCGAATTCATAAGCAATTACATTGATTAATGGAAAAAAGGGCGTAGTAAAAAGGTGTGCCATTTATACTAAACTATTAATTCAAGGTTGTATCATTTAACGCTTCTTTGAATCATTTAAAAAATCCTATCAAAAACCAGAATAAACTGTCCAGTCCAGTTCATGCACGGAAAAACCAGCCTAACCTTGATATTCTTTTAAACAGCATCGATTAGCATAAAAATTTGGCTGTAGTTTCTACTTACCCTCTACTTCAAAGATGTCAATGTGCCGACGGTCCTTTTAACCTCTACCCCGCAAAAGACGTTCATAAACTTTTAACTTCAATAACTTTTGTTCTATAAAGTTTTTTTTTGAAAGTCAATACTTTTCTTCTTATTCGAAAGTAGAAACGTCAATTTTTTAACAAGAAAATCACGTTTTTAGACGGTTTTTCATGAATAACTTAAAATTATTTTTCATGAAAATTATTCAGAATAATAATGTAGATTATAAGAAAACAAAAAAAATTCTGGGTTTAAAATTTCGATAGTTTGAATACTAACGAAGTAATAGCTTGTTAAATAAATATTGGTTCTTTTTCGTCAAACGAGATCAAAAATTGCTGAGAATTGGTTAATCTATCCATTTCCATACATATTTTTAGTAAAAATATTTCATTCCCGAGAAGGGGTGGTGTCCACCCCCAGGGATAAGCTACCATAGGCTCATTCTCAACTTTGAAGGAAAGGGTATATTGAACAGCCAAATTTTGATGCTTATCGGTGCTATTTTGTAGAATTAAGAAAGAAACCTAGTATAAACTGGGCTAGTTTTATTCACCATGCAATCATATAGACCTGGGTGTTTACTGGTTTGTGCTTTTGAAGAGATGATACCTATTCTCTAGTAATATTTGGTACTTTTATTATTATTTGATATTTCATCCAAATTTTTAGAATTTATCTTCGTTTAAAATAAATAATTTGAAAAGATTTATAAGAAAATAAACATGTTGGGTGAACCGAGAATCGAATTCTGGGCTTCTTGCCCAGGAACCAAATAATATGAAAATTAATTATTACTAGCGCTTTTGATTATTAAGTTTTTATTGTAAAAATTTACTATAAACTTAGTTAATTATCAAATTATTTCATAATTTAAAGAATTTATATTTTGAATCCATTAAATAACACTTAATGTTTTTTCTTTCAGATTTGCAGAAAAACTAAATCCATTAAGAAAACATGGGTTTTACAGGTGAATATAATTATAAATGCATTTATTTCAAATAACTTCTTATTAAGAAAATTTTTTTTCACCTTAAATAATTTTTCCCATTATATGAAAACAGTAAATAAATACAAAATTTTTAATGAATATCATTTTATATTATTTTAATTATTAACAAAATTTTTCAAGGTAATTTTGTGAAAATTTTTTACATACATATTCTATAAATTTTTAAAATTTGGCAAACAGTATGACCAATTTACATGTTTCGATTAACCAAAACCTAATAGCATCTATTATAACATTGAGAACAGTATTTTCGTGAATGCTTAATTAAGCAAAATTAATTCACCAAAATTAAGCTTAATGAGTAATTACTTATTATAATTTTGATGAAATTTTTAGAACAATATTATAAAACAAGTAGGGTAAACTGTCCAACAATCAACCAATGTTTACTTTTATCGATTTTATTTCTGAAGTTGTATAACTATACTTTAAAAAACACACTCATTGGAAACATTGTAGTTTTGTCTTACAATTTGTGTATTCAATTGGACACTAATTATTTGGAAAAGTAATTTTATAATTATTTTGGCGCGAATATGGAAAGAAATACAATGCATATTGTATATATATTTTTAGTTAACAGCTTGTTAGAAGCACACTCCTTTATGTCAATAACATCTGTGGATAATCGCTGTTAAATACCTGTATTATAATTCAAAACAACGAAGCCAATGGCTACAAATGGAAAACGAACGTATGATGGCTATTTTTGATCAAAACTTACGTATATGAATTTCTGCCAACCCAAATATAGTAACATAATTTTGATATAACAATTCTACCTAATAAAGGCCGTTATTTAGTTTAATCGAAAGCCCTAATAACTCAAACAATTTTTTAATAGATTTGTGGTTTATGAAATTATCATTAATTTTACAATGTAATTATAATTAATTTAACTCTTATTCAAATGAAATCATCATTAACAATATTACTCATTAATATGGAATATAAGAAATATAATTCTAACAAGTAAAGGCAATTAATCATTTTTCTGTAGTCACGTTTTTCAACATACAATTCTCATATTAAAAACTAGATGTCACCGTCAGAAACTTTTTGGGATGAAAGTTTAAAAAAAAATGGAATCAAAATATTTATATATATAAATTTTTCACAAATTTTACCCTTAATTAACCCCCTCCTTCTTCCTGAACTCAGATCGCCTGTAATTTGTTTTTTTCTTTATATTTTATCATATTATCTTCCGTTTTCGACTGGTTTCATTATACTATAATTGTTTTTCCTTTTTAAAAATTATCTACCCTGGACTAATTATTGATGAGGCAAAGATAATTCCGATTGTAATCAAAAATGCAAAAAAATATTTATCGTATAACCACCATTGAACAATAATTCTTTTTGGTATGTTGAAAATCGAATCATGTGGCTTATAAAATAATACAAGGTTTTGAGTAAGAAAGGTGAACAACTTTTCATACAAATTTCTTCTAATAAAACAGTTTTTCATGGTCTCACAATAGGATACTTAGCTGTACTTATTCTAAAATCAATTAAAATTATTCCAAAAATATGTTTTATCAATTATTTAATTTTTTTAATTATGGAATTTATCAATTGCGTATGACATTATTAATAGAAATTGCATATTCAATTAATTTTTAAAATAGATCAAGGATTTGTTGTTTATAAAATCATCTGTAACTTTTTAGTCATAAAGTTGTATTAGATACGCAATTTTTTAAATAATTTATTTTTTAAAAAAAATTCTTGTTATAGTCTAAACGCTAGAAGACAATATTGTGAGTAGCTATCATCTTTCATTTACATCAAAATTTATTTTACGATCTAATGACTGGTTTTTGAAACATCGCGTGAAATGTATGCTGAATATTACTTTTCGAATATGACTTTAAGCAGTAAATCAAAACCTAATCAAAATCATCCAATTGTTCAATAGATCCGAATTTTGTAATTTTTGTGTTGAAATAATTTCATAAGCGGAATTTTATCGAATCTAGAAAACACAAAGTTTTTCAAACGGGTACCTTTATGAAAGTTGCGGGAAATTCGAAAAAATTCCCTTTAATGAATAAAATTTGATAGTTTAAACTGTTTTTTATTCTATAAAATTCAACTTCTTACGGCCCGAGAGAGCCTCGCGAAATCTACTTTTCCCACATTAATTTTCAATTGTGTATATCAGTCTGTATTTTCATAGTCTATCCATACATAGTTTATGACAGTTAATAGACTTAATAATATAGAGTGAAATACACTGTTAAAATTAAATTTTCATCCTTTTAAACTATAAAAGATGAAAATGTCGGTATAATTGGAACGTACAATTCTTGTTCTTTCGATATATAGTCAAATTCATAAAAAAAAACGCACCGGTCTGAATCTTTATGTTTAAAAAATACAAAATACACGATTTTGATAATGTTAAACGATTTTTAAATGAACATTTTACTTAGATAAACAAAATTATATATAATTTTGTCTAAGTTAAATGTTCATTTTAAACCGAATACGCCATAAAAATCGTATGTTTTTTAATTCTAAATAAACAAGAAATATGCTGGTCGGTGCGTTTTTTTTTTTGAAGTTGTAAAATTGTATCAAAGTTTGTATACAACCTTATTAAAAAAGATGCTTATTTTAATAGTATGTAATCTGAATGAGTGATACATGTGTATTTATTACACAAGCATTAAGATAATCTTTTACAATATGGCTTTTTAATGTAATGAACAAGGTCAGTTAATTCACGTGACATGCCTCCAATTACGTTGTATGTTTACGTTTTCTCGTAAGTATTTGTTGTTGTTGTTGTTTTTTTTTTCAATTTATAAAGACAAATTTCAACTAAGAATTTTCATATAACTAAATTATACGTTTAGATAAATCATTCTAATTTTAGTGTTTAAATGCCATCTCCTGATGTAGCCTGGAGATGGCAATTTGAATAAAATTACAAAAATAGTTAATTCAAGGTTCAGATATCTCTATAAAATAAAATCACCTAGCGTTTCAGTTCAAAAGCGATTACGTTGTAAGATCAAAACACCTTGTTAATGCCTAGCATTTGGTTGTAAATAAAGGCACAAACTGGAGTAGAAGAACTAAAAAATATGGTACAAAGATTGGTTAATAAAAAAAATCATTTTAATTTGTTAAACAAGCTACTACAGACTTGACCCAATCCAAAGTTCAATAAACTCTGTCATTATATTTGTTGCTGTCCATCAATTAACACCATTTGTATGATGATTAATAACGGCGCGCAAATATTATGACCAGTGATAAAATATATTCATTTTAAAATTATATAATATAAAACAATTAAAATTAACTATTGTGAATGTCATCCATGTTTATTTAATTTTATGTATGCATCTCAGGAACTTGTTACTATTATTTATTTATTTTAAACTAAATCCTATTAAAAGGAATGATGATTACCTAAAATATTATCTGATGAAGTTTATAATAATATAACGAAACGTAGTAAAAAAAATTTTAACTTATAAAAACTAAACTAGTTCCAGAGATGCATGCATATAACAAAAAAAAAAAAAGAAATAAGCCTGGACTTCATACTGCGAGAGAAGTGAAACCTTAAAGATAAGGAGACAAATATAGAATTTCAGGAGTAAGATAATTGTAGGGTTTATTTCTGATGATATTGATACCAAATTAAAAATTATTATGTATTTTATTCACATATATATTACATGCATTACACGTATCCAGTCTTCGAGTTTTCGATACATGATTTTATTAAACTAATGAAATATTTATGTAAACTATATGCGTGTGCAATACACCACGCTTGTTATGATACCTTAACGCAGATGAACACACATACATACTAACACACGCACAACTCTTGGGCCCTGTAAGAAATATTGTATAATGCCTTCTATCTCATTCTCACACACGTTAAATGCTATAGGTACTTTTATCTCATTCTCTCGCACGTTATATCCTACAGATGTTTGTGATTGTCTCTTGTTACTGTCGCTTTTTCATTAAGTTTCAAATCACAATGATACTAAAGAAGTTTTAAATTTATTTTCAAATTTTTTATTATTCAAATCAAATAATATTGCTAAGTGATATCACAAATCACAATCACATTTCATTCAATAAACAATCACATTTTAAGGAAATTTAAAACATTATACCAATTAATTGAGTTGAAAATTTAAGATCCGTATCCGTGAATATCCATTTTTAACGATCCGGCACATCTCTGATTATAACTAATTGAGCCAGTTTTAGAGCAATATATAATAAACTTGCTCATAAAGCAGACTGAACATTGTATACAAATCTTTATAAAATATAAATACTCTAAACATGCACATAAACTTGGCAAAGTATTTGGGAAATGACTTTTTTTTTTTTAGTTGTCAAGTTCAATACAAATGTGCCAAAAATTATATAAATACTTCTTGGTTGACAACAATAGATGTTTGTTTTATTTATTTTTATTTTTTTATAAATTCGATAAAATAAACAAAATGATTATATTAAAACATATAGGAATTGGAAAAATTTTTTGTTTTTGATCTCGACCTTTTACTGTTAGTTATATTTTGTATAGTTAACCTTATGAACCGTTTTAATCATGTACTTTAATCATACATTCTTTTAATATAATATTGTTTATAATTGTTAACGTGTTATTATTCATATCAGCGCCTACGCCCATTATTTAATTGACTTATCGCGTCATTAACTCTTCTACATTTTTAACATTTTTTATAAATTATTGTGAATTATAATTTATTCACAATAATGTTCTATAATTTAACTAATTCTTAACATGCGGTTTACGATTTCACTGGACGATCTAGCTATGTGACTATGTTTCGTTACATCTTACAACACGTTGTTAGATTTTGATGAAATTTGGTAGGCATGTCTATCAGATGGGGATGTATACATTTCAGCTTTTTTCTATGTATATTTGAAAGACGCGATTTTTTGTTATCAATAGGAAATTAAATGGCGTAATATGTGTCCCAAAATAATCTCCACAAAAATGATTATAACAAATTATTGTATTGTTTTGCATAAATGTTTATCATTATTAATTTTGTTTAAATAAATTAAAAATTCTACAGATTAAATTCCTTTTTTCCCGTAAATACCTAATATATGTGTCAAATTTCTATGAATAAAAATGAATTAATTAGATACTGCGGAATTAAATAAAGTGATAAAAAACTGTCTTCATGACCGCGGCGCCGGTAACGAATATTTTCAACTAATAATGCGGGTGCCGGTAAAATTAATATTCGAATATAATTGACTATATACATTTTTCGCCTATTTCAATTTTCTATGGTAGGCTTTAATTTTCAAACTGATTAATATTTCTAATCATGAAATATTATATAAATTATTAAAGGTTAAATAAAACACGATATGAAACATAAAATAAATGTGTATATTATAAATATATTTGAACTAGCGCCATCAATCCATTAAAAAAATAACTATTAGCCGGCTTTTAAAAAAGTGACCGACACCGGCATTTATAGTTGATAATATTCGTTGCTGGCGCTGGTTACGGAGACACTTCGAATAAAGAACATTAACGTTATTTTAATTATTAACTAATTAAGCAATTTGTTGTGTTTTTAATAAACATATTTTAATAAAATTATTAAAACATGTGTTTTATAAATTAAAATAACTCTTACATTTATCATAGACCAAGATCTAGTGATTAGTTTGCATCAAATTGTTTCTCTTTGCCTGTAAATTTTTAACGGGGATTATCTATTTCTCTATAAAAAATGTGGTTCTTTTTTTTAATTATATACTTTTAAGTGTTGTTTAAAAACATGAAAAAATTTTTATATGGATACAATTTAATCACTAATATTGTTTTAGCCCCTTCTCCCCCCTTAGGGACATAAAATCTGAGCACCAAATTGAAATGGGACTATCATATTTCAAATAAAAAAAAGGAATCACCCAAAATCGGTTCTCCCAATCGAAAGTTCTGAGGTAGCAAACATTAAAAAAACAGTACAGTCGAATTGAGAAGCTCCTGCTATTTTCAAGACGATTAAAAAATAATTGATTATTCATTGGTTTTCTAGATAAGATAAATTTATGATTCAAGAATATATGTTATATCAAATCTTTTCTATAATTGGAATAGAAATGATTATCTTGACTGACATAAATAAATTCCAAAAATGAAGAATCACTTTAAAAAAATGACAAAGCGTTTTATTTATGTTTTTAATTTCCTTTTTATGTTGAATATTTATTATTTATACAATATTATAACTTATTTATACAAAAATATGAAAATTTATAATAAAATAATAATAATAATGGGAGCATTTACGTCATTTACAAAGTATCAAACATACTTATTTGTTTTTTTACAAAATTCCACAATAAATTCAATCAAAAATTCTCTTGTATTTTTTCTCAAAAATGATAAAATATATATGTATTACAAATATGATAAAGATTTTTTTAATTGACTTATATTGACATTTGTTTACAATACGGAATTTTCCACATCTCTATTGAAGTTTTTACCTCTTGAAAAATATTAATCGTGCTGTTTTTATTAATAATTATTTCATAAAAAAGAAACAATTCATATTCAGAAATAACTCTACCCTGACCCCTCTTTTTCGATTTATTAAGAAATCTCTTCCACGTCCTATACACGGTACGGATAACTATAAAAATAAAAAATATATTTATATAAATTATCATTAAAAAAAAAATTCATTTGATTTTAAAACTCATGTCAAATAGAATATTATTATAATATTCTATTATTTATAATATTATTCTTAAAATATTAATAGCTTAAAAAGACTAAAATTCATGAGAAGTTCCTGGCATTAAAATCCTCTTTTTTATTTAAATATATCAATACATGATTTAAGACATATTTTTTATGATATTTAATTGAACTTTTTATTTAAAGTTCAAACGAAAATTTGTATCCAATCCAAGTTCTATTCACATATAGATGAATTTAACGGTAATTTTAATAGTCAGGAGAACAATTGCGATTAGCTACTTTGTACTGATGATGACTACATTGAAGTCGAAATACGTATTTATAAAACAAAAAAATTCATCCTTGGACATAGTTAATTTTATTATTTTTACTTTCAATTTTATTTGTTTTATCTAAAATTATACTCGTGCAACTAATTGTATAATTTTTAAGCATGTCAGGAAGAGTTAATATTTATATGCATGAAACGATGCATTTGGCATTATGTTTGCAATTATTTCTAATGAAAATAATTACTAAATATAAGTGTAAAATGTAATTGTCGATAAAATTTTCTTGAGAAATTTTGGATTTTTGTTTTAAAAAATAATAAATCTGAAAAAATTTAATATCAGTAATAAAATTATAAATTTATTGGAATTAATACGAAAACTATTTTTAAACTTTGTACCATAGCTTGGTAATTTTTAGGCCAATTTATATTTGAGGGCACTATTAACTCCAAAATAAAAAATTCTTTAAAATAAGGTATCGTGAGGTATAAAGTGCCTTCAGAAGTTGCAGTCTCTCTGGGTCACCCTGTAATTCCTTTTTTTAAATGGTCCTCATTTTAAACTAGACGAAAAAGTATGAAATGTTTTTTTTTCTTCTTTTTTTCATCAAGTTATCAATCGGTTAAACAGAAATTCACCCGGCCTGTTATGTCACGAACATGAAACAGTGTATCCTGTAAAACGTTTGTATTCTGTTTTTATCTTATTCATTTTTTTTCTCATGTTGATAGCTTTATAATTAATCAATTAGAATAAACAAAAAGACGAGGATTTATAAATTTTATATCCTCCAATTAAATTATAAATAATTCGGACGTCTTGAAAGAATGCGATCCAATGATGAGAATTTTGTTAAAGGCAATAGTTACTTTCAATAAATTTATTTTACTAATATCTTAAATGCTAATTACCATCATTAAATTAATTATTTGTATTGATTGTAATTTTCAGTTAAAATAACATGCCTGCAAGTACTCAACGCTATGGTTATAATTGGTTTCATGTTCAATTATATGTTACGTGTCAACTTAACAATTGCCATCGTTGCTATGGTTCGTTCTACCACAGCAACATCCAATGCAACAGAACTCAACACAACATCCATACCATTGACACCAAATGACGAGCTTGAATTATCCGAGCGAAGATACGATTGGGATGAACGTCAACAAAATTTGATATTAGGATCATTCTATTGGGGTTACATCCTAACAGAATTGCCAGGTGGACGTTTAGCTGAAATAATTGGTGCACGCCGTGTGTTCGGATACTCCATGTTAATATCATCTGCGTTAACACTAATCACACCATTTTTAACATCTGTACATTATATTGCAATTGTGGTGTTACGTGCAGTTATTGGATTTATGTTGGGTGCAACATGGCCTGCAATACCACCAATGGCCGCAGCATGGATACCACCATTAGAACGTAGTAAATTTATTGCAAATATGATGGCATCTTCATTGGGTGCAGCAATCACTTTACCAATATGTGGTTTATTAATAGCAACATTTGGCTGGCCAAGTGTATTTTATGCAACCGGTGTTGTTGGTATTTTATGGTCGATTTTATGGTTTGTTTTGATATTCGATTCACCGGAACAACATCCACGTATAACAGTTGAAGAGAAACAATATATACAGAATGCTATTGCTGCACATGGCGGGCAAAATAATAAGGTAGAAATAACTTTGAAGTCTCTTCTTGTTAAACTAGTCCCATAACTTTTATTAAATTTCTTTTTTTTCTAAAAGGATTTACAGCGTATCTCTAAGGGGTCAAGTTCGGTCCGTTCTAAAAACCCTGTTCAATGACAGATTGTAATTTGACCAAAAGATCTTTTGCATCATATGATAGATACTTAATATTTACAAACTTTCAAATTACCCATACTTAATTAATTTTAATAAATGTATTAATTTTCAGCCAGATCATGTGCCATGGTTGGCTATTTTCACATCAGCACCGGTATGGGCAATTATAATAACACATGGTTGTTCTGTATTTGGATACTTTTCAATAACAAATCAATTGCCAACGTATATGAAATATATATTAAATTTTAATATTAAAGCGGTAAGTTTAATTAATTGTTTATATACGAATTATATATGTGATTATTAATTATTTAAAAAAGAAAATAAATTTGCAAAATTACTTCAGGGTAGATAAACAGTACCTACATTTAATTATTTTTTTAAAATGAATTTAACTTTTGTACTTTTATTATTTTTTAACATTTATAAATAATTTTGAATATATTATTTTATTATTTACATTTATTAAATTAGTAATCAAAAATAAAAATTACTATCGAATTAGACCTACGAATGACTCAATAGTCATCTATATATTAATACATGGAGCAAAAACTTTGTAAACCAGTTTACGAAAATTAGGCGGACGGAGAAGTGTGAAATTTGGCACACTCATAGTTTATATAGAAAAGGACTGGAGAATGCTAATATTCTTTTTTTTTAATTATGCATAAAAAATACATCAATTAAAACTAACATTACACACACATATATAAGAGGTGTGGCTTATATTACGCATACTACCATACACATGCATACTTACTATCTTGTTTCATATATTGTTTTTTTTAAAGGCAGGCATAAAATCTGTTTTGTTCAAAGGCAATGCTAACGACGTTGAACCAATTTCATTCGACGCGTAATTACATAAGTTAAAAGCGAATGAAACAACAAAATCGGTCCAACCGTTTTTTGTTGAGCATAAAAAACCTAAAAAAAAAAAAAAACATACCCATATTCATAATAATAAACATTATGATTTTATTTTATTCTTCGCATTAGGAAGTTCATTGTGTCGACCTTGCGATTCGTACTTAAACCACTTTGTTTGTACTCGAAACCACCGTTAATATATTTTTAATTCAATTATTAAACTTCAAATTTAATATCGAATTTCACTGTCAAGATAAAAAATTATACATGTGAATAATTATTTTTAATTGTCTTAAAAATAATTTACAATATTACTTAAGGCTATTTTGTCATCCGCAATTCAATTGAAATAAGTTTCACATAAACATATAATTTTAAAAGCCATCTTTATAATTTAATATTTCCTGTAATAATAATACTAAGTTGATTTCTTCACAGATTTTTTTTTGCGCTTGCGTACGACTTGTATAATCATGTAGAACAAGCCTAAAGGCCATTTACATGCGCTTATGTACGACTATTCAACTATGTAAAACAATGCTTCTTAAGGAAATATGTTCTTAATGAGAATTAATTCAATAATCCCTTTAAATGTTTTTTAATTTATTTATTTATTTTTTAATACAAATATCATTAATTCTATAACCGTGTATTAACATTTATCTTTATTTACTTTTTTAGGTATTATTTCAATGATAATATATTAATCTATTTAAATAAAATGATATAGGTGTTTGTTTTTCGCGCATCACACAAAACCCATTGAATAAATTACAATTAAATTAGTTTAGTTTCACTTTTTATACACACTTATTTTTTATCTAAGAAAAAGGACGTTTCTTATCTTGCGAACGAAGCAAACTTTTATACCGATTATATTGAAGGCCAGTCTTCCTTACTTCTCTAGCGAGTGTACATTGAGGTCAAAGATTCTCTTCCATCTGTTTTTATCCTCTGAAAGCGCTCGAATAAAGAAAAAAACCGAAATTGACAATTCTACTACTCAGTATCTACTATCAAATCCGATACGTAGCGAAAAATACTGAAAAAAATGATTATCTATAAGATCAAAACTTAACGTCTGCTTTTTTATGGACTGTATCAGGCTCTGCTAGAAGTAATGGACATAAGAATCCACTGACAAAAATTTCATTACATTTTTTTCTATATTCAGCTAATAATCTTTCTATTATTAGCTAATATATTTTCTATATTTCATTGTTTGGGCTATTTTTAATTATCATTCATAAAATACTATAAATATCCATTCTATACAGTTATATATACTACAATAATAATATATATTATTATCTATATGTGTTTATTAGCCAAATTTGAGCTAAAATTGCGGAGAACCCAAACATTTTACCACAAAATGTTTCAAACTAAAGTTGTTTGTTTCAAAAAAATTAACATTTTTTGTATTTGAACTTTTCTTCTATAACTTTTATAGTTTAAAAGTTGGATCAAGGATCCAATGAACCGATTTTGCTCATTCACAAACCTAAACTCACTTTCTATGTTTAGAATACGTCACTAAAATTTCAGCTCGCTATCTCTTTTTGTTTGTTTTCTAATCTAAAATATTATTAATAATCTAATTAGGTGTGTCTATGAAAATCGTATACCAAAATTTTGTTTGTGCGGTGAATATTAGGTTGCGTTACAAACTTACTAAAATTAATATACTCTGACATATTATGTATGACGAATATAAAAATTAACATTAATATACAAAATTAATATACTCTGACATATTATGTATGACGAATATAAAAATTAACATTCATGGAAGTAAAAAGTAGTGCAGTAATTAAATATTTATTAAAATTTGTTTACAAAAGATAAAATTTTTATACGTATCCAGATAACGAACACTTGTTTAAATTGTTTTTAATAATTTTATTTAAAAGAAATTTACTCTAACTGCATAGATAGGAGGTACTGAACATAAATAAACCTAGGTATTATTTATATATTTTTGAATACATGTCAATAAGAAATTTTGCAAATTAAGTGTGTGGGGGGTCACACTAGTGTTTCATGTGCCCACGTCCGTTGAAACTTACGTCTGTACAACGACTGTTTTAGAATTGTTATACATACGAGCGGTCAGTTTTAAATATTCAACATACGTTCTTGCTTATTTATTGTACATAATGAACGATGTTACACTAACGTTGAAAAAACGCACGTTGATTTCCACAGACAAAAAAATTCTTATGTAACTAAGGATTTAGAAATAGAATGCGTACAGCAGGAAAATTTTTATTTCTTTATTTTTATTAGAATCATATTTTGCATTTAAATTCATTCAACTTGAAATAATGCCATAAAAAGTGTGGCTTTTAAAGAACAGATCATTAACTTTCTGATTAAGCAATTTTTCCATTGTAATTCATAAAAATATATAATGTAAATATTTACTAATAAATTATCAACAACAATTTGTTGCAAATAAGAATATCCATCGGCTATGAAAAGTGGCTTGGCGTCTAGCATTTAACATATATTTATTAAATTGATATATATTCCCATTAATAATTTTTATATACATTATGTCAGAGATTATTCTTTTACTATTTTTTCCTTTTTTTTTTTGCTTAATTGCTGCATACTCGTTAGTTAAATTTTAAACTGCGCGTTTAAAATTTAATTTTATAAATTTTACACGGGAAATCCCATAGAGTTTTTATTTTATTTATTATCAATTTCCTTTTTGTTGTGTAATGTGTGAAAAAAGGTAACAAATTATAAACAACAAAAATTTCATCCTAATTTTTAGGATTTTGTAACAAAATACGAAATCATTATTATGCGTTTGTCAATTTTTTTTTTATTGAAAAAAGTTATTTTCATTATCAAAGTTTTATTAGGTTTGAAGAAATTATAACTGGTTTAAATATTAGTACTTACTTAGGAAATAAATAAATAATTAATTCAGGCTAAATTTATTTCAAAAAAGTGTTTATGTATGCTGTTAACAGCGATTATCCACAGCTGTTATTGACATAAAGGAGTGTGTTACTAACAAGGCTATGATTTATAAAATTTAATGTAATATACATTGTATTTCTTTCATTTTTTGCGCCCAAATAACTTAAAAAATACTTATGTTTTGAAATTTGGTATGCACAATATTGACATGAAAACGGAGGGCTTGTCTCGAAAAAAACTATGAGAATTTCTTAATAATATTCTTTATAACTCTACATATATAATTATTGATATACGCTTTAAACGCTTCGATGTTTCTATGACTATCGAACCTTACCATAAACGTGTCTCGACAACGACGCACTTTACTAATTTTTTTCAACTGGTAATTATGAGCGGTAAAACCGTAAGATGTAATTTTATTTCCTTGGATAAAAATCTAAAAATCTTATTACAAAAATACCGGTTTCACATTAATCAAACAGAAATATCTGATGCAATATTGATTTTTGATTTCATTAGATTTTTTTGATCATAAATTAAATTGATGTTACTTCAATTTCAAAAAAAAAAACTTAATTCTATAGTTACTCAAAATTAGGTTATTTTGATAATAAGAATAATATTATTTTAATTTTTTTATAATTACCCGAAATATTTTTTCAATTATGTTGTATTTATTTTTACTATACCCTCCCTAGTCTATGTAAAATAGACTTTTGATCTCTTGGAATTTTTTTCGAAAAATATTTCCTTTTTCGTGCTATAAGCGATTTGAGATCGAAAAATATCAAAATATATTTTTTTAATATGGTTTATTCAGCTTCTACTGGATAATTTGTAATTTTCATTTTTTGAAAATACTCGTAAAAAGTTCTTTTTTATAATGTTTCTTTTTCTCTATAGAATTTTATTTCTGTATAGAATTTTGGTTTTCGCTGTTAGCACGAAAACAATGCAATTTTTAAAAAAACCACAATAATTGAAAAAAAGTGATCATTTTATCTATTATATAAAACAATCATTAAAATAACTCCAAACTTTATAGTCCATCGAAAAAAAGGAAGAAGGGTCATTTTGAGGACTCTTGACAGAATGTGGTGCTGAATTTTTACAAAATCAAGTACCTCCACATCCTCTATTTGAGGTTATTGATACGCAATGTATTTCTGATAACGGCCTATTAATTTTTATAAGTTATTAACAGGTTTAAGAAAAATTCCATGCTTTTTAATTGTAAATAAATAAAAGAAAAAAATTCCCAAGCATTAATTATAATCTCAATTTCAAGAAATTTAATCCTAATTATTAGATAGAAGTTCAATTTTTTAGAATATCAGAAACTTTTTGGAAAAATTTTAAAACGAGTATAAGAACTTGATTTTAATAAAGATTGAATGTCAAGGCTTTCTTGTATAATATTTTTTCAACTCGATAAAAAATCGATATTTTAAAGTAAACAATTACGTAATTTCCGCTAGTTAAATTTAAAAAAAATTCCCAGGTAAAAATTTTTTTACTTTATAAATTATTCCATTTTGGATATATTTCTTATTTGGCAGGTTCGATATGCTACGAAATAACATGTTGTTTTAATGTAGAGTAAATTTTTATTTTGCATGCGAAAAAAGCACTTGGTTTTCCTTTTCATTGCAAGTATATTCATTCTTTCACGCAAATTTTTCGCACTTAAATTTGCCATTTGTTCTCGAATCTCCTGTTAAGAAAAGTCTCAGAAAAAAAATGAGTCATTCATAATAAAAACAATGTCTAATGCAATATGTATTTAAAAAAAAATTGTTATTAATGTTGAGTTGTTTATCAGAATTAATTTTGTTTATCTATCTAAAACATAAAATTAGTGTATTTTATAATTTTAAGTAAGCGTTGAAGATTCAGGTCGTTGAATTTTTTGTTTATTTGCGTTTACAGTGTCTTTCAATTTTCGAGGACAAATTTAAATGTTATAAAATGTAAGATACACAATCTTGACATGAAAACGATAGATTTACCAAAGATTTTATCTCGTAAAAACATTTCGAAAAATCACCGTTCATCAGGTATACACGTCTATAATAAACCACCCAAATCATTATTCTTATAATCCCTGTTAAACTACACCTGTTTCATTTAATTAATGTGGTTAAAAAAGGGAATTTTAACAGCTAAAATCTAAGTTAATCTAAGTAAATCTAGTTAGAGTAAGTCGTGATCAAAACTAAACCTTGTGAATCTATTGAAAGGTAGTACGAATTGAAAACATTACACATCTACGGGAAATCGAACCCGAAATCTTACAAGCTACCAACAAAATCATCACAGATGCTTCGTAGTTAAATACAGATATTTTTTCTATGCTCAATCTCACTATTTTTTGTATGTCTATGATAAAATAATTGTAACTACGTCACTCATAAAAACACACCCACTAATTTTTGAAGAATCATTTCAATATATTTTTAGCACAAATTTTACTTCATATCTAAATCTTTCATATTTCTTAAATCATAGATTTTTTTATGTAATTGTTTAGAGATTAATTTTTTTTAATTAACATTAAAAAAACTCAAAGGGCATTTTTTTCTTTTGAGTATTTTGAGGAGTTGATAATAATTTTCATTATGAAATTTGTAAAAGAATATCTATCATTGAATTTGAATAACAATTCCGTTTTAGATAAGGAAAGTATTACATAATAAATACTAGTATCTCTGTCAGAAAGAAATAAACAAAAAATCACACCATCCTTGGCTACTAAAAAGGAGTGGGGAGGTTCCAAAGAAAATATAAATTTTTCCTATTTTCCGGATCATTTCATTTCTACATGATTTACAAAAAAAAAATCCCCGTCTTCTTTCCTAACTTGTATATAAAAATTTGCTGATATTGTTGAAACTTTTCGAAAATTAGAGGGGGAATAGAAAAATTGCACGGTTTTCTTTTAATTATTTCACATCTATTGCATAAAACTAAATATTTCTGGCTTGCATGAAAAAAGTTGATCTTTTTAGAATTTTTTTCCCAACAGGAGGGGAGATGCAATAAAATTTTCTTATTTCCCTTAATTATGCCATTTCTTCACATAGATTGCAAAGAAAAATGAACGCATCTCTTTAGTATCTCTAGGAAAAATTTTTATCTTTCCATGATATGTTTTTAATATGTATAGAAAAAGTTGATATTTTTTTTAGATTTTTCTCAAAATGGGAAAGAGTGAAATTTTCAGTAAATTTTGTGAATGTGAGTTCGGCCAAATACTCAAAAACTTCTATGGGTTAATTTTTTAAGGATGATGTACCACTTGATAAATAAGCCATATTTATTTACACTATAGGCAAAATATATAATATTATGTTTATTTTTTGTCTTATATACTTAGAATGAATTATTTTAGCTAAAAACTATTTTAGGCAAAATACATGACTATTGTGTAATATATTTTACCTATAATGTAATTAAAAACATGGATATTAATCCATGTTTATCAGTTATATTCGATTATCATCAAATGTTGCTATTCTAAATGACTCCCTTTTTGTCCAACAAATGTTTACGATTTGAAATGCTAAAAACTATACTAATAAAATAAAGTTTTTTTTTTTTTTAAATACGTCAATTTATGGTATTTTTATTTGTTTCAGAATGGTTTATTGACAAGTTTACCGTATTTGGGTAAATACGTCTTTGCAGTTTTTACCAGTTACATAGCAGATTATTTACGACGTAGTGGCCGTTTAACTACGACACAAACACGAAAAGCATTTACAACATTTGCACTGATGATACCAGGATTATTTATGATTTTACAAGTTTTCTTTGGATATGATCAAGTATGGTCTGTAATTATATTTACAGTTGCTTTAACATTTAATGGTGGCGTTACAGCTGGGTATTTAAGTAATGGACTGGATATTGCACCAAATTTCTCGGGTACAATCTTTGGATTAGCGAATACTTTATCTTCTGCCGGTGGATTTTTATCAGCATTTATTGTTGGAACATTAACGTATCATAATGTAAGTAGATTACAAAA